>OX457047.1:24333237-24390737 GCA_949752735.1 Lumbricus terrestris
ATGCAACTTACTGCATGAGGTGCGGACTGTCCGATGCCTATAATAGCTGAAGGCATTGCAGATGTGATTGAAAACAAGCGATCTGCGTTTGATGTGGAATTTATTTATTTATTTCAGAAATTTATATAGCGCCTCTTCAAGGTAGGCTACTCAGAAGCGCTCCCGGCCCAGCCACGGCTAAATAAAACAGTTTTTAGGTTCTTAAGGAACAGAGCGGAGTGACCCCTGGGAATGCGGGGGAGGGATGGTCTCAGCTGGACGATGCAAAGTACATTTCGAACTGGACACGAGTTGGCAATCAGTTGACCTTTAGCTAATAGCAGAACCCAAAGGTTATCATCTCATGAGTACGCAGGGCACAAAACGGAGAAAAATGATTATCGTGCCAGTTGAAAAAGGAGGGAAATATTTTCATCTACCACATTTTACTTAAAATTTCTTCCTGATCTCAAAAATATCTTTCGTTTGCTTGAAGCACCAGAATGAACAATAACGATGCTTAAGACCGTTAAGATCTTTGATTGTTAAGACAATTGCATGCTCCAATCTGAGACTGTTCGACAAGTTAACAATTATTAATTTTACGCTGAGGATGATAACTATGATGCAGATTGTGATAAATATTATCCTTGTTTTTATAATTATTGTTTCATTAGCTACTATTATTACCATTTTATTATCGTCAACAATCAACATCAGTAACATGAAGTACAATTAACAACGGATACAGCAGTTATTGTTCTAAATGATGATAAAAATGCCTATAATTAAGACTCCCCGATGTCTGGCTAAGTTACAATGCATCGAAAGGCCGACGAATTGAAACGCTGGACAGTAATAATATTATAGAGAGGCATTGCAACAAAAAGAGGTCTTTCTCAGATTATTATTATTATAATTATTATTATTATTTTTATCGTTATTATTATTATCGTTATTATTATTATCGTTATCATTATCATCATTATCATTATTATCATTATTATTATCATTGTTATCATTATTATTATTATCGTTACCATGATCATTATTATTACTTTTACGAATATAATTTATTATTGTCAATTATTAGGCGCCATTATCTAATTCATTCATTCATTCAAGAATTTATATAGCGCTTCTTCAAGGGGACTACTCAGAAGCGCTTCCAACTCTAGCACGGCAAAAAAGGACAGTTTTGAGCTTAATAAAAAATAATGGTCAAGTCTCAGTCTATGAAGCTGCAGAGTAATTGAAGGAAGGATTTGCTCAAGGTCGTTGTACTGCTACCCTCTAACCGTCTGAGGAGAACTCGAACTCGCATTCATCGCGCCTCAAGGTCATCACTCCAACCATTTGGTAACTGTGACTACTGTCTTCCACATAGGACGGCGGCGGCGGCAGCCAGGGCTGTTTTTAAGGACTTTTTAGAACTGCACAACCCCTTCTTTTCCTTCCCATCCTCTATGGTAAATTACTTCTAATCGGGGAACAATAACCATTTTTTGCTAGTTTTAACTGTACAGAAGTGCTTCTACAACTGCATAAATCCATTTAGACCTGCACATTTTGTGTACAACTGCACGTTAGAAAAGCCCCGGCGACGGTCATTAGCACTGCGGTAAGGATCTAAGTCGTATATATAGTGCACCGTTAGTTTAGAACGGCTGTGAGAACCATGAAGAAGAGCATTAATTAGCGATAATGACGATGGAAAGGTCTCTAGAAAAGGCGCTAAATGAATGCACCGATGGGTATGCACGCGGTACACCCTCGCTAAAGAAAAACTACGGTAATGAACTGTGATGTTTATCAAGTGGAGTTGAGGAAGATAGGCATTTATTGCGAGTAAGATCGTGTTGCGTTGTTGTGTTGCTTTTCACGTGGACTTTCGCTGCAATGACTTTGTTGACGGTGTAATAAAATGGAAATACAGTTAGTGCCTTGTATTTAGGGCTTGTCCTTTTGTGACTCTGGAGGGGTAGTATATATGTGGCTATAGATACAGCCTTGAATTGAGTAACTATACAAAGATGACTTCAAGGTCAATGCCGAAACACAATGGCCTACATGTAGGCTATATATAGGCTATGTAGTTAGGCTATCCATCGGGCCTATAAGAACTTCACAGTATAATATAATATTATTACTGCGTTAACTTGCTTTCGCCCTCAACGACGTTTTGTTTATAATTATTATATTCAATTCATCCCTGTTTTGGCCTATGCATAAAATGCAGATGTCCAGTTGAGAATAGCCTACAGTTAACAACATTGTCCGTCTGTTTGTCACTTAGCTTCTGCATTTGCATACCTATATCTATTCGTTTTGGAATTTGTATGTGTGGGTATCTGTCTGTGTCTGCTTGTCTGTTTTTCTGTCTCTGTCACTCTGTCTGTCTTTCTGTCTCTGTGTCTGCCTGCCTGTCTGTCTGTCTGTCTGTATGTCTGTCTGTCTCCCTCTATGCCTGTTTGCAATGTACTCAGAGTCTCCCGTGACCTATATTTCTGTTATCCTTTTATGCTTTCGAGTCCTTGATCGCTAATCTTCCACAGACATCATCCGACGTCAAGCCCTCCAATCTTTTCCTCTTCTCCTCTCCTATCTGTCTCCATCTATCAGTCTGTCCGTCTCTCTCTCTCTCTCTCTCTCTCTCTCTCTCTCTCTTTCCTCGATTACTCTTTCACTCCCTATCTCTCTTTCTCTGGAATCTGTAACTCGGCAGCTTTGGCCGATATACTTTTTTCTGTTATCCTGATTACGCCTTTAAGTTATTAGTCGTCTCCAATTATCCCCCGAAAGATCCATCATTGTCCTTCATCAGTCCTCCAGTCTTCCCGTCTCTCTAGTTTTTTTGCACTCTCTCTGTTTCTGTCTCTGTCTCTGTCTCTGTCTATGTCTCTGTCTATGTCTCTGTCTCTCACTTTCTCTCTCACTCTCTGGTTCTCTCGTCTTCCTCGTATCTCCTGCTATCTATCTGTTTGTCTCTCGTCCACATGATTCTCTACCTCTGTCTCTGTCTACCTCAGACTGTCTGCTTGTTTCGAACCCAATATCCGCCTCTCTACCATACAGCGACGAAGAAGCACATAAACCTCTAAGCAGTTTAAGTCCTTGCCTCATCGACGATGCTTTCCCTAACCACCGAACAACGATGGAATTACATGACAGGAAAATTGAATTTTTATATCAGTTCAACCAATTCAGCGGTTTGTGCCCCGTCAAGACAGATATGGACATTGGACAACCGAAGCCCTCCTCTGGCATCTGCCCCCCCCCCCCCCCCCCCCCGCTTCCGTCCATTATCAAATCCCACGCATTAACGAAATTGTTCTCCACATGACGGTAGGATTATTGTCAATGCGCCCGTCACTATGGCAACCGTTGCCGAGACGACGTCCTGAACTACTTGCGCGGCAGAATACAGACGGTCTATTACTCTATTGTATGGCAGGACTGTAACTCAATTGACTATACAGCCGACCTTCAATCCGTATATAGGTCAGGGGCGTCTCCGGAAGCCTTTTAAAGGACAAAACATATAGCCTAACAACTGGACATTTAGTTCATCAATCTGTACTTGAATGACACGGAATTACGCTAAATATGATACCTCTGTATATAACGATGGAAACTAGGCTGTAGGTTACACGAAGGAAATGAATAGGCTAATAAGTGCATGATGGCATTTTGATTATTTAATGATTAAACAATGTTTGACTTACTGCTACAAAACTAACAACAACACACATCAGTCGTCAGGATATAAAACCTGATTGTATACCAGATAATTCAATACGGCTCTCCTACTTTTCCCCAATCTTTTTTCATTACAACCATTTTATGGACAACCCTCGAAGTAACTCTAATTACTCTAATACGATACTCAGCCTAAACAATTCACTTGGATAGTTTAATTGACAAGAGAGATATATTATATAATTATATAATATACCTATTTGTCCTAGCTAATAAGTAAGTCGCTGGATACAAGTCATATTGCAGCTATAAGAGGCTAGTGAACTGTTAATCATCATCATCGTCATCATCGTTGTCGTCGTCGTCATCATCCTTATTATCGTCATTATCATCATCATCATCATCATCATCATCATCGTCGTCGTCGTCGTCATCATCATCATCATTGTCATCATCATTATTATTATCATTGTCATCATTATCATCATCATTATCGTCATCATTGTCGTCATCATCATCATTGTCATCATCATCATCATCATCATCATCATTGTCATCATTATCATGATCATTTGCGTCACGATCATCATCATTATCACTACACCAATTTAATTACGACTATACTTCACCCATTGCACTTACGCTAATACTACTTAGGCCTCGACTACGTGCATAACATTTCGAGAGCCGATAGTGACTATAAATAATTAAATAGAAAATTATTCTGCTTCATTCACAGCCTTAGCTACCTCATTCTCAGCTCGTTTGAAGCTGGAATTCGATAAAGTCGCACCCATTATATGCTAATTAATTATACCCATCACGTTTGCACATGCCAAGGTCTGAATAATGCATGGAGGATATGAATTACAAAAATAGAAAGGTTTATAATTATGAGAGCTATATATCTTTATATTGTTGTAGATGATAAATTGTTCGCATCAATAGTAGATGAAGCAATCTTTCGAATCAGTATTCGATGAGATAGCCTATATCCCTCCGTCATCTGTGGAAAACTGGAAATATGAGGAAGGCCTCGGAAGAGAGAGATTTAAGTGGATACTGACGTTGGACATGCAGTTCAAGGAGGTGGATGAATGGAAGAGGTGGAAAGAGGAAGCAGGCGTTCGATCGATCGATAGGGAGAACCGACATGGAAAAAGGACAGGAAGATCGATCACAGGATAACATGGTGAAGGTCGAACGTATACCACGACCGGTAATGACAGGAAGGAGAGAGAGAGAGAGAGAGAGAGAGAGAGAGAGAGAGAGAGAGAGAGAGAGAGAGAAAGAGGGAGGGAGGGACAAACAATAGAGAGAGACAGAGAGAGTGTGAGTGAGAGAGATAGAAAGAAAGAGAGAGAAAGAGGATGGAAGGAAGGAAGAAGGGAAGGAGGGAGGAAAGAAGGGTGTGAGTCAGAGGGGGATGGAGGGAGAGGCCAATCAAAGAATGAAACAAAGTAAGGAGGCAAAGGACGAAAGTATATGGACGGTATTGGCGTCACCAGCTATAGGCCTACTTGAAATGGAGTTACTCAGCAGGTCGAAGAAATTCAATGCAAAGAAGATAATTACGAAAAACTCCAAAGACTTTTTGGCAGGTCGTAGGCAGATCAAGATTAAAATAGTCAATGGCCATTTCCGCCAAGTTTCCGCGGCCAGAAGTATTCAGATCTGCTCTTCAAGAAGCGTATGCCATTAGGTATTCAGCACCATCATTTGAGAGTTTCTGGTGGCGCTCAAAAAATCACGGGGACAAAGGCCATCGTTTTAATTTTGATGCATCATAGACGGCCATTTCGTACGAGTTTTCTCGGTCAGAAAATTTATGAGATGCTCTTCAAGAAGAGTGAGCTAGCCTATTAATTCCATCACTTATCCTGCATGACAACTCGCGAATAATTGGCGGCGCTCCAAGAATCATAGCGAAAAGGGCCTTCGTTCAAATTGAATATTTTGCATTGAGATCTTGCAGCATTGTGGCATTCTCGAATGACCAATACCGCTGAGATCCATCCCGTGGCCAGAAAATTTTGGAGATTCTCTTCAAAAAGACTATGATATTAGGCGACCAGCTTGAATTATAGGCCTATCTGCTCTGGAATCTCAATCTCGATGGCCATTTCCGCTGAGTTGCGCGGCCAGAACATTTCTGAGATAGGCCTACTCTTCAAACAGAATAAGATATTACGATAGACAGCGGGACGGCTAAAGTGTACGAAGTTTAGAGCTGAAATGGCGAGCGAGGTGGATGAGGGAATGGGGATAAGATTTGGTAAAAAAATATCGATTACGCAAACCTGTTGTACGTGAAATCCTCGCACAGAAACTGCCTCGCGTTGGGTCGACCCTATTAGCGAATTTAAATTTAACTTACGACATCCTGCATACGAATAATTATATGATCTAAGTGGTTCTATTACTATAGTGGATGTAAATAAATATTCATTGAGTGATTGGCTGATTGATTAATTAATTGATTGGTTGATTGATCGATTGATTAATTGATTGATTGATTGATTGATTGATTGACTGATTAAAGGCTCATTGATGTCTTAGAAGAAACAATTTAGGATTTTCGTAATTTGATTTATAAAACAAATTTTTTCAACATATCAAGTCATGATCTACGGGTTCATTCAAAAGTTAGTATCTTCCGTATCCATATCCGTGGCTGTCACCGTGTCCACCATATCCACGATTTCCGACGTATGCTCCAGTGCCTGGGACACCTTCCCAGCGCGCAGTTCCCGTTCCGGAACCCACGTGTTCAGCCACGTGGTTGACGTAGAGCTGTCGCGCCGCGTTTCTGTAGTTATCTGGCCTGTTACATCAGAAGAACAAAGTATTGTTATAGCGCCAGCTTTTAGATATAATTATTAGATTACACAATGAACGAGTTATCTTCAAGCGCTCGTGAATAAGTTGATGCCCTGCGCTTGACTCTCAAGTAATATTCTGTTCAAACTATTAAGCTTTGATTTTAATCGAATGATTTAAACAACGCAATGGGCGACTGATTGAGGAGTAGCTGGCTCTGTAGCGCCTCCCTTCCAAAGATGCTCAAATGGGGCTGTCCTGGTCCAACATTGGGTTTGCTGTGGTGGGACCCTCAAGTTAGAATGACCTATTACACTCGTTAAGGGCTCAACTATAGACTCAGTCGCTCATTCTCTCGAGGCATATTTTTTCCACCGGGGTTTCCGTCATGACATCGTTCCAGAAAGCCATTCTTCCAGAGTCGCTGTCTAAATCTATAGATACGACATGATATAAATAAGCTTACACGTCGTATCTGTGACCAGATTGGTAATGTTCATTTCCAGCGAAGACTGAGGCAACGGCGACAACGAACAAGACGATTAGGAGCTTCATCGTGACTATCTCGAGATCTGTTGTCGGTGGCGGTAGTGGATGCAGATGAGATGTCGTAATTGATGCAACAACTGACAACTGAACAGCCACCGATCCTTTTATACAGGAAACCGTGGCTCGCTTTGAGGTCCGTGCTAGGCCTACACATTCACACGTGCGTCAAAATGACAGGCGAGCATGCGAGCAGGATGAAGCGAAGCAGTATTCCTAGAGACATAGGAAGTGACTGCAGAGTGAGACAGACAGTCACACACACACACAGAGAAAGTTTGTGGTTGAGCTCAGAGTCCGAACCACTATACGTCCTTGACTGAATATATATAATTTATGTCATCGTACAATACAATGTACGTACACAAAGTATTTTCTCATGGTTTGTCACTGTGCTGTCCATTTCACACGATAACAATTATATCTCTCTATATATATATACAGTTACACGTAATGCAAAAATATATAGATGATGTCACGTCCATTAGTAACAGACCCATTGTCTTGACATAGGCATGTTGCATATGTCCATCTGTGCAGGATGTGCTATATTGAACAACGGAAGTTATTCGGAACATCATTCCGGTATCGTCAGAAACGTCGCTCCCTCTTTCTGTGTCTTTCCCTTTCTCTCTCAATGTCTGTCTGTCTCCGTCTCCGTCTACCTCCAATGTATCTCTCTCTCATTATCTGTCTGTCTCTCGCCGTCTCCATCTCCCTCCTATGGCTCTCGGCCCACTGTTCCGCCTCAGTCTGTTTACATGCTTGTCCTTGTTTGGAGCACGTGTGAATGTGTATGCCTAGCACCGTAGCACGGACCTCAAAGCGAGCACCGGTTTCCTGTATAAAAGGATCGATGGTTGTACAGTTGTCAGTTGTTGCATCAGTTACGACGTCTCATCTGCACCTACCACCGACGACAACAGATCTTGAGAGTGTCACGATGAAGCTCCTAATCGTCTTGTTCGTTGTCGCCGTTGCCTCAGTCTTCGCTGGAAATGAACATTACCAATCTGGTCACAGATACGACGTGTAAGCTCATGTATATTATCATATCGTGCTATTTTATAGATTTATACAGCTGCTCTCGAAGAATGTAATGGTTATTGTGAAACGATGTCATGACGGACACCCAGGTGGATAAAACGCCTTAAAAGAACAAATGACTGATCAGGAAAAACAATAACAAGGACATTCCAAATGGAAGGACCAATCAAAGCAAACGCCCTATGATGTCTCAGAGCAATTCGCCATCCAATTACGCTTTTTACAATCAATCGTTCAGAATCAAAGCTAGCTTAATAGTTTAGACAGAAGACCACTCGTTTATTATATCATCTAATAATTATATCTAACATCTGGCGCTATAACAACACTTTGTTCTGCTGATGTAACAGGCCAGATAACTACAGAAATGCGGCGCGACAGCTCTACGTCAACCACGTGGCTGAACACGTGGGTTCCGGAACGGGAACTGCGCGCTGGGAAGGTGTCCCTGGCACTGGATCATATGCCGGAAACCGTGGTGGATATGGTGGACACGGTGACAACCACGGATATGGATACGGAAGATATTAACTTTTGAAATGATTTCGTAGATCACGACTTGTTATGTTGAAAAAGATTTGTTTTATAAATCAAACTGCGCAAATCTTAAATTGTTTCTTCTAAGACACCGGAGTCTTCAATCAGTCAATCAATCGATGAATCAATCATTCAGATTTCGGTTCAACTCAAATAAGATTTCATGCAATTTCTTTTATTTTCTTAATGGATGCTTTAAGCGCAGGCTATGGATAACTGCCTTCGGAGATACATGCAGATATTGTGCAACAGTGCAATCGGTGCTAGAGACGCCCCTTACACAAATTTGAGCTTTTTCCGTTGTATGGCTTGAGATCCCTCAGAATTGCATGTAGCGAGTTTTATATTTTACTAATTTCACAGTCTTCAACATCCAAAGAAATCACTTCATTTTAATAGAACGGGTGTGACACCGTGTAACCTACGTAAGCCTATAGGCCTAAGTCTATTTGGACCTCTAAATATAGAACTCTTAATTTAATCGATAAAATTGTGAAGTGATTGGGTTGCAAGTCAATAGAATAATTCAAATCAATAGAGTTTCAATCATAAAACAATCATAAAAGGTTGAAGGACACTTTTTCGATAGAGTTCCAAACCGATAAAGTTTGAAGATGACGCGAATCCCGGTTTCCTGTATAAAAGGATCGGTGGTTTATTATCAAAGAAGAACACTTATGAGATGCTCTTCAAACAGAATGAGACATTACGTATCCTGCACCACCACTCGAGAGTTTTTGGCGCGCAGCCGGTGTCACGAAATAGAGTATCCCCCGTATTAATTGTATCCCCCAAATAAAAAAAAGTCGAAAAAACCGCTTCCGCGTGTATTTTTTTGCAAAGTAATTTTCATCTGCTTTGTTTTGAACAATGACACTAACAGGTATGTTTATTCCTACTAGGTAATTTGTTTTGCTTTGTTTTTAGAGCACTTAAAACATTTAAAACACTTAAGGACACTCAGAGTCACTAAATAAATTCGAGTTGCCTTTATCTGAGCATTGCTTAGGGCACTTAAAACAATTAGAGTCACTTTAAATTTTGATTGCAGCATAAATTTTTTTATAATGCGCATTTTTCAAAAAAGGGGATTGAATTATTTATCCACCCGGATAGTATAGAACGGTTAATTCCATCCGGGGGATAGATTAATTCATCCCCCCGGATGGCTTTCAGGGAGGATACTCCGTTTCGTGTCACCGGCGCTCAAAAACCAGAGACAAGGGCCATCGTGTGAGTTAGATATGCATTGTAATCTTGCAGCAATGCAGCGTCCCGGATGTCCATTTCCGCAGAGATTTCACAGCCACAAAAACTCTGAGCTGCAGTAAGGGCCAACGCTGCAATTAAATATGTATTGGAATCTTGCGGGACTCAAATATTCTCAAAGGCCATTTCCGTCGAGTATTTGAAGTTATAGAAATTCTGAGCGCTCCTCATGAAGAGTGTCCGATCAGGATTTGCGGAGATTCAGTTCATGAAGGAGGCATACCATTCCGGCCAGGGTATACAATCGAGCGACCGAAAAACGATGGCAGAGTCGCGAAGCGCCGAGTGGGGGAGGGATTTCGGGCGGCGGATGTGCCGAATTTCTTTTGAATTTCCAGACTGTAATGTTAGTATTTTATGCCGTTTTTTTCATGACAGAGGACGAGACGCTGATCATGGAGAGAGACAGACAGAGACAGAGACAGGCAGACAGACAGAATCACTCGAAAACCGTCCACTCGGTTCAGAAATGTTCTGGCCTAAAATGCCATCGATAATGTGGCAATGCTGCCTGATTTCAATGAAATGTAATTCGAACGATGGACGGTTTTCGAGTGATTTTGGGAGCTTGGCTTGACTTTTAGAGCACCGCCAGTAGACCTGGGAGTCGACCCCATTAAGTCGATCCCAGACGACATGGTCATCCCAAGTCGAGTCGACTCGTTTCTGTTAAGTCGATTTTTGTAGAGAGAAGTCGCTTGAAGTTGTTTATACATAAGTCGACTTAAATCGACTTGAGATACAAACAAACCTCGATTTTTTTCACTTGAAAACAATGATCGTGAGACCAGACAGCATTTAAGCATTTCAAAACTAGTCTCAACCAGGTCGACGACTGACTGCCACCACGGGCGATCCTTTATAGATCGCATATAGGGTCCTATTCCAGCGTTGTGTTCAGTACGGGCACAACGCTACAATGCAATAGCGTTCAACACTGGGGGGGGAGGCAAGGACTAAGAGCCACAGTCCTTAGACCTTCCACGCACTTGTAGTGCATCGGGCGACACAGTTCCTCCACGTCACTCTGTAATCAGCAGCTGCCCTGGCCACTTAGAGTCACAGTAGCGATAAATATTCTTCGGAATTTCTTTCAGAAGTCTGCGGCATTATTTCTACCTCGGGCCTTGAAAAATATTACAATGGGTGGAATCTAACATTGGACAAGTTTAAAAACTCTTAATAATTTGCCGTCACATCGTCAACTGCATAGTTAAGCCAATGATAGAATAGGCTATTAAGCCTATAGATAGCCCAAAGTATCACGAAGCTGTTCAAACTCAAATACAAAAAAGCATAAAATAGGTTTAATTTCATTCATCAACTTAGGTATAATCATAACGTTAATTTCCTTTACCATATCAAAAATCGACTTCAAGTCGGGTCGGTTGTTTTTCTACCAAGTCGGGTCAGGTCGTTTTGACCCCAAGTCGTCGACTTCAAGCCACCTCAGAATCAAGTGGGGTCGGATTGGCTGACAAAAGTCACTTCCAGATCTAGCCGCCAGAAAATTGTGAGCGCTGGTGCTCGATACCCAAGAGCACACGGTTTTTGAGGAGCAGCTCAGAAATTTTATGGCGGCGCAAAGTCTGCTAAAAATACTATCGAGAATGTTGCAATCCTGCTTTATTCCAATGCTAAGTAATTTGGTCGGTGGACGGTTTTCGAGTGATTTTGGAAGCCTGGGGTGACTTTTATAGCACCGCCAGAAAATCATGATTACTGAGACTGGAAACTCAAGGGTACACTGCTTTTGAAGAACTGTTCAGAAATTTTATGGCGGCGCAAAGTCTGCTAAAAATACTATCGAGAATGCTGCAATCCTGCTTGATTCCAATGCTAAGTAATTTGGTCGGTGGACGGTTTTCGAGTGATTTTGGAAGCCTGGGGTGACTTTTATAGCACCGCCAGAAAATCATGATTACTGTGGCTGGAAACTCAAGGGCACACTGTTTTTGAGGAGCTGTCCAGAAATTTTATGACGGCGCAAAGTCTGCTAAGAATACTATCGAGAATGTTGCAATCCTGCTTTATTCCAATGTTATGTAATTCGATCGGTGGACGGTTTTCGAGTGATTTTGGAAGCCTGGGGTGACTTTTATAGCACCGCCAGAAAATCATGATTACTGAGACTGGAAACTCAAGGGTACACTGCTTTTGAGGAGCTGTCCAGAAATTTTCTGGCGGCGCAAAGTCTGCTAAAAAATACTATCGAGAATGCTGCAACCTGCTTGATTCCAATGCTAAGTAATTCGATCGGTGGACGGTTTTCGAGTGATTTTGGAAGCCTGGGGTGACTTTTATAGCACCGCCAGAAAATCGTGATTACTGAGACTGGAAACTCAAGGGTACACTGCTTTTGAGGAGCTGTCCAAAAATTTTCTGGCGGCGCAAAGTCTGCTAAAAAATACTATCGAGAATGCTGCAACCTGCTTGATTCCAATGCTAGCCTATGTAATTCGATCGGTGGACGGTTTTCGAGTGATTTTGGGAGCTTGGGGTGACTTTTATAGCACCGCCAGAAAATCATGATTACTGAGACTGGAAACTCAAGGGTACACTGCTTTTGAGGAGCTGTCCAGAAATTTTATAGCGGCGCAAAGTCTGCTAAAAAAATACTATCGAGAATGCTGCAACCAGCTTTATTCCAATGCTAGCCTATGTAATTCGATCGGTGGACGGTTTTCGAGTGATTTTGGAAGCCTGGGGTGACTTTTATAGCACCGCCAGAAAATCGTGATTACTGAGACTGGAAACTCAAGGGTACACTGCTTTTGAAGAACTGTTCAGAAATTTTCTGGCGGCGCAAAGTCTGCTAAAAAAATACTATCGAGAATGCTGCAACCTGCTTGATTTCAATGCTAAGTAATTTGGTCGGTGGACGGTTTTCGAGTGATTTTGGGAGCTTGGGGTGACTTTTATAGCACCGCCAGAAAATCATGATTACTGGGCCTGGAAACCCAGGAGCACAGTGTTTTTGAGGAGCAATTCAGAAATTTTCTGGCGGCCCAAATTCTGACTAAAATGACATCGAGAATGCTGCAATCCTACCTAATTCCAATTCTATGTAATTCAACGACAGACGGTTTTAGAGAGATTTCAAAAACCATGGGCCTTGACCCAGTGATTCTTGACGCGCCGCTAGAAACTCGCGAGTGGTGATGCTGGATACAAAATAGCACACTCTTCTTGGGGAACAGGACAGAATTTTTTCCTGCGGCACAAACTCTGCGAAAATGGACATCGAGAATGCTGTGATTGTGCAAGAATTAATACAATGCATGTTTGATTAAAATTACGGGTTTTTCCCTGTGGGTTTTGGGTGCTATACCAGAAAATCGCTGGGAGTGGGGCTGGGTGAACAATATTCATTAGCACATTCTTCCTTAAAAAGGGCTGTATATCGGCCTATACTTGGAAATTATCGGCTTAGAATTTTTTCGACTGCAGTTCTGTCGCTTCTGTACTTGATGCAGGCCTACTTGGATATAGGCTACATGTAGCGATTTGTGACTGTATCACCTTGGAATTGTGTGGACTTGAAGCTCTGGCGACTTATGACACTGCCGACTAGGAACTCTAGCGTCTTCAAACTTTATCGACTTGGAATTTATCAAAAGAGATTTTTTGAAACTTTAATGATTTGAAACTCTGATGATTTGAAATCTATCGACTTGAACCCTTATCGACTTCAAGCTCTATCGACTAAGAGTTCCTTCACCTTGAAGAGCCAAAAAGACCTATTTCTTTACGGCGTCACATCGCTCCTATTAGACAGTGGGACGGCTAAAGCGGACGAAGTTTAGAGTTGAAATGGCTCGGAAGGTGAATGAAGGAATGCGGATAAGATTTGTGAAAAAATATCGATTATAACGCAAACCTGCTGTACATGTACGTGAAATCCTCGCACATGGTCCCTTTACAGTATACACAGAAACTGCTTCGCGTTGGGGTCGACCCGGTTAGCGAACAATGATGTTTTTAAAATTTACCTTTCGACATCCTACATACGAATAATTGTTTGATCCAAGTGGTTCTATTACTATAGTGGTGGTCAATAAATATTGATTGTTGACTCATTGATTAATTAAGGTTTGATTAATTGATTGGTTGATTGATTGATTGATTAATTGATGGAAGACACAATAAATTAATGTCTTAGAAGGAAAAATTAATATTTTCGTAATTTGATTTATAAAACAAATCTTTTTCAAATAACAAGTCGTAGCCTAATCCACGGATTCATTCAAAAGTTAATATCTTCCGTATCCATATCCGTGGTTGTCACCGTGTCCAGCATATCCACCATGGTTTTCGACGTATCCTCCAGTGCCTGGGACACCTTCCCAGCGCGCAGTTCCCGTTCCGGAACCCACGTGTTCAGCCACGTGGTTGACGTAGAGCTGTCGCGCCGCGTTTCTGTAGTTATCTGGCCTGTAATAATCAGCAGAACAAAGTGTTGTTATAGCGCCAGATTTTAGAAATATTTATATATAAAATGACATAATGAACGAGTTATTTTCAAGCGCTCGTGAATAAGCTGATGCCCTACGCTTGGCTCTAAAGTGATCTTCTGTCTAAACTATTAAGTTAGCTTTGATTTTAATCAAATGATTTAAAGAACGTAATGGGCGACTGATTGATGAGGTAGGAGGAGTCAGATCTGTAGCGCCTTCCCTCCAAAGATACTTAAATGGGACTGCTCTGGCCCAATATTGGATTTGCTGTGGTCGAACTCTCGTTAAGGGCTCAACCAATGACTGTTTTCCATCGTCATGCAGTCGCTCATTTCTTTAAGGCATTTCCTTTCCTCCGGGGTTTCCGTCATGACATCGCTTCAGAAATCCATTCCTCGAGAGTTGCTATAGAAATCTTTAGATGCAACACAATATACCCCAGCTAGTAAGCTTATATAGATGAACTTACACGTCGTATCTGTGACCAGATTGGTAATGTTCATTTCCAGCGAAGACTGAGGCTACGGCGACAACGAACAAGACGATTAGGAGCTTCATCGTGACTATCTTGAGATCTGTTGTCGACGGAGGTGGAATCAGGCGAAACGTCGTAACTGATGCAATAACTGACAACTAAACAACCACCGAACCTTTTATACAGGAAACCGAGGTTCGCTTTGAGGTCCGTGCTATAGGCCTACACATTCACACGTGCGCCAAAATGACAGACGAGTATGTGAACAGGATGAAGCGGAGCAGTAGGCCGAGAGAAATAGGAGGTGGCTGGAGAGGGACACTGGTCACACACACACACACACACACACACACACACACACACACACACACACACACACACACACACACACACACACACACACACACACACACAGAGAAAGTGGTTGAGCCCAGAGCCCGAACCACTATACGTCCATGACTGAATGTAATATGCCATCGTACAATACAATGTACGTACACAGATTATTCTCTCATGGTTTGTCACTGTGCAGACCATATCACATGATAACCATTATATATATATATATATATATATATATACAGTTATTCGTAATGCAAAAATATATAGATGGATGTTATGTCATGTACGCCCATTAATAGGCCTAATTGATCCATTGTCTTGACATAGGTATCTTGCATATACCCATCTGTGCAGGATGTGCTATATTGAAGAACGTCAGTTATTCGGAACATCATTCCTGTATCGTCAAAAACGTCGCTCTCTCTTTATGTGTCTTTCCCTGTCTCTCTCTCTCTCTCTCTCATTATCTGTCTGTCTCTCGCCGTCTCCATCTACCTCATATGATGTATTTCGGCGTACCGTTCCGCCTCAGTCTGTTTGCGTGCTCGTCTGTCATTTTAGTGCACGTGTGAATGTTTAGGCCTATCACAGACCTCAAAGCGAACCTCGGTTTCCTGTATAAAAGGTTCGGTGGTTGTACACTTGTACGTTACTGCATCAGTTACGACGTTTCGACTGCATCCACCGTTGTAGCCAAGATAGTCACGATGAAGCTCCTAATCGTCTTGTTCGTTGTCGCCGTAGCCTCAGTCTTCGCTGGAAATGAACATTACCAATCAAGTCACAGATACGACGTGTAAGCTCATCTATCATTATATGCTTATCATATCTATTGATTTATATAGCTTGTCCCCAAGAATGGTTATTCTGAAACGATGTCATGACGGAAACCTCGGTGGGAAAAACCGCCTTTAAAGAACAAATAACTGATGGGGAAAGACTATAACAAGGACATTCCAAATAGAGGGACCAATCACAGCCAACGCCCTGTGATGTCTCAGACTAGTTCTCCATCCAATACGATTTTTACAATCAATCGTCCAGAATCAAAGCTGGCTTAACTTTATCGGTTTCGAACCCTGTCGACTTGAAACTCTATCGAAATGGGGTTCCTTAAGCTTTTATGATTGAAACTCAATTGATTTGAATTATTCTATTGACTTGCAACCCAATCGCTTCGAACTCTATCGGTCAAGAGCTCTTTACTTAGGGGTCCAAAAAGACTTCTAGGCTTGCGTACGGTGCCACAGGTGCTACTTCTTTTTGAAGGAAGTGATTTCTTAGGATGACGAAGACTGTGAAATTACTGAAATATAAAACTAGTAGTTTAGACAGATGATAACTCGTTCATTATGGTAGGCCTAATCTAATAATCATGTCTAAAATCTGGCGCTATAACAACACTTTGTTCTGCTGATGTATTACAGGCCAGATAACTACAGAAACGCGGCGCGACAGCTCTACGTCAACCACGTTGCTGAACACGTGGGTTCCGGAACGGGAACTGCGCGCTGGGAAGGTGTCCCAGGCACTGGAGCATACGTCGGAAACCGTGGATATGGTGGACATGGTGACAACCACGGATATGGATACGGAAGATACTAACTTTTGAATGAATTTGTAGATCACGACTTGTTATGTTGAAAAAGATTGTTTTATAAATCAAACTACGCAAATCTTAAATTGTTTCTTTTAAGACACCTGAGTCTTCAATCAAACAGTCAATCGATCAATCAATCATTAAGATTTAGGTTCAACTCAATTAAGATTTCATGCAATTTCTTTTATTTGGTAGGTTAAGGGATGTTGTTAATGCGGGCTATAGATAACTGCCTTCGGACGCACAGATATTGTGCAATCGGTGCTAGAAACGCATCTTACACATTTTTGCGCTTTTTTTCTTGTATGGCTTGAGATCCATAAAAATTGCATCTATATAGCGAGTTTTATGTTTCAGTAATTTCACAGTCTTCGTCATCCTAAGGGATCACTTCCTTCAAAAAGAACTAGCACATGTGACACCGCATACGTAAGCCTGTAGGCTAAGTCTTTTTTTACCCCTAAGTAAAGAGCTCTTAATCGATAGAGTTCGAAGCGATTGGGTTGCAACTTGCAAGTCAATAGAATAATTCAAATCAATTGAGTTTCAATCATAAAAGCTTAAGGAACCCCATTTCGATAGAGTTTCAAGTCGACAGGGTTCGAAACCGATAAAGTTTGAAGACGAAGCGAACCTCGTTTCCTGTATAAAAGGATCGGTGGTTATACAGTTGTTAATTATATGACATCCGTAATACGAAAGTATATGGACGGCATTGACGGCGCAAGCTATAGACATACAATGGAGTTACTCAGCAGGTCGAAGAAATTAAATGCAAAGCAGATAAAAAAAACTCCAAAGATTTTCTGGCAGGTCGTAGGCAGATCAATAGTAAAATAGTCAATGGCCATTTCCGCCAAGTTTGCGCGGTCAGAACATTTCTGAGATACTCTTCAAACAGAATGAGATAATTTTTTATTACCTAGCCTGCGACACCACTGTGTGGTAACAAAAACCATTAGCGACGCCTTCCTCCTTTATCCAGGCTGGGGGGTTGGCACTGGCAGAGTGCAACCAGTGGCGAAGCTAAGGGACAAGGGCCATCGTTTGAGTTAGATATGCATTGTAATCTTGCAGTAATGCAGCATCCTGGATGTCCATTTCCGCAGAGTTTTCACCGCAGCAAACACTGAGCTGCTCTTCAAGAATACTGTGATAAGGGCCCAGTGGCGTAGACAAGAGGTGTCGGGGGTCAGCCCCTCATTGGCCAAGGAGAAAAGTTTTTTAAGGTTATTTGTTCACTTACATAAGAAAAAACAAAACAATTGCTAGTAGTATTGTTTTTCTTACTTTATTCCCTTTGTTACTTTATTCCATTTTTATTTACAGTAGGCTAATACTGTTGGGTTGGTGTCAGAAAGGGCATCCGGCTAGGCCATAATCCTCCCCCACCATCATAAATTCCTGGTTATGCCACTGTAAGGGTTATCGCTTGAATTAAATATGTATTGGAATCTTGCAGGATTCAGATATTCTCAAAGGCCATTTCCGCCGCGTATTTTAAGTCATAAAAATTCTGAGCGCTCCTAAAGAAGAGTGTCTAATTAGGATTGGCGGAGATTCAGCTCATGGAAGGATCCAGTTCAGGGTTTGTGGGGGACGAACGAGCGACCGAAAAACGATCGCCGGGTCGCGAAGCTCCGAGTGGGGGAGGGATTTGGATAGGCGGATGTGCATAAATTATTTTAATTTCTACACTGCAATACCATTACGTATCCATGCAGCCTCAAGAGCATTTTAGTGCGTCGTTTTATGACAGAGATGAAGATGCTGATCGTGGACAGAGAGAGCGAGACATACAGACAGACAGACAGAGACTCGGCTCAGAAATGTTCTGGCCTAAAATGACATCGAGAGTGTGGCAACGCTGCTTGCTTTAAATGCAATTTAAATCGATCGATGGACGTTTTCGAGTGATTTTGGAAGCTTGAAGCTTGGTTTGTCTTTTATAGCACCGCCAGAAAATCGTCATTACTGGGGCTGGAAACCCAAGAGCACACTGTTTTTGAGGAGCAGCTCAGAAATTTTCTGGCCGCCCGAAGTCTGCCTAAAAGTCATAGAGAATGCTGCAATCCTACCTGATTCCAATTCTATGTAATTCAACGCTGGACGGTTTTAGAGAGATTTTAAAAGCCATTAGTCCTTGACCCTGTAATTGTTAAAGCGCCGCCAGAAATTCGCGAGTGGTGATGCTTTATACAAAATAGCACACTCTTCTTGGGGAGCAGGATAGAATTTTCTCGCCGCGAAAACTCTGCGGAAATGGACATCGAGAATGATGCGATGCTGCAAGATTCCAATACATTATGCAACTCATGTATAACTCAAACGATGGCCCTTGTCTCTGTATTTCTTGTAGCACCGCCATCAACATAGAAACACGCATTAGTGGTGATGATGGATAGGCTACCTAATAGCACGCTCTTCTATCAATAGAGAATAGGCTATCTCATAAATTTTCTGGCAGCGCAAACTGTGCGGAATTGGCCATCGGAAATAGGTCTACTGCAATGATACTTGATTCCAATGTATATAGACCTGCAATTCAAACGATAGCCCTTGTCCCTGTGATCCTTGGAGACAGAACCACGCGGGTGATGATGATGTAAAAGCTAGGCTACCTAATAGCAGTCTCTTCTTGCAGATCACCTCAGGAATTTTCTGGTGGCGTAAACTTACGAAATAATGGTATACGCTAATCGAGAATGCTGCGACGTTGCAATTAAGATTCTAAACTTTCTAAAGCATGTCTATTTTAATTGAAACGTTCGTCGTTGCGATTCTTGGAGCGCCGCCGCAATCTCGTGATCTTCATAGGCGCAACCACCCTATGGGACCCACGGGATGCGTTCCCCCAACTTTTGAGTGGTCCCCTAACTTTATTATTATGGTCCCCCCAACTTTTAGGACGTGATTCATTATGGTCCACCCCAATTTTTAGGACGTGATTGCATCTATGGTGGTGTTTGATGTCCAATATTAAGTCATTCTCCCTTAATGTGGCCGCGCAAACTCTGCGAAAATGGCCTTCGAGATTGCGGTGATTGTGAAAGATTCAAATGCATATTAAATTTATATTGATTAAAACTACGGACCTTAATTGTCCCTGTGGTTCTTGGGGTGCTACCAGAAAATCGCTAAGAGTGTGGATGGGTGACCAATATATAATCATTTGCACACTCTTCCATAAACAGGGCACTATATCGGCCCATACTTGGAAATCTTGCGGCTTTGAGTTTTTTCGACTGGAGTTCTGTCGCCTTTGTACTTTGTGTACTTGGATACAGATGTAGCGATTTGTGACTTTATCACCTTGGAACTGTGTCGACTTGAAAAGGTCTATTTGTTTACGGAAATTACGGCGTCACATCCCTCCAATTTAAAAGCTTGGATTCATTGACTTGACGTATAGCCTACCATGAAACTGTAGCCATGGACTCAAGATGAGAAGATTCAGGTCGATAGACAGTGGGACGGTTAAATTGGACGAAGTTTAGAGTTGAAATGACGAGGGATGTGAGTGAGGGAATGGAGATAAGATTTGTAAAAAAAATCGATTACGCAAACCTGTTGTACGTGAAATCCTCGCACAAGGTCCCTATACACAAAGATTGCCTCGCGTTGTGGTTGACCATGTTAGCGAACAATGATGTTTTTCGAAATTTACCTTTCGAGATCTTGCATACGAAAAATTGTATGATCTAAGTGGTTCTATTACTATAGGCTAGTGGTGGTCAATAAATATTGATTGATTGGCTGATTGATTAATTGATTGACTGATTTATTAATTTATTGATTGATTGATTGGTTGGTTGATTGATTGAATGATTGATTGGTTGATTGATTGATTGCTTGATTGCTGGATTGATTGATTGATTGATTGATTGATTGATTGATTGATTGATTGATTGATTGATTGATTGATTGATTGATTGATTGATTGATTGATTGATTGATTGATTGATTAAAGACTCAATAATGTCTTAGAAGAAACAATTTAGGATTTTCGTAATTTGATTTATAAAACAATTCTTTTTCAACATAACAAGTCGTGATCTACGAATTCATTCAAAAGTTAGTATCTTCCGTATCCATATCCGTGGTTGTCACCGTGTCCACCATATCCACGGTTTCCGACGTATGCTCCAGTGCCTGGGACACCTTCCCAGCGCGCAGTTCCCGTTCCGGAACCCACGTGTTCGGCCACGTGGTTGACGTAGAGCTGTCGCGCTGCGTTTCTGTAGTTGTCTGGCCTGTTACATCAGCAGAACAAAGTGTTGTTATAGCGCAAGATTATAGAAATCTATATATAGAATGACATTATGAACGAGTTGTCTTCAAGCGCTCTTGAATAAGATGATGCCCAGCGCTTGGCTCGTAATGGGCGACTGATTAAGGACTAGCTGGCTCTGTAGCACCTCCCTTCCAAATATGCCGAAATGGGACTTCTCTGGCCCAACACTGGTTTTGCTGTGGTGGGGCCCTCAAGTTAGAATGGCCTTTTACACTCGTTAAGGGCTCAACTAAAGATCGACTGTCTTTCTTCATCAATCGTTCATTTTTTAAGGATTTCTTTTCCACCTGGGTGTCCGTCATGACATCGTTTCAGAATAGCCATTCTTCGAAAGTCGCAAAAGATATCTTTAGATACAACACAATTTAGATGAGCTTAGACCTACACGTCGTATCTGTGACCAGATTGGTAATGTTCATTTCCAGCGAAGACTGAGGCAACGGCGACAACAAACAAGACGATTAGGAGCTTCATCGTGACTATCTCGAGATCTGTTGTCGGCGACCGTACGTGGTAGGTGCAGGCGAAACGTCGTAACTGATGCAATAACTGACAACTGCACAACCACCGATCCTTTTATACAGGAAACTGATGTTCACTTTGAGGTCAGTGCTATAGGCCTACACATTCACACGTCCACCAAAATGACAGACGAGCATGCGAAGAGGATGAAGGTCGAGAGACATAGAAGGTGGCTGGAGAGAGAGACAGAGACAGACAGACAGTCACTCACACACACACAGACGGAAAGTTTGTGGTTGAGCCAAGAGCACGAACCACTATAGGCTACGTCCATGACTGAGTATATGCCATCGTACAATACAATGCACACAGATTATATTCTCATGGTTTGTCACTGTTCTGTCCGTATAACATGATGACCAATATATATATAAATTATATACAGTTACTCGTAATGCAAAAATATATAGATAATGTCATGTCATGTACGCCTATTAATAATAGACCCATTGTCTTGACATAGGCATGTTGCAAATGCCCATCTGTGCAGGATGTGCCATATTGAACAACGGCAGTTATTCGGAATATCATTCCGGTATCGTCACAACCATCTCTCTCTCTCTCTTTCTGTGTCTATCCGTGTCTCTCTCGTTATCTGTCTGTCTCTCGCCGTCTCCATCTACCTCCTAAGATGTCTCTCGGCCTACTGTTCCGCCTCAGTCTGTTTGCATGCATGCCTGTGTGTTTGGCGCACGTGTTCATGCGCTGACCTATAGCACGGACCTCAAAGCGAACACCAGTTTCCTGTATAAAAGGGTCGGTGGTTGTTCAGTTGTCAGTTATTGCATCAGTTACGACGTTTCGCCTGCACCTACCACCGTCGCCGACAACAGATCTTGAGAGTGTCACGATGAAGCTCCTAATCGTCTTGTTCGTTGTCGCTGTTGCCTCAGTCTTCGCTGGAAATGAACATTACCACTCTGGTCACAGATACGACGTGTAAGCTCTTAGCTCATCTATATAAAACGATTACCATAACCACAGTTTTTATTGCACAAATTAAGTAACAGTTGACAAAACATCTTTATTACATAATAACGGATATAGAAACTAAAAAAAAGCAAAAGGGGAGAACCCTTTAGAGACTACGGTCCCACTGTCAGGGTTTCCGAAACACAAGTTCAAATAAACAGCAACAGGTCAGGCAAATTGTTGAGTAGGCCTATTATCGAAGAATATGGCTATTCTGAAACGATGTTATGACGGACACCCCGGTGGAAAAAACCTTTATGGAACAAATGACTGATGAGGAAAATCAATAACAAGGACATTTCAAATGGAGGGACCAATCACAAGAAACGTACTATATGATGTCTCAGAGCAGTTCTCCATCTAATAACGCTTTTTTCAATCAATCGTTCAGAATCAAAGCTAGCTTAATAGTTTAGACAGAAGATCTCGTTTATTTAGGCATGTTTGGAAGGCAGGCGCTACAGAGACAGCTGCTGCTCAATCAGCCGCCTATTATGTTCTTTAAATCATTCTATTAAAATCAAAGCTAGCTTAATAGTCTAGACAGAAGATCACTCGAGAGCCAAGCGAAGGGCATCAGCTTATTCACGAGCGCTTGAAGATAACCCATTTATTATGTCATTTTAATAATTATATCTAAAATCTGGCGCTATAGCAACACTTTGTTCTGCTGATGTATAACAGCCCAGATAACTACAGAAACGCGGCGCGACAGCTCTACGTCAACCACGTGGCTGAACACGTGGGTTCCGGAACGGGAACTGCGCGCTGGGAAGGTGTCCCAGGCACTGGAGCATACGTCGGAAACCGTGGATATGGTGGACACGGTGACAACCACGGACATGGATACGGAAGATACTAACTTTTGAATGAATTCGTAGATCACGACTTGCTGTGTTGAAAAAGATTTGTTTTATATATCAAACTGCTCAAATCTTAAATTGTTTCTTCTAAGACACCTGAGTCTTCAATCAAGTATTCAATCGATCAATCAATAATGGTTCCTACGCGAAGGTTTGATGTTATTGCTACTGTTATGGTCGGAATAATGCACCCAGAAGAAAGCACTATGGTCACAATTTCAATCGTATTCACTGGGTCTGACTTCGATTGAAAATACTTGTAGTAAAGTTACATTTGAGGCATAAAAATTATATCCAAGAGCCATCCGACCATCAAACGCGAGCTGATCGAGTCACTAATCGCCGTCTGGAACCGTTTCGCCATGCATGATCCATGGAGCACTGGTACACTCTATGCCGACTCACTGCAGGCATGGGAAGGGTAAGACTTGGCTCATATAATTACCGATTGATCAATAACACGTAAAACCGACCTTTTTGGAGGCCACTGTATGCTAGAGAAAACGTAATAATTATCATGGTAGGCCTACATGTTTGTTGTTTCATTCAAACACATTGCGTGTGCTTTTTCATTTCGGTTGATGCTGCAGCAAGTGGCAACGCTGCAACAAAGTTACTGTCATGTATTGTTTTACTTTTCAACATGGTTATCAATTAAACAATTAGAAAACATTTATATTTACATGCATATGTTTATAAGAACACGATTTGCTTCAATAGAGAACACTGAATCGAAGAATTGCAGAAATCGGCAAGTCACTCTGAACAGGTCTATAGAGTGATTTCAATGATGCCTTAGGCCTATAACGTTTATTATTGCATTCTAAGCAATAAACAGCAAATAAGCAAAGTTCCTTAACTGAACTAAACCAAACTTAGAAAGTACTATTGTATTTGTATTTAAGCATTTATATAGCGCCTCTATAGGGCGAACCGCTCAGAGGCGCTCCCAGTGCGCAAGGCCCCGCGAGAAAAAGCAGGTTTTTAAAAAGAGACAAAGCAGAGGATAGACTACCAGACAGATGTGTAGAGCGAACAGAAGCACAATAAAGATGATCTGGGCAATTTTAAACAAAAGTGGTATCCTATTTTATTAAATCGTTTAATTAAATTATTATAATTTATAGGCCTACGCAGACTATTGACAGAACTCGAATTTGCATAGATTTTTCACATTCATTGCAAGTACAAATAAAATCTTAAATGAAATCTAAGTTATATCGAGTTACGCTATTCACTCACCTTGCAACAGTGGCTTGCAGTGTTGACATGTAGGCATATAGATTACATTGAAAATCAAGCAATTAAGCTGGCCAAGTTTTAACCCACCCTCTTACGGACTAAAATGACGACCCTGATGTTAACTCTGAATTCACGAGAGTGTGTGAAATTAAGCAATACCAGACACTAACCAAAACTTTCAGCACATCGATTAGACGACTTAGCCTATATTTTTTATGATTGAAGTTAAATTGTCGAAAAGCGTTGACAATGATCTCGGTTCACAGGTTTGCATAGCCTATAGTGACAACTCGTATACATATTTGAAGAAGAGTATCGATAAAATGGCGATGTCGTCGTCAAGTCTCTAAAGGAAAGAAGTCAACATCTCAACGTTTCATGCTATAGGCCTAGTCATCATGCATCTTCAGGTAGCAATTCTTCAGTTGCCTATGAATGACTTCTGAACCAATTAATTAAGGTGTTTAGTGTGTGAATGCAAATCATTTAATCAGAGGCGGCCACAGACAAGGGAGCCCGCACATAGGAGCAAGAGGGGCACACTTGCCTCATCTAGAAAATCGATTTCATATTTGATTAGCTGCATGCTACTTTTTGGTTTTTAACAAATTTATCCGCACTAAAACGCTAATGTTACTAATGATACACAGAGGGAAGCTGAAAAATTTACATTTAGAAACCTGTGATAAATAACAGTCTTCTTAATTTCTCCCTCACTTCTAAAATGGGTTGGTCGGGTTGGGGGGGGGGGGGGGGCATATCATATTATAAAGTGACCACGGCATAAACTGCATTCTCGTGTATACGGAGAACTTCAAATCCTGACAGCAACGTTTACGCTCTGTCTGTCTGTCTACCTCTGTCTACCTGTCAGCCTCTCTCGCTATTTAGTATATATTTAGACCCTATAATTATAATATATATACATATTAAATTGACCTTATATATATACACACACACATATATATATATATATGCATATAATACATATGATATAGGCCTATTTATATAATTATATATTGTATAATCATGTGTAGCCAGTGTATAGGCCTATATTTATATATTATATCTGAGGTCGCTGAGGTATACAGGCAGTAAGAGTCTTTTAAAGTGTTCAGAGTAAACAGAAATAAACTTAGGCTGTAAGTTGCTGTTGTTGTCTTCTATTCTTTCGATGATCATCGTTCATTTTGCGTTGAGTGTTTTTTGAAGTTCCGACTAAACAGAAGACGATTTATAATTACGTCGTTCAAATAATTCAGACCAACTCTTCCGCTCTGCAGACGATCGATCGCTTATTTCCGGTTCCGGGCACCGGAAGTAGCTTCGCCATTCATAAATTATGTGGCGCCGCTGTCTCAACAAGAGTCCGCTCCTTCGTGTGATGTATGCATCGGCAGGAAACGAGACTCTTTTTGCTGTCATGGGTTTAGACTTGAAGTCACTAATAGGCGACAGCGAGGCCGTGGGTCTCCTTCAATAATTGGTGCCATTCGAAACGGCACGCTTTATAGCTTCCAAATATTTTGCATGAGTCATGACCTAGTTTCTCATACAAATGGTCCGTTGGTGTAGGCCTAATTAATTATCAATGCACCCCACCGCAGAGCTCGTAGCTGGAAGTCTGTAAGTCTCCATCGTTCCCCCACTGACTGTCGTCGTTCTGACTTGTGCCGCCACCTCTGACACCCGCGGGTGTTTGGGGGTTCAACAGGGTGCTGCTGCTGCTGCTGCTGCCCTGGTTAGGTCGACCCCCGGCGGCGTCCTGCTCCGGCCTTCGCCCTGCAGGATCGTACGACGGCCTAGAAAACTTTCGCTGGCCGTTTTGGCAGATCACGTGACCGACCACGTGATTCCGTTGACCAATGATCTGTTGCCCCGTGACAGCAGGAGCTTGCTTGCTGACCACGTGACCGTGTTTGCCGATCACGTGACTCGGCTGCTGACCGATGACGTCGAACTGCTGTTTCTTGGTGAAGGCGTGAGGGGCGGCTGGGGGTTCTGCGCAGCTGCTGTGACCAGCTGCTGCTGCGTTGGGTCTGGAATAGTTGTAGGACCCGTTGTATGGAAGGATGGGACGATCTGTCACCCCGCAGACGGAGGAATATTTTGGTGGAGCGTCTTTGTCGTCATACGGAGGAGGGTTCGGTGGTCCTGGAGAAAGACAACTACAGTCATTCACTAGTCAATCATTGCAAGTTTTTATATAGCGCTCTTTCAAGGTTACTACTCAGTAGCGCTACGTTACAGTTACATTAATTTTTACTAATTTTTTCTACAAAATTTACATTTTGATAAGTCGCTGTTAGGCCTACAGTAGGCCCTACTCACGAAAGTGTGAATTAATACAACAATTTATTACTTAAATTATCTGTTATGATTGTTCAGAGGAATCTGGGTTGTGGCCTACATCAAAAAGTTAAACGCCCGTGGTGACGTATGATCACGTATCGATACGCCACTTGATAGAGTTTGCATTTGTGGTGACCAGTGTAAGAATTGTGGAAAAATAACTGGAGGGTTGGACCATTATCCACTTGAAATTTGGGTGTGAAAAACAGATTTTACTATGGGGCTCTAAGAAAGACTGGGGGGTTGAAACCCCCAACCCCCGGCAATTCTCATCCTGGTGGTGACGTATGATCACGTATCGATACGCCACTTGATAGAGTTTGCATTTGTATGTCGATTAGAAAAGTAATCAACCGAGAGGGCATCTTCTAAGCTTATAGTTGCTTTGCGCGTGATAGCGCATCAGCTTGGAACTGCCTTGCCCATTCTCTTGAGTTACTAGCCCTCCTATCTTTTCAGTTCCGTAGACGCCTTGAGACCTTCGTGTTTGCCTGGCACAGGCACTGAGTTACGCAAGTCGACAGCACAGTGATTCTGAATGGCGGTAGGCCTATACAGTATACAAAATGCTAGGTTGCAGATACAATTATAATAATAAGCCGGCTATTAATTTGTTACTGTTAAAATTTTGTAAACTTCGTAAAACTTCGCCGCGCGTGTTACGTTGTGTGTTTAGTGTTTACGATTCTGTTAGACTCAGTAAATGTAAGATATCTAAAGCAGAATTAGGTCAACCCACTGCGCATGCGCACACGACTTATTGATGGGATGCCGAAATAGTTTAAGGATCGGAAGTTTAGGCGTTTTCAGGTGAAAGAGTGATAGAAATGACGACGTGTGTTAATTATACTTAGGTCGAAGTTTGAGGAAGTGGAGACGGCGGCAGATGCAGCGATTTCATATCGAATTGGAGTCGTTGCTCCCAGTTGCCAGTCAATGGAATCTGACGAACGATCTGTAACAGCAGAACGTCATGAAAATCAAGGAATAAGAAGTGCACACGACAAGAGCATGAAACAATGAAACAATGAAACAGGTAACAATTGATTGATTGATTGATTGATTGATTGATTGATTGATTGATTGATTGATTGACTGACTGACAGATTGAATGACTGCGATGAGAGGTTAAGGGACTGACTGACTGATTGGTTGGGCAAATGAGTGAATGAAAGAACGCATTAATAAATTTTCTGATAAATAAATAAGTAAATTAACCAACGAATGAACGAACGAAAAAATGAATGAATGAATGAACGAATGAACAAACAAACAAACGAACGAACGAACGAACGAATGAATGAACGAACGAATGAAGGAACGAACGAACGAATGAATGAACGAACGAATGAATGAATGAGTGAATGAATAACTAAATAAATAAAGAAATAAATGAATGAATGAATGAATGAATGAATGAATGAGCAAATGAATGAAAGAAAGAATGAACGAATGAATGAAAGAAAGAACGAACGAATGAACGAATTGAATAAATGAGCGAATGAATGAATGAATGAATAAATGAACGAATGAATGAACGAATTGAATAAATGAATGAATGAATGAATGAGTGAGTGAATGAATGAATAAATAAATGAATGAATGAATGAGTGAGTGAATGAATGAATGAATGAACGAATGAACAAGTGAATGAATAAATGAATGAATAAATGAATAAATGAATAGAAGAATAAATGAATGAATGAATGAATGAATGAATGAATGAATGAATGAACGAACAAATGAACGAATGAATGAGTGAATGAATGAATAAATGAATAAACGAATAAATGAACGAATGAATGAATGAACGAACGAATGAATGAATGAACGAATGAATGAATGACCTTGAAGTCGTGACTTCCGTCGTTTGTAGATGACGCAGCATGGACAGCAGTAGCATGACGCAACGAATAGGAATGTGAAGGTCAGTAGCGCCGCCACAGTCAGACCAGCTAACAATGGACCACTGGACACAATGGAAGACAGAACGGCAATCGACATGACATGCATTGACCAGCAGACAATTGTATACGTTGTTGAATGCAACAATCTGTCTATAACTTCTGTATGGCTTTTGCCACATGCATGCTTTCTCTGTCTCTGTCTCTGTCTCTGTCTCTGTCTCTGTCTCTGTCTCTGTCTCTGTCTCTGTCTCTGTCTCTGTCTCTGTCTCTGTCTCTGTCTCTGTCTCTCTCTCTCTCTCTCTCTCTCTCTCTCTCTCTCTCTCTCTCTCTCTCTCTCTCTCTCTCTCTCTCTCTAAACCTTTCTGTATCTGCCTCTGTTTCTCTGTGACTTGCTCTGCTTATCTCCGCATAATCGCCCGTAGATATTTTTCTAGAAGGGGCAACAAACACAATGGCCTCAACAAAAATACTTTTGGCGAGAGCTTGAAAATTGGAAACTAGGAAATTGAAAACATGGATATTTTTTATAAAGGTTTCAAAATGTAAATTTCTCTGTTTCATCTGGTGCAATGTGCAGAAGTATCATTAGTGTTTAAACGCGAATAGATAGTAGTTAATGAATCGTTGTCAATTTCCCAGGAGAGGGCAATTGCTCCTTCTTGCCAATAAGCGCAGGTGTCCATGTCTGTCTGTCTGTCTGTCTGTCTGTCCGTCTGTCGGTCTGTCTGTCGGTCTGTTTGTCTGTTTGTCTGTCTGTCTGTCCGTCTGTCTGTCCGTCCGTCCGTCTGTCCGTCTGTCTGTCCAGCCGTCCGTCTGTCTGTCTGTCCGTCTGTTTGTCTGTCTGTCCGTCCGTCTGTCCGTTTGTCTGTCTGTCTGTCCGTCTGTCTGCCTGTCTGTCTGTCTGTCTGTCTGTATGTCTATTATTCCATAGGCCTATACGTCTTTTTCCTGCGTTTGTGTCGCGGCACAGACCAATCAATCGCTCTCTTCACCTTTTTTCTGTCTCTGTCTATGTCTTTGTCTCTGTCTTTCTTCATCGCTAGCTTCCGGTTCTCCTGTTTTCCTGGCTCTCTATGTCTTTCTGCCTCTTTGTGTTTATCTTTCTCTCACTTGCAAGCACACACACACAAACATAAATACAATTATCATCTATACGATGCCAGACTAACGGTCTCCACTGCATAATATTACATTCGTGTATTTGAAGTCTAATATCAATTCTGTACCCGACGAGACATGATTTATTATTATATGACATTAATAGCAATTAACGTGATAATCCTTTCTTCGCTCATCACTGGCCATTTTCATTGTCATTGTCATTGTCATTGTCATTTGTGAATGCTGCTGACGTACAACAGGCATATACGTTTATTCCATCATCCTGATTTATCTTCCCATACATCATACAATATACAATTATACAATATATAATATACAATATACAACATACATATACAATATACAATATACACTATACAATACACAATATACAACATACATTTTACAATATACAATATACAACATACATTATACAATATACAATATACAACATACATTACAACGTACAATATACAATATACAACATACAACATAAATATAGAATATACAACATACAACATACAACGTACAATATACAACATACAACATACAATATACATGCATGTATTTTATACGAATATGTAAAAACGCATCCGTATTGGAATTGACACAAACTTGGTAGGTGCCTGGGTGCGCGCGTGTGCGTGTGGGCACATGCGTGTGTGCATGTATGAAAATCTTGTATACGCAAATGCGCCTGCGCAGACACTTTTGCACGAGGAACAAAACACGATGGTCAGGGTAAAAATGTTGACAATGGCTCTTGAAAAATTTCAAAGTAGTAAATTATGAACAATGGCATTTTTAATTTAGACGAGGTTTCTAAATAGAAATTTCTCAATTTCACGTTGTGCATCATTGGTAGGTCTATCACAAATGCTCTAGGCAATGGAATCTGTAAGAAATATATAGTAGTTAAAAAAATTCCAGGGGATGGGGCAAGTACCCGTCTTGCTCCTATTTGAGGGCGCCCATTTGTACACATTAAACACGTGATATTTTTATGCTGCTAGACTAAGTAGAGTTGCAGCTAGACAATCTGTCTTTCGCGGGTGCGTTTTTGATCGATCGTCTGGCGTCGTCTATAGACAGTGATTGTCTCCTGGGAATCGAACTGGAAACCGCAAGTAAGGACATGCAATCTTTTGCAGATTCAACTATTTGAAGATACTTGGTAACCTGTATACGGTATACTATAGGCTACAGATCCTCGTTCTTCGTCGCCCCTCCCCCCTTAAGTCATCGACTTTCCCTCAAGCGAGCGAGGCAGACAATATGCTGTATGATGGGGCGCGGTTGTGTAATGGTGGGTTCCATGCCTTGGAACCGTAGGGTTTCAAGTTCGAATCCACCTCAATCCGTCGCGTATACGGACCTTGAGCAAGTCCTTAACTCGCAATTGCTCGTGCGCTTCGGCATGAAACTCCGATGCAGTGTCCGCGCTGTAGTCGGGAACGTCTCTGAGTAGAGAGCTGGAAGTTGCGTTAGAGCAAGTGCGAGAATAGGCTTAACATAATTATTAATTATATTATATATAAAATATATATTATTTATTTTAACACGTTGAGCAAAATATACATTATACATAATTATATACTATTATTATACTACTTGATCTTTGTCGGTCTTTGTCAAGTACTCGGACTGGTCGGCCCATACGCTCGGCTGATAAGGAAGTGCTCTTGGTCTCGTTTGCTCGTACCTCCATCATGCAGAGTCGTGCTTTTTCTGTGGTTGGCCCGGTGGGAGGGCATTCCATACCACCGGGCCGGTGGTATGGAATGCCCTCCTACATGAGCTGCTCCTGTTCCCTAAACCACTCTCTGACACATTCTATATTAGCATTTAAAAACTGTTCTATTTGGCCGTGCTGGAGTCGGCAGCGCCTCTGAGTAGTTTCCTTGAAGAGGCGCTATATAAATACTTGAATGAATACTATTTGTATATTTGTTCAATGTGTCGTCATCTGGCGAATGTGTTGAAAGCTAAATGATGCGGTAGATGAAGGATGAAGGACGTGTGCTGCTTACTGCGAATGGAATCCGTTGGCCTCGTCGTCCGTCAATGTCTCCCTCTGACTTGGACAGCAGTAGCGATGGTGTTCGGAGCCACAGCAGTAGACCTGGTCGGGTCGACCCCATTTGGGACACGAGAACCCGTTGTTCCATTGGCCATGTCTGTCTGTGTAGCCCGAACAGTACTCATTGGCAGTATCTGACGACGACATGAACACGCGCACACACAAACACACACACACACAGACCGATCAACATCATAGACTTATTACATGCTCAGCAGTCATCATAGGTATCGTGTAAATATATATATACAGATGGAGGCTGACAGACAGAGACACGGACGGACACACACACAGGGAGAGGCACAGACAGACACTCACATAGTGACCCACAGACACAAGAATAGACACGCAGACAGACAGACGCATGGACACAACCAGACAGACAGACACAGACGGAACAGACAGAGGGAGTCAGACACTACATACATATACATGTACATACAGTACATACATATAACACATGTATGCATACATACATACAACCACACATATTTATACATACACACATACATACATGCATGTATACATATACACAGAGAGAGACACACACACACACACACACAATCAGACGTAGAGACAGATGGACACTACGGAGAGAGAGACAGACAGACAGGGACAGAGACAGAGACTGACGTAGACCGACAGGCAGATCTATACATAAGGAGAGACATTATAAGCAGACGATGGGACTCCTTAAGGCAGACAGAGGAAGATAAAAACGGCGCCAATTGACATCCGCTGCTATTTGTGACGACCATCATCATCATCATCATCATCATCATCATCATCATCATCATCATCATCATCATCATCATTGTCTGTGCAGCTTATAATACAACTTAAAAGCTATCGACAACTCGTCACAACGGACGAGATAATCCACAGCAGAAAAGGCAGCGCTTCCTGAATAACAGCATGTCAGACCAATTAGCTGATGCTGCAAGCCTTTGCCTGTTGGATATACAGGATGCCATTGAATGGCTAAGGCTTGGACGACGACGACAGCTATGATAACGGCGACGACAACAAAGCGTTTCCTCTTAAAAGTCTTCCACAGAAAAAAATCTCGGCTGGGATAATCAATTTATAAGAGATTTAGTTATGGTTTTAAGCAGTTGAATTTCCTAAGGTTATTGAAAATCCATCAATTTTTTTAGTATTTTTAAATCATTTGTCACGATAATAACCATGGGTAGACACAAAAATTTTCGAAAGAGGTCCAAATTTTTTGGTCTTGGGTCGAAAACATACATACATGCATAATAAACACAAATACATACGTATGTACGTACACACATATGTACATGTATACATACATAAAACACATGTATATACAGTATACACACATACAGCCACACATATTTATATATAGACATGCACACAAACATATATATTCATGTATACATATACACACATACATGCATACATACATACATACATACATACATACATACATACATACATACATACATACATACATACATACATACATACATGCTTGCATGCATAAGTGCATACATTTGATGAACAAACAATTGTATAACATGCGTGTATTCGTGCAGGTGTGTATGTATATATATAATGTATAACAGTGTATATGTGCATGTGTGTACTGTGTATGCATGCATGGGGTAATTGTCCGGGGGCAATTGTCCTAGAGGTAATTGTCCGGGGGATAATTGTCCACGGGTAACTGTCCAGGGGGTTATTGTCCGGGGGTTGATTTGTCCTAGAACCCATTTTCCATGCCAAGGTAATGACCTTTTTTGGTCGTCTACTCCTTTTTCCTTTTCTCTCACCTTTACCCGCTGCATTGATTGAAAACCCGTTGAAACTGATGGGTGCCACGTCCTGTGCAAATTTGTCTATGGGGGGGGGGGGCATGTTCGGGCTGGCCCCTGGATCCGCCCCTGATAATACCATGCCGTTTGTGAGTGTAACTGAAAGAAACGTTGTAAGCATAATTTCAGTCCTGAGTCCTGCAGGGGAGATTGTTGTTGGATTAGCTTTATTCGTTTATTCATTCATACAGAGCATTTATATAGCGCCCCTTCAAGAAACTACTCAGAGGCGCTCCCAGCCCAACCACGAACAAAGAAAAAAGACTTGAGAGACTTGTAGCATTATATGCTTGTAGCTTTATATCGTGCCACAACATCCTCAAGTTGTACATCAAAGAAATAATGCCAATGGATCTCCGCCAGTGATAATTACGATGAATGCAAACACACGTCTTAATTTAGGATGCCGTTGAGAGTAAAGACAACCTTATCCCATCAATGATCTTATAATCTGTACGTTCCACGAGAACGTCCGAACAACTAACGTGCCCTTTAACGGTGTAGAAGAAACAATATTTAGAACAGACTACCCAGCAGATAATAATTACGAAGCAACTGTGTGATACAAACCATCTATTACACTATTGAAGCCAATCTGACCAATCGCTATAAGTATAAGTAGTCCGTATGGGAGGCTGACTGCAGAGTGGCCAGACGTACTGCCGCCAGACAGACAGACGGACAGACAGACAGACAGACGGACAGACAGACAGACAGACGGACAGACAGACGGACAGACAGACGGAAGTCTGTGGATATAAATGACATGATCAGAATGCTTTGATAAGACACGACGCTCTCCTTATATTATTTATGGTCGGTCGTGTTCACTTGTATCATTCTGAATTTTCCGAATCAATGGTCAAATCGAGAGGAGACATCTAAGCCATCATCAAGCGAGTAGACGATGAAATCGTTCCGCGTCAACGGTTGTGGCCGTCCTCCTCCGCCGCATGGGGACTACTTTTTATATTTTCATCTTCTTCTTCTTCTTCTTCTTCTTCTTCGCGGTTAATGTCGTCGGACCATCTTGTGCCAATCAAGAATATTTGGAACACGCATCTCTTAACTTTGATCTGTCAAGTTCCTTATATATGCATGCTCTAAGCACTGTGACTTCGTGCGTCGATAAAAATGTAACAAAATTGCAGGAGAAGACAAAACAGAAATGGCAGTCCATTAGGCTAGACAGGAAAGACGGCCTTGGCAAGAATTGCTGGATGCTTGATTCTTTACATCGGAAAATGAAGGCCTATTGTAAACCTAAGGTACCTAAGAGTCGCTGTCATTCATTGGCTGTGGCATCTCTTTGAAAATCGGATTATAGTATAAGACCCCTCCGGACCGTTCGATTGGACAACTCTTCTGACTAAACGCAGCGCTCGTGAACAAGCTGGTGCCCTGGGTTTAGCTTTTGATGGCACTTTAGAAATGTGGAGATTGTACGATTATGATCACGATCAGTCTTTATTCTGATCTGTCAGTTGATTTACTGGTATAAAAATTTTATTGGTCAGGTCTGCAGCTCAGTTGTTGCGTCTGCAACATATTTATAACATTAGATTTTGATGTGTATTTAGTCTAGGACAGCGGTTCCCAACCCGTGGCCTGCGGGCCAAAAGTGGCCCGCCAGGCCTCAGAAAATGGCCCTCATCTCTCAAAGAATTATCAAAAATATACGAACAAATTAACAGTTTGGACAGGATATAACACATTATTATTTTCTATTACAAATTATTTTATTTAACGTCGATAAATAACATAAAACATTATATTTTGAATCAATTATAACCATTTTATAGGCCTATGCATTTAGTTAATACAGTTTTTACCTTGTGGCCCCTAATGTCCTTCAACTAAGAAAAAGTGGCCCTCGTGTCCTCCAACTTAGAAAAAGTGGCCCTCGAGTCAAAAAAGGTTGGGAACCACTGGTCTAGGACTATATGATGGTAATCTGTAACATTTCGAACTCCTGTATATGCCATCCAAAAACCGTAATCGTATACGGTCAACTACCAACCTTACACAGCATCACTGAACTTGCTGTCATATATAGAGGCAGCAAGAACTTGAAATTCACTGTCATTATACAGGGTTTAAAGTGGGTGGGAACTCGTGGGAACGGCATTCCCACTGCTCTCGGAATGCTTTGCCTCGGTTCCCACTGCTCAACGTGCATGGAACCCTGAAAACACATGCGTTCCAATAAAACTCATATTGGGCGTTCCCACTGCATGCTCACCCATTCAGCGTTCCCGCTGCTCATATACAAACCACTCTGACCACCGCAATCATATCAATGCACTTTAATCTTTACTGGTTCGGTGAATTCATTGCTTTTTTTTATTAGCGGTCATTTACCGTTGATTCACTGCTTCTATACATCCGTTCTTCTGGTCATCATTCCCTGGATGACCAGAATGACCACCGCATTGAAACGATGGACACAATAACATGACGTTGACGACAATAAACTGACGACGCGGGTTATGACATCAGGGATGTGATTACGATGGCGACGATGACGATGACGACAATGACGATGACGCAATGAATGACGATAATGACTATGTTAGAGCAAGCTGTGTACACTGAACGATAATAACATCGATAGCACCGTCCTATAGTGACAAAATTCATTGACACTATTATAACACCACTCTTATACAGACTGCTTACAGAATGGTATATGAACGCACAGCAATTTAAAAGTACACCTATATCCAAAAATGATAATTAAACATTGCGCTTACAATCACCAGGGTCGTCAAACATTGTGCAAGGGTATATTAATAGACAGACAGAACAGGCACACACACGGACAGACGGAACAGGCACACACAGACAGACAGACGGAACAGGCACACACACACACACACAGGTAGACAGGCAGACAGATATGCATACAGACAGTCAAGTGCACAAGGCACACACACACAAAAACATACAAACATACAGAGAGGCAAGCGGATAGCCATATACAGTAATCTCCCAGAACCAGTATATTGTATAGTTAGACGTCGCATATCAATTATTGCATTGAATATAATCGAGTTCTACTACGCTAATCTCAACCACAGAATAGATTGTTTATTTCTATACGGCATCACACATATTGTTGAGTTCAAAGGCCGTCTAAAAGGGATGATTATGAAGATAAGGTCCCAATTTGATAAAATAACGTCGATTTATTCAAGAGAGCAATTATGTACAGCAAAATTAACAACGTTACCGTCTAGTAGACACGAAGTCGAACTCAGTACGGACGACAGCACAGCAGACAACGGCTAACGGAGCCAAGGAAGACGGATGAACGGCCAGACCACCAACAGGGCGAAGATGGCGACGTAGAAGAAGAACCCGCAGGTCAACAAGGGAGAACCGCACACCACGAACACGCTCAACGAGAGACATCAACCACGCGCCTCACACACCACAACAGCCTCGTTCCCCACGGAAACAGTTCCTTAAGTAGGCAACGCCCATCCTTCAACACCCACGTGCCCCAAGTAAGATAGAGTACGGTAGAGAAGAAGGGCCGTAGACAGCAAATGGCTACATATCCCCCTCCCAAAAGCTTGAGGAGTCCTGAGGGGACGACGAAACAGAGCAGTAATCGCTACGCCTACGAGTCCATAGCATAAAGAATCGCCAAGCACTATATCATTACAAGTTAACGTACTAAGCAATTCCTCGCACAATGCATCGCAACAACTAACGCAGCACAAACACTAACCAATGCATCATAATAAGCAAGCAACTGAAAGTTCATACAATTCAAGCAATGCAAAAGTTCGAATCATATACATGTACAAACAAACAAAAAATTTGGACACAAAACGTGTATCAAAAATGAACCAAAATTGACAGTGTCATTGGCCAAAGCCATATGAGACTAAAGCTAACAGAGTCAACCCTCTCAGTCCAACACACAACTGAATCACCCCAACAAGAACCTCCAACTCTTGAACAGTTCTGGAACAAGACTTTGACGATTCCACCACTTTTTCTGGAAAGTGTCTGACAGATGCGCGCAAGACACTCACTGAAGTGTTCATTGCAAGAATTTCCATTTTACTGACGATGTACTGACAGAAGTTTCTACGAACTGACGTTTCCATTTGACTGTCCTGGAAGTTCAAGGAACCGAAGCGAAGAACAGCCATCAAGCACAGAGCATCGCCTCTGCAACTCAACAGTTCCTCCGCAACGCATGTGACATCTCCAAGACACGCGATGATCGAAGACGCCGGAAGTAACAGAACGTCTCTGTCACTCTCCAGGACTCCAAACGTCCAAGTCATTGCCCAACATGAGCAACGACCTCTTCCAGGTGAAGACTCGCAGTCCATTTGAAGACATGGCGCCATAGTAGCCAGACACCACTGCGCCACGATCAACGATCGACCTGTAGAACGGCCCAATCGACCAGACACATCACGATCAGTGCCCAACGAGTCATCCATCAACGACAGCACGACCCATGTCAGTAGAATCAGCACCAACCAGGAACACGACTTGTCGCCTTCCACGTTTCCACGATTTCACTCGGATGCAAGCACCATCATCAGTCCTCGACTCCACAGTACCGATACACTGCAAAGAAACTTGCACACCAGTCTGAGACTTCATGAAACTCAAAACATGGCAACCATGCAACACACTGCCATAACGCATCACCAAGACACGACCAAATGCAAACACAATGCATCGCACCACCATGTGATACCACACAACAGTCCATACAACTTGTACATCAACACTGTAACACCTCAAGTGCCAGAACAACATCTTCACCAGAGTTTGTAACATCTGCACAACCACAGATTCAAACCACAACCACAATGCAACATCAACGCGAACTAACACCACGTTAACAATGCACTCAACCGATGCAACAACAATAGCACACATCACAATGTTATTCACTGTCAACCAAGTAACCACATGACTACACACCCTCAAGTATGCAACCAGTATCCATGAATGAACAACCTCATCAAGTAACAGCTTGGTATCCAACAACATCCAAGATACAACAACACCATCAAGTAGCATCAGCTGATCTAACATCCCTAAAGATGCAACACCACAATCACGTACCATCACATCATTAAACATCCTTGAAGATGCAACATCATAACCACACATCATCACATGATTAAACATCCTTGAAGATGCAACATCATCACCACACATCATCACATGATTAAACATCCTTGAAGATGCAACATCATTATCACACATCATCACATGATTAAACATCCTTGAAGATGCAACATCATCATCACACATCATCACATCCATCACCGACAACTGCTCTTTCAGAACACCAACAACCATCCACACTTCACCAATACAGTGAACGACAACCCGTTCCGAAGGCGTCTTTAACCGAATACCGACCTGAAAATGTGACGTCAAATCAATGACCGCCAGCCCAAATCTGATTCCCGTGAACTCAGACATAAACGAAAGACCAATACTGTCTAACTCCATAAGCTCAAAGACCTCAGTCATACCAGTCACACAACCCAATGACGCACGATACATCCGCCGACATACAACCAATGCACAATCATACGCACGTAGGCCTACCGCCGTATCTACATTAAATTTCCTTCTGAATGGAAATGACACCACAATGGAACAAACGCCCATCCCACACGACGTTACTTGATCAGCCCACTGCCGAACACAAACAGTCTCAACCAAATCAACCATCTCAACAGACGACGGTACAGTCACACTATCGTCGGCCAATGTCAATAATGGACACAATGCTAAACAATTTCGTTGGCGCTCTATAAATTCAGATCTCGGAACACAGATCTCCGTCCAGTCTTCGTCAATACTTTCAGTCGCTGCAAATAATGCTGCTAAATCACCGGGCTCTAAAAGCACTGGGTCATTTGACACACCCATTAAATCACCTGTCATTAATGCCCGATCGACCGACTCTGCACTATGACCCAGACTCGTCGTCTCCACGCTCGTCGGTTCACTGCACACAGCGCTCACTGTCTCCCTTCGTTCCTCCGCATATTGTCGAGCTTTAGCCCTCGTCGTAAGCGCAACATCAACAATATCACCTGCAAGCGCTACATCATTCCCAATTACAACTTGTACACCGCTCAGAGGAAGCGAATCCATCATACAACAAAGAATTTCTCCTTTCACAAATGCACATTCAACATTCAATTTCACAAGCGGGCGCTCCATAATTTGACCCGAAATACCGCGCAGAAGCCTGGTTTCATTTAACTGCACAAAATCATGTTCATCCAACCATGCAGCAGTCACTAAAGATTGAAGTGCACCTGAGTCCCGCAGAAAAATACCATCCTTCCGTTCATTCAAATCATTAATGACACACCCATTCACACAGAAAGGAGCATACATTTTATCGACATTTTCAACAGGCTTCTGAAAACTCTGTTCCTTAACAGGCGCCGACATAGTTTGTACCAAACCCACTGGTTTCGGACCCCTCCAATTTTCAATTTCAGGCCCCTCCTTTCGTTTTAATTTCAAACATTGGGCATTCAAGTGCCCGGGAATTCTGCAGTACGAGCACGTGACCTGCTCCCCAAACCCATCAACATCATCATATTGACGACCAGGCTGCTTAAACCCATACGTCCCTCTTTGAGGCGAACGCTTACCCCATTTCGAATCATGGCGCACAACTTCCTTGTGCCCTGAGCCCTGACGCTCCCACACATCTTTCTTCTCACTATCGTCAGATGAGAATCCGTTTGTACGCTCAGCAAAATTCCTTTGGAATCCCCCAGCATAATTACTCGGCCCCTGTTTATACAAAACAGCGTATTCATCTGCCATACGTGCAGCACGCGCTACACTCTCAGGATTCTTGTCCAAAAGCCACCTGTGTACCTCCAGCGGTAACGCTTGTACAAATTGCTCCATCTGTACGACTTCTTTAAATTTAGCCAAATCATCCCACGAATTCGTACCCTCTACCCAACGTTGGAAAGGTATCTGCAATCTATACGCGTAATTTGCGAAAGTCTCCCGTGGTTCTTTTTTCAACCCCCGAAATTTCTTCCGATAGAATTCAGGTATCCGCTCATAAGCTGTGAGGAGCGCAGTTTTAACAACATCATAATTCACACAATCATCCAAAGACAAAGACGCAAATACGTTTGCCGCCTTTCCCGACAGTTGTGGCTGTAAAAGGGATGACCATTTTTCCATCGGAATTTTATGCAAAGCCATCGCCTGTTCGAACGACGCAAAATAATGTTCGATATCTGTGGGGTCAAATTTAGGGACAAATTTCATTGCCGCCCCAAAACGAAAATCCTCCTTGTTCTGCGCAGGTCGTGGTTCCACAACTCCTAATTCCACTTTCCTCATTTCAATATCGAATTTCTGTTTTTCGACCTCCAAATTCATCCTTTTCTCCTCTATGTCAAACCTCCTTTTCGTTTCCTCAGCCTCAGCCGCCATTCTCATTTTCTCTTTCTCTGCCTCAGCTGCCATTCTCATTTTCTTCTCCTCTGCCTCAGCTACCATTCTCATTTTCTCTGTCTCAGCCTCAGCCGCCATTCTCATTTTCTCTTTCTCTGCCTCAGCTGCCATCCTCATTTTCTCTTTCTCCATTTCCCACTCAAATTCTCTGTCCTCCTTAAATTTCAGGCGCTCCATTTCGACTGCCTCTCTCTTAGCTTGTGCCCGAAGTTTCCACTCCTCACTTCCTTGTTTAGGCGACAACGCTTTTCTAGCCAACTTCTGTAATTGAGGTTTCGATAAACCTTTAACGTCCTCACCCAACGTCACACAATATTGTCTCAATTCGTCCAGCGGCAACTCCACTATCTCGTCCCAGTCAAGAATAGTAACTTCCCCGGTAGACGCCATAATAGTCCAACTGCGCAGACCACGGATACCAAAATTCTCCCCAAATTCACAATGCTAACAGTCCACTTCAAAACTGTCTTAAATGCGAAAACGCACAAAATTTCTGCCAACGCACGAAATTCAATAGCCCAGGCCCCCAAAACGAAATGCGACACCGCAAAATTTCCGACAAAAACGGCAAATTCTCTCAAAAGTCCGAGAACCATACGGACCAAAAATATCCGAAAATTTCCCAACGGAATTACGCCCCCAAACATTCACAAAAACGCCCAAAACGAGCAAAAGAACGGAGGGCCCCCATTTGTTGAGTTCAAAGGCCGTCTAAAAGGGATGATTATGAAGATAAGGTCCCAATTTGATAAAATAACGTCGATTTATTCAAGAGAGCAATTATGTACAGCAAAATTAACAACGTTACCGTCTAGTAGACACGAAGTCGAACAGAACAGCGGACTCAGTACGGACGACAGCACAGCAGACAACGGCTAACGGAGCCAAGGAAGACGGATGAACGGCCAGACCACCAACAGGGCGAAGATGGCGACGTAGAAGAAGAACCCGCAGGTCAACAAGGGAGAACCGCACACCACGAACACGCTCAACGAGAGACATCAACCACGCGCCTCACACACCACAACAGCCTCGTTCCCCACGGAAACAGTTCCTTAAGTAGGCAACGCCCATCCTTCAACACCCACGTGCCCCAAGTAAGATAGAGTACGGTAGAGAAGAAGGGCCGTAGACAGCAAATGGCTACAATATCGACCCAGACAACGCCATATACCCTGCATATTGCATTCAAGCGACTACATAATTATACACGTACGTAAATAACCGCCTGTGTGCAAAAAACATAGTCTTGTTCATGAAATTCAAGACTTTACATGGAGAATAAATTGAAATATATATATACATTATATACATTACACATATATACTGAATATATATATATGGCGAATAGACTGAAATATATATGCGTATGTACATATATACATATTCTATATATATATATTATATATAAAATGTTATATATATAATTTTATATATATTATACATATTCTGTATATATATATATAATTATATATATATATATCGAAAGGTCGTTTCTCGCAATCCGATTATCGACAGGGCAAATCTAATGTAGCACGGAAACCGCCACCAGAGGTCGAAAGGTGATCCGAATAGCAGACGATCGATGCCAATATGCTGGCGCTATAAAATCTACGTCCACTGTCGGCGCAAACAGTAAACGGAGAGAGAGAGACGGACATACAGATAGACAGACATACAGACAGGCAGAGACAGAGTCAGACACAGAGAGAGCCAGACAGAGATAGACAGAGACAGACAGAGACAAAGGAACAGAGACAGACAGACAGAGAGACAGACAGACACAGACAGACACAGAAGCAGAGAGACAGAGAGGCAAGAGAGACAGAGAGAGAGAGAGGAGGACAGACAGACACAGAGATAGGCAGAGAGACAGAGAGGCAAGAGAGACAGAGAGAAAGGGACAGAGAGAGACAGAGAGAGACAGACAGACAGACAGACAGACAGACAGACAGACAGAGAGAGAGAGAGAGAGGAGGCAGGATGATAGAGATGATGCCGTTCCGGATTATCGAAATGAAATGTCTCGATGTGTCTCGATCATTGTTTGGCAATTGAAGACAGCAGCAGTGGGCAAGATAAGGCACACGTGATCAAAGGTCAAAGGTGAAAGGCAAGCTGATGGTAAGGTATACGATTAAGCAACGCAGACAGAAGTCACGTTGATTAAGATGTGGATGGGCTGCAGGTAAACAATACGTAAATTAATTGTACTCTCGCGTCAGCAACCATTTGATGATGATGAGGACGACGACGACGACGACGACGATCATGTTACCATCAGCTTGCCTTTGACCTTTGCCCTTTGATCACGTGTGCATTATGATGATGATGATGATGATGATGATGATGATGATGATGATGATGATGATGATGATGATGATGATGATGATGATGATGATGATGATGATGATGATGATGATGATGATGATGATGATGATGATGATGATGATGATGATGATGATGATGATGATGATGATGATGATGATGATGATGATGATGATGATGATGATGATGATGATGATGATGATGATGATGATGATGATGATGATGATGATAGTGATGATGATGATGATTGCGATGATGATTGCGATGACAATGATGATGATGATGATAATGATGATAACGACAGAAAAGGTATATACAAGTATGTATACCATTATCATTTTCAGACATCTTTCTGTCTATTTTCCTATCTGTGCACTGTGCAGTGATATTTGTGGATTTATGTAGCCTATGTCCTCATTGTTGCGTATACGTAAGGCGTGCATTACGCACTTCGTATATAGGCCTACCTTTATCGACAATATATGCATGCATGTACAATATGCATACAGTACATATATAGTCATATACATAATATAGGTATATGCACGTATGCTTATATGCAATACATTGTATGGTGTATATGCGCATGCATTCATAACTGTATACGTTTGTATGTGTGAATGTCCATGAATTGTCAATTGCTGTATTTTTGCACGAGTCAGTTATATGGCTGTAGGCCCCTATATGTCGCCGTTTGTATATGACGCTTGGTCGGCTTCTAGTCAACCAATATCCAAAGTCATAAGTCTTTTCATAATGAAAGATATAAAAAAATCTTTTAATATGAAAATTGCGTTCCTGTCAAATGCAACGAAGGTTGAACGTATGCATATGAGATTCTAATGTCAGTCAAAACATATACGACACAATATCACTCACGGTGAATACTTGTATTATACATGCGAACGTCACAACTTCCGTCATTCAGCAGCGCAATATTTGTCCGTATAAAGTCCAGGATATGCGTTGAATGCGTCTCCTATATGACCATCAGTAGCCTTTTAAGAGTCAATAGTGGTTGTTGCCATGCATGGGCGCCCACACGTAACCTATTATAGGTCTATTATAGGGGCAAGAGGTAGCACTTTTTCCTCTTTCAAAATGCATATATTTATTGCTTCTTATATATTGGGCTTTAACTATAATTTCTTCGCGCAGAAGCTCTAATGACACTATAACACAATTTTCAACTTTTACATTGAAGCAATCTCCGTGAAAAATAACCATGTTCTAACATTTGCTGCTCTTCATTTTTCAGGCTCTTGCTAAAATGAACTGTGCCATTTATTTTGCCCTCCTCCAAAAATATGTGGCGGTCCACACCGAAATCAGCATTAAGTCGGAAACTACACATCAGAGATATTTAAGGAATTAGTAGGTCTATGTTTGTTATTTTATATATTTTTTTGCAGAATTTAATTTTAAAAATAATTTAAAAAATTACATTTTTTAAAACACAAGTTTTCGAGCTATTTTAATGCTTTTTGATACGCAAATTAGTTCGTTTTAATTAGCTTAATTGGTTAATTAATTAGTTTAATTGGTTCACTTATTCCCTTATATCTTCGGTTAGTATAACTAGAGCGATAATTTTTGTGTCATTTTAAAGCCTGAGACAAGGCCTTTGGAATGATGTATGAAACTCAATATCTTGGAAAATCACCTTGATGCTGGCTTTGGTGTGTGGCGCCACATAGGCCTATCTGCGAGCGCCCAGGATTGTAACGGGCGTTGTTACTATAAATAATTGCATGAACCATGCATGGTATAGATCTATATAGATGTCAGAGATGCATTTGAACGGCGCATATGGTTAACTTAGTCTGTGCAAGCAATGCAACAGAAAATCCTACGATGGGTTCAACTTCGCCGCATCCCTTCATCGCCAAAACGTCACGCGAGGCATAAATAATTCCAGCTTAATGATCGCAATTTCTCACTGTCAGAAAACAAACGTGGATAAACAGACACACACACTGCGCGCTTCAAATTCTCGCTTCCTGTTTCTCGTCCACTCAACTAGCCCATTAGCCATATCACTCAAGTACTCAATAATCAGCTGCCCATTAGCCATATCACTCAAGTACTCAATAATCAACTGCCCATTAGCCATATCACTCAAGTACTCAATAATCAGCTGCCCATTAGCCATATCACTCAAGTACTCAAAAATCAACTGCCCATTAGCCATATCACTCAAGTACTCAATAATCAACTGCCCATTAGCCATATCACTCAAGTACTCAATAATCAACTGCCCATTAGCCATATTACTCAAGTACTCAATAATCAACTGCCCATTAGCCATATCACTCAAGTACTCAGTAATCAACTGCCCATTAGCCATATTACTCAAGTACTCAGTAATCAACTGCCCATTAGCCACATCACTCAAGTACTCAGTAATCAACTGCCCATTAGCCACATCACTCAAGTACTCAGTAATCAACTGCCCATTAGCCACATCACTCAAGTGCTTATTAGTCATATTGCGCAAGTACTCATTAGCTATTTCACTAAGATATTTATTGGTGACTTCACTCAATCATTAGCCATATCAGTAATCATTAGCTATAATTATGACTCAACTACCCACTAGCCATGTCACTAACCTTCCCATGCAGTAGCCATTTCATTCACCCATTTATTCAAGCCATTTCACTCATTCATTAGTGTTTTCCACCAGATACTCATTAGCCATTTCATTAACTTGCTCCTTCGTACGATAATTAATCACTCGGTCAGCCGGTCATTTGGTCAATCGGTCATTTGATCAGTAAGTCATTTGGTCAGTAAGTCATTTGGTCAGTCGGTCATTTGGTCAATCGGTCATTTGATCAGTAAGTCATTTGGTCAGTAAGTCATTTGGTCAGTCGGTCATTTGGTCAATCGGTCATTTGATCAGTAAGTCATTTGGTCAGTAAGTCATTTGGTCAATCGGTCAGTGATTCTTTTACTTGCCATTTGTATATATACATGTATATATAATAAAATGCAGAGCTAATCAGTTTATTTGTGTGCATCTGTTTCTATCTTGCTCTGGCGTCGTTTATCACTGTCCTGTTCCTCCTTATCTATGTGTCTGCTGTCTTCTTCAGAGGAGGAGAATGACGGACGGACGGACGGACGGTTGGCAGATTGCAAGGCAAGACAAGTTGCCAAGAGAAGAAGACCAGAGAGAAAGCAACGTGACACCGACCGAACGACCCACCGACCGATCTATCCTGTTGCGTGAATCATCTGCTGAGGTTGGCACGACACTTGATGCCGAGACACTTAGTACCACCGACAATTAATCCCGCGACAGTTAATCACACCGACAATTAATTCCGTGAGTTAATCCCACCGACAATTAATCTCGCAACAGTTAATCCCACCGACAATAAATCCCGTGAGTTGATCCCACCGACAATTAATCCCGCGACAGTTAATCCCACCGACATAAGAGAAGGGCAGCGCTAATCCTGTTTGACAATGCAAAACGTCGTTATATAGACAGAAGCTGCCAAGCAGACGTACAAACAGCAATACTCAAAAGCAGACTGGAGGATAAAAGGAGATAGGATACAACCACAGGCCATGCAAACGGATTTGTGAAAAGAACTCAAAGTCTATAATCGTCAGAATGATCAAGAAAGACGGATGCTAAATGGAGGTGGTCAATGGTCATAATCAAGGCCGTAGCTAGGGGGGTGTTTTGGGTGTTTGAACACCCCCCGAAATGGAAAATGTGAAAAATAATATAATGCATTTACAAGCACATGATGTAAAACCATGAAACAAAACATTGAAAACACCCCCCGAAATGGAAAAATGGAAAACAACAGAAGGGAAATTGGTAAAAACACCCCCCGAAATCAAATCCTGGCTACGGCCTTGGTCATAATGTTTGTCTAGATGCGTAGTTGAAATGAAATAGACAAGTATTATAAGCTTACACATACAATTAGATCTATGCATAATTATATATTGAGTTATTGGCGTAATAATGTAGCAAACTGTGAGAAAGAAAAAGAAAGTCAGGGAACCACGCACGCAGAAGCGTAAGATTGATTAAGAGCGAGTTGAGAATGATTTATACCTCCTGATTAATATTACAGTGGGGGCTGTAAATGTTCATACACAAGTTTAGAATGGGAGAGAACGATCGTTATTACGACAGATCGAGAAAGGGCCTGCAAGAAGTGTGCGGGGAACGAACAAGGTGAGGGTCAATTGGAGGGGTTTGAAGTTCACCTAAGTCTTCTTTGAAGACCCTATAACTTCACGCTGACCATAGATTGGCCCAAGTTACTTTTCTGCAACTCCTTCAATTCCGGGTTCGAATCCACCTCAAGCCGCCGCGTATAGAACCCTGAGCAAGTCCTTCATTCGCAATTGCTCGTGCGCATAGGCGTGAAACTCCGATGCAGTAGCCTAGTCGGGAGTGCCTTTGAGTAGGAAACTTGAAGGAGCGCTATAGCAAATGCGAGAAATAAATATAAAAGAATTCTCCAGATTATAGTGGGAGAGAATAGAGACAGAGAGACAGAGACAGACGGGTCTGATGTTTTCAGAGACGCGTTGGGCGATTGCTGTAAGTGAGGTGGGGGGGCGGTGGCAAGTGTAGAATGGCAGCATATACATACATATATATACATATATATACATATATATACATATACATATATATACATAAATATACATATACATATATATATATATATATATATATATAGGAAGAGGCATCGATTTATCCTCCATTGATCCATCCTCCATTACACCAGCAGCAACAGCAGCAGCAGCAACTGCAGCAACAGCAGCAGCAACAGCTTCCATCTTCGCCACTAAACAGATCCACGACGCCAATACGATGACTGCGAATTAGTGTGGGTGAAGGGGACTGGCAGATGGGAAACAGGCAGACAGACGGACAGACGGCAGACAGACAGACGGACAGACAGACAGACGGACAGACATACGGACAGACAGACGGACAGACAGACAGACGGACGGATAGACAGACAGACGGACAGACAGACGGACAGACAGACAGACGGACGGATAGACAGACAGACGGACAGACAGACGGACAGACAGACAGACGGACGGATAGACAGACAGACGGACAGACAGACAGAAGGACAGACAGACGGACAGACAGAGAGACAGACAGACAGAAGGACAGACAGACGGACAGACAGACAGAAGGACAGACAGACGGACGGACAGACAGACAGAAGGACAGACAGACGGACAGACAGACGGACATACAGACAGACAGAAGGACAGACAGACGGACAGACAGACAGACGGACAGACATACGGACAGACAGACGGACAGACAGACAGACGGACGGATAGACAGACAGACGGACAGACAGACGGACAGACAGACAGACGGACGGATAGACAGACAGACGGACAGACAGACGGACAGACAGACAGACGGACGGATAGACAGACAGACGGACAGACAGACAGACGGACAGACAGACAGAAGGACAGACAGAGAGACAGACAGACAGAAGGACAGACAGACGGACAGACAGACAGAAGGACAGACAGACGGACGGACAGACAGACAGAAGGACAGACAGACGGACAGACAGACGGACATACAGACAGACAGAAGGACAGACAGACGGACAGACAGACAGACGGACAGACATACGGACAGACAGACGGACAGACAGACAGACGGACGGATAGACAGACAGACGGACAGACAGACGGACAGACAGACAGACGGACGGATAGACAGACAGACGGACAGACAGACGGACAGACAGACAGACGGACGGATAGACAGACAGACAGACGGACAGACAGACAGAAGGACAGACAGACGGACAGACAGAGAGACAGACAGACAGAAGGACAGACAGACGGACAGACAGACAGAAGGACAGACAGACGGACGGACAGACAGACAGAAGGACAGACAGACGGACAGACAGACGGACATACAGACAGACAGAAGGACAGACAGACGGACAGACAGACAGAAGGACAGACAGACAGAAGGAGAGACAGACAGAAGGACAGGTGGACAAAAGTCAGAAGCCAGGATGAGCAGACAAAGAGACAGAAATAAATGCAGAACGACAGAAAGACTGAGAAGGACAGAGACACATACAAGATGAGAGAGACAGAACGATCGAAGCAGACAGGGAATGAGACATATGAAGTGGGCGGCAAGGCACCAGACACTGGCATGAAATTATATAGATATATTATCATGTATATATGATATATATGATTTATGATATACATGACATATATGATATATATATGATATACATTATATATGATATATAATTATGATTATACATGATATATATGATTATGATATATATATATGATTATATGATATATGTGTGATATGTATGATATATATGACATATATGATATATATATATGATCTATATACAGGGTGGGCCAGCATAAATGTCCCGACTTTGCACGCGTATAACTTCGCCAATTTTTAACATTTATTTATGCTTAATGCATCAAATTAAAGGTATTTCACTCTAGTATTAGCTCTAAAAAAGTCAAACTGGTACTAGTTTGAGTTTTAATGAAATGTTTGGAACAGCCTTAGCCACCGTATTTTGACGTCATTAGCTACGAAAATATGGCGCCGTTGACAGAAGACGACCGTGTTTTGATCCGAATTTTACGAACTGATAAGGGACTCAATTCATTTCAAATGATTAATGAGTTTCCTAACAGAGGATGGAATACACGCACGTTGAATCGTCTGATTAGAAAAATTGATCAAACAGGTACTTCGAGTCGCAAAACACGCGAATCGGTACGAACGGCTCGCACACCCGCTAACATTGCTCGTGTGTCAGAGTTAATTTGCAGTCAAGACGATGACCCTGGTACTAGCAAATCTCCTCGGGAAATTCAACGCGAAATAGGCCTTTCCAGAACCACCGTACGCCGTATTGCAAAAGATGATCTAAAGTTGAAGATATTTCGCCGACGTGAAGTCCAACAGCTCTCCGACGCTGACGCAAAGAAACGGCTGGAAGCATGCAGACGTTTGAAACATCGTATGACTGTTGATAAAATTGAAAGGACATGGTTTAGCGATGAGAAAATATTCACGGTACAAACTCCTACAAACACCCAAAATGATCGTGTCTATGCTCGTGTGAGTAGAAAACGAGATGTGACACCTGGTCGGCTGCTGAAGGGGAGAAAACATTTCTCGCAAAGTGTCATGGTTTCTGTTGCCGTTTCGAAGCTGGGTAAAACGAAGCCGTTTTTTGTAACACCGCGAGCTAAAGTGAACAGTGTTTACTATTGTCAGGAAGTTCTGGAGAATGGATTATTACCTGACATCCGTCGTCGGTCCGGTGACGATTACATCTTTCAACAGGACGGTGCACCTGCGCACCGATCACATTACACCGTCGCTTACTTGACTGAAAACATTCCGGAGTTCATCGAGCCCAACAATTGGCCCCCCAATAGCCCAGATCTTAATCCTGTAGATTATTCGATCTGGGGATATTTGCAGCAACTCGTGTATTGACAGAAGATCCGTAACATTGAGCATCTCAAAGAGGTTATTGTTAGCTGCTGGTCAGATATCAGTCAGCAGTTCATTGACGGAGCGATTGACCAATGGTCTCGTCGCATAGCTGCTGTTGTTGCAGCACGTGGTAGACATATTGAATACTCATTTGATTAGAAAATACTGCAATAGACTAGCGCTCTTAAGTAGTGATCAAAGCTGCAGTGCAGAACAACGTTTTGGCTGTAGACCCCGATGGTTTAATTTCTTGTGCAGTCGCTGTTAGAGAAACTTAGTAGCTAATTACTGAGAAAAACGATGGTTTTGGTTACGTCACGATTTACACCACGTAGGCTAAAGATACAATAAAATTGTGTTCGTGTCTTAATACTAGAGTGAAATACCTTTAATTTGATGTATTAAGCATAAATAAATGTTAAAAATTGGCGAAGCTATACGCGTGCAAAGTCGGGACATTTATGCTGGCCCACCCTGTATATGATATATATGATGCATGATATATATGATATATATATATGATATATCATATGCATGATATATATGATATATAGCGAGCAACTGAAGTATAGAAAGAGAACACGCAAGGATCGATGGAAAGTATGAGCAGACATATAAGAGACAGAGACACAGAGGGAGCGAAACACATATACGAATGGTCAAAGGAGGCAAAGAGAGCGAACGATAGAGACACATGAAGGTCGACACGTAGCGATACAATTACGAAGACAGAGAAAGACACGGACAGACACGGAAACAAACAGTGAAAGAGACAGAAATGGGCATGCAGCCATACAAAAGAGGCCATTGCGATATACAGACAGACACAGACAGAGCGATAGAAACGTGTATATATAGACAGAAAAAATCCTCTAAAAAATCCGCTCCATGGAACTGCCGAACCAGAAACGGGATGATTGACGATCCGATGCCCTGCTTTCTTGGCCGATACGTCCGGCTGGCGCTGAAAGGGGATTACGGCGGAAGATGGAGGACACGCCTCACTGACTACTCTGACGCCGTCGAGACCAACCAACCAACCATATCGATCTGTGGCACCAAAATATCATAGTAAGACCAGCATTGCGGCGGCACAATTGCAGACGAACGACGCCAAAGAGAATTCCTGTGTCGGTCAAACTCCATTAAGCGATGCAGATCCGGAGTGGACTTTGTAGGACGGAAATTAATAGAGAGAGAATCTTTCTGAGAAAGTTGTTTGCGGAGCAGCAACAGCATTCAGGGAGAGATATCGGTTGAGTGAATGATGGCAGATATGGCTAAAAATGAAAACCATTTGCTAGATTTCTATATGCATCCATAGAGAGAAATTCCAGAATGTTGCTGATATTGACAGAAAGAACGCTTCTTTCATATATATACCGTATATAAATATTATATATATATATATATATACAAGAGTAACAAGAACACCTCATAGGATATATATCTCTACGCATATATATTAGACTGGAGCTTATTTTTTTATTTGTGAAATATGATCTTCGTACCCCCTCAGTTTTTTCCTGTATATGAAATAAAAATTCTGGTAAAATATCAGCACAATTGAACAATATTTAGGGGTAGCTCAATGATGGTGAAGTTTCTGATACTCCAGAGCTGTGGCAGCCTTTATATTTCGGATACTACCGAAACTGGCGTTTTATTTCTTAATTAATTCTGATGATAAATAAATAACCAAATCTTATTTGCTAAGTAAATTGAAACATTCTCCAATCATACACTCACTTAGATCACATTGTTTTGCTGACAAGACACAATTTCCATGAAAAGGGCATCCGAAAGAGAAGAACAAATGGTTACCAGGCGACGGCGAATGGAAGAAATTAAACAGTCAGCAGCTTCTACCGCTGAACTGATTTCATCGGGTTCTGTAGACAGCTCGAAAGAAGATGATGAAAAGATGGAAACAGAGGCCAATGCAAGTGAGGGGCTATTGGAGGTATCCCATTTAAGACACCGAACAGAAAGAGGGGACGAAAAACTGTCGTTACTCCAGAACTCGCAGCAGCTCTCGATGGAACCAAAGTGTCAGAACGTAAGGCCGTTTTTGTAATAGCGGAAACTGCGAAAAGCTTGGGACAGAACATTGATGAACTTGCTTTAAACAGAGACTGAATTCGCCGACATAGAGTAGAACACCGAGCTCAGAGATCAGTAAATATAAAAACAGAGTTTCAGGGTAACACTCCACTTGTTGTTCACTGGGACGGCAAGCTGATCCAGGGATCTTACTGGAAAAGAGAAAGTCGATCGCCTGCCAGTATTGGTTTCAGGGAAAGGACTTCTCAACTACTCACAGTTGCCAAACTTCCATCTGGAACAGGAGAGGCTCAGGCTGCTGCTGTCTTTGGAGCCATTGAAGACTGGGGCATAGCCGACAGCATTCGAGCTATGTGTTTTGATACGACCAGCTGGTCGGATCGCTGGTGACTGTGTCCTCCTAGAGAAGAAGCTTGAGAAGGAGCTCCTGTCACTGGCTTGCAGGCATCACATTATGGAATTGATAATTGGTGCAGTGTTCAAAGTGTGCATGGGGCCCACCACATCTTCTCCGCAGGTTGCACTCTTCAAACGCTTCCAGGATTATTGGGGACTCATAGACACGGCCAATTATGAACCAGTAATTTCAGCTCATGACGTGGCAGCTCTAGTAGAAGACATAAAGCAAGACACCATCGATTATGCCAACAAGCAGCTGCAACAGAGTCATCCAAGAAATGATTATAAAGAATTCTTGGAATTTGCAATTGTCTTTCTTGGTGCTGCTCCAGCCACAGGAGTGCGATTCATGTCACCCGGAGCAATGCACCATGCCCGATGGATGTCCAAAGTCATTTACAGTCTCAAAATCTGGATGTTCAATGCTCAATTCAAACTGACTCCTGCAGAAGAGAGAGGATTATGGGATGTATGTGTGTCCGCAGTGCGTATCTACCTGAAAGCTTGGATCTCCGCACCGCAAGCATCACGTGCTCCTTACAATGACCTGCTGCTGAACTTACTGCTCGAATACTCATCAATCCATTCAGCCATCTCAAAGGCAACATCGCACAAGTTTTCGAATCACTTGTGGTACATGTCACAGGAACTGGTGAGCCTGGCTTTCTTCGACCGTCGAGTCAGTTCATCAACGAAGAGACTGATGGTGAGTGCCATGCAAAATAGAGCAAGCCGAGATAAGGACCATTCCAAGCGAATCACAATTGCTCTGGATTCCTTCAAGAACAAGAACTTGGAAGATTTTGTCACAGCCCAGTCAATGACACTGATCCAAATGCTGGAACTTCCACACGGATTTCTCGCAGTTGATCCGGACTTGTGTGAAGACAGAGACGACTACAAGCAGGCTACAGAAACAGTGGAGTCTCTGAAAGTTGTCAATGACCATGCTGAACGTGGAGTGGCGCTCATTCAGGAGTACAGTGGATTATTAACCCGTGATGAAACACAGCTGCAGTTCCTGCTGCAAGTTGTCGAGGACCGTCGTAAAATGTACCGCGATAGCAGGAAACAGACTCTGTCCGGGTTGCCATGAAAACAAGAAAACCATGAGTTTGCTGGACTTTGTGAGACTTATGCTATACAATCTGATGTACTCTGTCAAAGAATTTATGAGCAGTGTGTTTTTGTTCCAAAGTAAATATTGTGTTCAGTTTAAAATAAATACCCGACGTAGTTCGTAGAATTTTCGTCGTTTTCGTAATATCTTAGGGACTTGAGCTACCTCTAAACATACCAATTTATTGCTCAAACTTTTTTCACAGTGTTTCTATATAATAAGGAACAGATTTGGGGGGTACGACTTTCAAATATTAAAATTTTAATTTTTTCTTATTTCTTAAGCTCCACTCTAATATATATATATACATATATATATCATATTTGTGAGAGGCAAACTTCTCATGAAGTCTTGGTTCGTTGTTTTACATTGCTGGAATGTATAGAACTTTGAGCAACATGCCTCGGTTGCGGCGAGAGAAAATAGCCTTTTAAAAAATCCGCTCCATTTCGGAATGTGCTTGTATAAATTGCGTTTACTACCACGGATTAAATTGTCTGCTTTCAACCAGTTGCTCTTTTTAGCTGTGGCTGGGCTGGGAGCACCTCTGAGTAGACTACTCAGACGAGCATTAAATAAAGTTTAGGAATGAATGAATGAATGTGACATCTGGCTTCTGGATAGTACACAAGAACACCTCATAGGATGTATCTACACGCATACCACTTATATACCAGTCAGGCACCGACCATTAAACGACTTCTGACCACCGTGAATTTCAGGGCCGTACGTGCCATTTAAAGTGACCTTAATCAATGTGTGCTGCATATATATCTAGAAAAGTCTTCTTCCAAGATCTGAGGCGGAAGTGCATCCGTCCGTTCCTTCGGTGCCAGAAATGCAATAACCGATCATAAAACTCTCCCGACCAGAAATGCAGAACCACCCCCCCCCTACCACCACCACCCCCCCCCCCCCAACCGCAACCCCTTCCCTAATAGACCGTATAATTCACGCGGTCATCTAATCGTGTCAGCAGGAGGCGCCACAGACCGCAGACGCTTTCCGTCTGATGTCCCTTTGTTTGTCCCAGTGTGTACGTCTGTTTGTACTTCTGGATACCTTCAGCTATTTGTTTATGCATTGAAGCTGAATGTATTGCCCAAATAGGTTCGCACCAAACTATATACAAATGTAACTAATGTATAGACACATGTAAACAAAATGTTGAAGATGTACATCGCAGATCGGAAAACGGAGGGACAGACATCAGGACAGGGACATAGACACATACATAAGGCAGACAGACAGACAGACAGACAAACAAACAGACAGACATACAGACCAATAGAAGAGCAAGAGGTGTCAGCCTATATGCTACATTAATAAACACGGCTAAGCACGGTCCTGAGTTATTTTACAAACATTATGGCTATAATATAAGGGAAAACACCGAGAATAATTGTATTACTATGTATGACAATGTAGGCCTTTGTGCAATGTATCTATCGATCTATTATGTCTAACTATAGGCATATGTATATATGAATCTATGTATCTATCTATTTATCCATCTATGTATTGTATCCGTCTATGTATCCATCTATATAGTTATACATGTATATGTCTGTATATTTATCCGTGTATATGTCTATATATATATATAGTTATACATGCATATGCCTATATAGTTATACATGTATATGTCAATGTATTGTCAGTATTGAGCAGCAGCTCGAATAATTATAGGAGGATCAGGAAAAGTGTCTGGGGCCGCAACCCTGCCAATATACATCATCAACAAACACTTGCATAGATCTACTCCACAAGCATACTTTCTACATCGATGCGATACCGAATTGCGTTGTGTATTGCATATAATTATAGGGCAACAGTCGCATACATACAGTATACATCCAGCAAGGTTCGTCTTTCATCTTTACAGTCGGTCCTAAACGCTGCCGTCAGATCAATTGCAGCCTTCCACGCTACTCTCATATCTCTACTTTCATGTTTGAGCAGCTCCATTGGCTTCCTCTAACTGCGGGGATTAAGTTCAAAATCCTCATCTTGGTCTCCAAAGCACAACGGGGTCTTGCCCAAAATATCTAGCCAATGAAAGTCACCGGCCTCTTTCAGTCAACGCACATCGACCACTCCGCTCTTCAAATAGATTTGATCTTCTACTTCCTCCTATAATAGAACGGCTATGGTTCAGTCCCGATCCTTTACATCAATTGGCCCATCTCTTTGGAATTGTCCCCATCTATACTCGCGGTCTCAATCTCTAACTGGTAATCCCTCCTCCGCATTTTCTTTCCTCATAACCTATTTCTTCGTCCGTGGCCTTGCGCACTGGGAGCACCTCTGAACGGTTCACCCTATGGTAGGGGCGCTTTATAAATGTTTAAATAGGATACAATAATTATGTCCTGCATACTTCTTCAATCCAGGTATACGTGACGCCTTTAAGGGCAGTGCCAGAGATAAGAGTCAGAAGAATAGAGGAAGTTGAAAAGGCGGAAGAAGAAGAAGAAGAAGAGGATGGGTATGGAGCGAGAGGACGGGAGGAGGAGGGAGAGTGAGGAAGGGAGGGTGGGTGGCAGAGAGGAGGCTGGGACGTCCATTATTTTCCTGCACATCCTCCTCCTTTTCCTCTTCCTCCTCCTGCCCCTCCTCCTG
>OX457047.1:24400737-24920737 GCA_949752735.1 Lumbricus terrestris
AATCATCTGCCGTTGACTCATTTGCAATGGGAAGGTTGGTCATCGTGATCTTTACACCACAATTTGTTCACGCAGAATCGATGATTTATTTATTTATTTATTTATTTATTTATTTATTTATTTATTTATTTATTTATTTATTGCAGCAGTTTAAAAAAGCTCCCTTTCATGGTTATATTCTCAGGAGTGCTCCCAGTCCAATACCGTTCAAATAGGACATTCATTCATTCATTCTTTCATTCGTTCGTTCGTTCATTCATTCATTTGTTCATTCATTCATTCATTCACTCATTAATTCATTCATTTATTCATTCATTCATTCACTCACTCACTCATTCATTTATTCATTCACTCACTCACTCACTCACTCATTCATTCATTCATTCACTCACTCATTCATTCATTCACTCATTCACTCACTCATTCATTCATTCATTCATTCAAGACAGTCCTGAGTGCAGTTAGAAATTAGACCGAGAGTCCAATAGGCATTTGACAAAGAATGGCAGCGAACCCATTAGGACTAATAAAGGTCGCACGGCCAGCCACGGAGGAGGTCAGCAATGTGTGATGGAGTCCGTGAACGGGGAACAATGAGTTCCGGCTGAGAAAGCAGCTGAGCTGGACGCGCGTGGTGGTGTGGCAGAGCTCCTGCAAGTACATATAGAGAAATCTAAACCCTCAATTATACATTAATTCCGCCACTAGTTGCACTCTGCCAGTGCCAGTCCCAAGCCTAGATAATGGAGGAGGGCGACACTAATCATCTCTGATATGGCAGTGTCGCTAAACATGTAACAAGCTCAGTTATACAGAGGTGGACTAAACAATAATTCTGTCAACAATGAGCCGTGGGTAAAAAAGCCAGTGCAGTACATCACGCATACATGTACTCAGAGTCTCGGGCAAACTTGGGAGTTATGTGATTGTTGATTAATATGACTGGGATGGTATAGCACTATAGCTATAACCTGTGACTGATCGAGTTGAGTGTTACGATCGATTTTGTCGACTGGTCAAACCTCCTGTCGACTCGATCGACTTGACAAATAGACGATCGACTTGGTCGACTTTTGCCGACGTGGACAGTTGTCTATTGCAAAAATTGCTGACTGCAAACTAATATTCCAGTAGGCTACTTAAAATTACTCATGACGTTAAATTGCACACTGTTCCTCTCACTGCCAAACTGTAACTGGACTGATGGGTAAAGTAACGATGGAGCAGTAGACAAACAGACGCACGCACGCACGCACACACCAACAGACTGACAGACAGAAAACATTTAGTAGTACTGACAAAATTAAAGTTTTTTCGTTCTGTCTGGTAATCCGGCGAATTGGCTCTCTGTTTATGTAGTTCTATATGCGCCAATCTGTCAATCTGGGTGTCCAGACTATTTGGAGCCATACAATTCGAAACTGGACAATTCGGAGCAAAAAATTCGAGAGGACAATTCGGGACGAATTGACGAAATGTATTACCTAAATAGAAGTTAGATTGATGAGAATACTGTTGCTCAAATAGAAGTTGGACGGATGAAAACAATTCTTGCTTCAGTAGAAGTTGAATTGATGAGAATAGTTCTTGGCCGCTCAGAAATGTCGGGCTCCGAATTGTCCGGCTCCGAATTGTCCGGCTCCGAATTGTCCGGCTCCGAATTGTCGGGAAGCCGTCAGTCTGTGAGACTGTGTCAAGTGTCCATTACAATGATGGTTGTGATGCGGTGCGTATCTGTCCAGCCATGCGCGCAATCGACGAGAAACAACGCATTGCAAGAGAAGAACGGACAATCAGATTCAATCAAGCGAATCCAACCAATTGTAGTTTCAATGCATGCGAGAAATTACAAAACATTATCTGACCATGCAGTCCATACTATCCATACATCCATCCATCCACATAGCGACCCACCCATCTATCCATTCATCCGTCCATCCATTCATCCATCCATCCACCCACCCATCCATTCATCCATCCATCCATCCGTCCATCCATCCATCCATACATTTATCAATCAATCTATTCATTCATCCATCCATCCATACATTCATCAATCCATCCATCCATCCATCCATCCATCCATCCATCCATCCATCCATCCATCCATCCATCCATCCATCCATCCATCCATCCATCCATCCATCCATCCATCCATCCATCCATCCATCCATCCATCCATCCATCCATCCATCCATCCATCCATCCATCCATCCATCCATCCATCCATCCATCCATCCATCCATCCATCCATACATTTATCAATCCCTCTATTCATTCATTCATCCATTCATCCATCCATACATACATTCATTCATCCATCCATCCGTCTATCCATCCATCCATCCATACATTTATCAATCCATCTATTCATTCATCCATCCATCCATACATTCATCAATCCATCCATCCATCCATCCATCCATCCATCCATCCATCCATCCATCCATCCATACATCCATACATTTATCAATCCCTCTATTCACTCATCCATTCATCCATTCATCCATCCATCCGCCATGTATCCACATATATCCTTCCATGCATTGCACAATATACATCCATTCATCTATGTATCGAAACATCCATCCATTTATCACCAGAGCATCTATTCCTCAGTCCCTCCATTCATCTATTCATCCGTCTATGCATTTGTCCATTTATCCATTCAACTATCCATCCACCTAACAACCAACCGATCAATCTATCCACCAATCCAAACACTCATGGATCTCTCCATAGTGGTACGTATACATGTAGATCGATGGATGGACAAGTCATTTGTCTGTCTGTTTGTTTGTTTGTCTCTTTGTATTTATGTCTTAATGTTTGTTTCAGATGTCGGAATGTCTATCTTTATGTGTCAAATTGTATCATGTATCATATATCAGCTCATCACTTTGTCGGCTGCCTGCCTGCCTGCCTGCCTGCCTGCCTGCCTGCCTGCTCGCCTACCCGCATGCCTGCCTGCCTGCCTGCTTTCTCGAACAGGTTTCTGTAGGTCTGGTCAAAACGGAAATGTGGAATTGATGAAAACGAAGTCATGCTTACAAATCTGGGATTCTCTTGCATAGGTGCAATCACGTCCTAAAAGTTTGGGGGGGGGGGTGACCAAATGAATCATGTCCTTAAAGTTGGGGGACCATAATAATAAAGTTAGGGGACCACTCAAAAGTTGGGGGACGCGTCCCGTGGGTCCCATAGGGTGGTTGCGCCTATGTTCTCTTGCACTCCTTGCAGTCTATACCTTGTGCGAATTATTAATTTTTGTTGCTCAGTTGCTGAATAATCTCAATGATTTATACGCCGCCTTTGGAATGAAACAGCAGACGAGGTTTGTCTATCATTCGCTAGATGGCAATGGCGCTCTCGTAGACTCATACAATGTGTCGCCAACTATTCTCTGCACATCCACACTTTTCAGCCCAATTGATGACTTCTATTAACGACAACGATTTGGCGACGGAGTCCAAAGCTTAGAAGGTATAGATCATCCATGAGCGGAGTTTGGTTTCCGTTCTTGGAGGGGCTAAAGCCTTCTTGCGGGGCTAAGCCCGGGAAAAGAGACCATTTACACGGTAAAAAATGAATCTGGGTCTTCTTGGGGGGCTTAGCCTCCCCATAGCCCCTGATAAACTCCGTCCATGAGATCATCTCTAAGTGAAAGCGAGAATCCCAGCTACGATTATGATTGTGAGATGGCAACGAAAGAAGAAGAAGAAAAAGAAGATGATGAAGGTGATGATGATGGCCTATGACGATGACGATGACGATTATGATAATGATGATGATGATGATCAAGGCCGTAGCTAGGGTGTGTTCAATGTTTGAATTCACCTCAAGTCGCCAAGGTCCAACGTATGGACCCTGGGATAGTCCTTCGCTCGCAATTGCTAAGCGCTTCGGTGTGAAACTCCGATGCAGTACGTGTCCGTGCTTTATTCGGGACTCGGGAGCGCCTCTGAGTAGAGAGCTTGAATGGACGCTATGACAAGTGCACATACAAACAAACAGAACAGAACTGCCATGAAATCAAGACTTGACTTTCTCGCTTCGTTTCGATGGCACTGGTACTGCTATCCTACACGCGCTTATAAAATAATGTTGACTCACTTCAGTAGGTGGCGCTGCTGTAACCCTCTGCGTGTTGAGTCGACGTAAAGTCACGTGTGATTATAAATATTATGTCAAATTTCCTTGTAGGCCTAATGAAAGTTGGGATGTGAGATAGCCCATTGCTCTGATTTGGGCAGAATGTCGGTTTGTCTGCTATTGATGGAAAAGCTGCTCGTCAAAGTCCACAGAGCAATTTTGTATGCTGCACTGCAACTTTTGTCAATCAGCTGTCTACCATCATTGTTTTGCTTCCAAGGTTGTATATGGTGGTGTGTGTGTGTGTGTGTGTGTGTGTGTGTGTGTGTGTGTGTGTATGCGTGTCACGTGTGTGTGCGTGCGTGCGTGTGTGTAGGTTGGACAATGGACATAAAATTCTGGGAGGCTGTGGCGGCGCTAGCTATAGGTCTACGATTTCAGCAGGGGTCGCGTCAAGGTCATATCAGTTATTTAGTAGGTCGATGAAGTTAAATGTAAGGAAGCTACTAAAATTCCAAAGAGTTTTGGCAGGTCACAAGGCAGGTCATGGACAATATTGGCAGTATGTGAAATGACCTTCCGCGACCTAGGCCTATGGTAGCGCCGCCACTACCAGTGCAGGGACTGACTTTCTAATTGGGAAGCTGAATAGGCCTAGCCTACACTTCTGAAGCCACGGAAGAGCCTAATATTCCAGGGAGCGGGGAGCCCAATCGTCTGCAGGCAGCCTAAAGTGGCCGAAACCTATCTAGACCTATAACCTTAGAACTTCTGCTGAAACCTTCAATTAACGGGAGAGCCTAACATCACATGGAGCCTATACGGTCTGCTGGGCAGCCTAAAGTGACTAGGTCTAAAACCTATCTAGGCCTATAACCCTAGAAGAATAAGACAAGTTATTTCTTTTCAACTTTTATTGAGCGAACATTCATAGACTTCATCGGTCTAGTATTTTAAATAAGTTCGCAGACGACAGTTCATCTGTTGCGGTCGCTCGGGTCTTTCCCGTCTTCAGCGAAGAAGGAGGAGGACGCCCTCCCGATGGTAGCAGCGTCGTCTAGTAGTGGCGTCGGCGACGTCGTCGGCGGCGTCCGTGGCTTCGTCGTCGGCGACGGCTCCCTCGTCGGCGACGGCTCCCTCGTCGGCCGCGCCTCCGTCTCCGTCTCCGTCTCGAAGGAGTCCCTCCTTCGTCATCGTCGTCCTTGGCCGCCGCTGCTGCCGACGCTCCCGGCCGAGCGCTGCGAGACCTCGCCCTCCGACTCGCTTCGACTTCCTCTCCCAGGTCTTCTTCCTGCGCATTCAAGAACAACAACACCCTGCCCTAAGAGAACGCCTTATAGGGCAACAATCGCCTGAATCTAAGCTATATTAAAACAGGCCAGTGTCTAAGCTTAACCGCTTAGACATCGGTCCGTATACAGGACTAGCAATAATAAATCTAAATATAGAAAAGTCTAAATATAGAAAAATCTAAATATAGAAAAATCTAAATATAGATGAAGCTCAAATAGTCCTATTCAATCTAATTAACCTTACACTTAAAAACCAACAAGGCCTATCATTACTCCTATCTAAGGCCTACAATGGCCCGGTTCTCTTGTAAGTTTGACTCTTACACTGGCCGAAGAGAGGCGGTCCGAGGACCGCTTCCCTTCGGCCAGCATAAGTTATATAAGTCAAACTTACCAGTTCGAGATCTTCGTAGTCTTCCATCCTCTTGTTGTTCTTCCGATCTTCTTCCAGCGTAGGACGGTCTGAGTGCCCTACGGGATCGCTCCATTTTTATGAATTTCAGGCCAAAAACGAACCGCTTGTAGCCAATCATAGCGCAGCGTTGAACACAATACGCTGCCTTGGTAACCGGCTTACAGCCAATCATATCGCACCCTCGATCACAATACGTTGCCTTGGTAACCAAAGTTCAGGGTGCGGTATTTACGCGTCTTCTGAATACAAAGAACATTATTCAATGTCATAAGAAGGTCATCTGAAGTGATGGGCTAATAAAGTATTGGACACAGAGGAAGCCTAAAGCACTCAGTGATTTCAATTAAAATGCTTGTATTTTCTAACGAAAACGAAACCTCAGATACAATAGATTTTATCGGTCCCGCGTACCCTAAGGCACACACGTATACGTGTACACGTCCTGCAATAATTATGTGTGTCAGCGCTCGTCAATAAGGTGATGTCCTGAGCTTGGCTTTCGAGTAGCGCCTACAAAATAGAAGCTTCGAGCTTACGATTACGATTACGCCTGCTATAATAGATATTGAGCACTTTAATCGGCTTTATCAAATAGAAGACAAATACAAGCGACGGTTGCAGCTGCGCTTAAGAATTATTGTTGAAAGAAGTTTTGATCCTTGTTAGGCACTAATATAATAATAGGCAGGCTTTATCTTGATTCAATGACAGTAATTCAACATCGACTGTCTATTTTAACATCAACAACATGACTGATGGGTGTCAGCTCATGGCTGCCCCAACTTTATTACATTATTATTATTACTAAACTTTATTATTACTTCTGTGTATTATTTTACATCTCTGTCCTGTAACCTGGTGCGTTATGTCATCTGGATTTGTCTCACTTTGAAATTAAACGAATATACTTCAACGTGACCGAAATCAGAACATGAGTTGAGGAGTTGAATTGAATAAATGGAATTGTTTCATCTAAGCATCTCCGGGGTGGTAAATCACCCGGAAGATAGATAGATAACGTGATATTATTTAGCCCAATATAACAATTATTTTATGAAAGCGTTATTCACTAATAGAATAAGGAAAATAAAGACAATATGCTAAGAAATTCTGCTGAGAAAAAATTGAATGGTAAAACGTAACGCGTCCGCCTCGAGTAGGAGGTTGCCGTCCGCCCCAATGGCAATGTGTGCCCCCCCACACCAGAAACCTGACCAACCTCCAAAACGGATGATGATGATGATGATGATGATGATGATGATGACGATGACGATGACGATGACGATGACGATGACGATGACGACGACGACGACGACGAGGACGATGGCGATGACGATGACGATGACGATGACGATGACGATGACGATGACGATGACGATGACGATGACGATGACGATGACGATGATGATGATGATGATGATGATGATGATGATGATGATGATGATGATGATGATGATGATGATGATGAAGGAGAAGAAGAAAAAGAAGGAAGAAGAAGGAAGAAAAGAAGAAAGAAGAAGAAGAAGAAGAAGAAGAAAGAAAGAAAGAAAGAAAGAAAGAAAGAAAAGAAGAAGAAGAAAGACTGAAAAAGAGGAAATTTAAAAGGAAGCATTTAACTAGTTATGAAATACGTGTTTTGCATAATTATTATGTGGTGGTTAAATGATCAAAAGCATAATATACGAATTGCGTGCTACACTTTGTCTACTGACACGTAATCTGTTGAAACCGTATTGAGTATATAACCCAGAACGTTCGAAGACATGCGGGATAATATTAAGCTTCTTCGCGGTATCCTTCCTTATCTCTGCACACCGTCCATCCAAATGGACCGAAAGATATGCAATTTATGCACACTCCTCTGAATTCTCCGAATGCTCTGCACAGGAATACTTCTGACTCCATCCATCAACGCCAAATTTCCCATAAGAGCAAGCGCGAACGAATTCATAAACAGCGTCACCTATGCGTTGGATTCTCATTTACCACGAGCTGTCCATCAGACGGGCTTTCACGCGAAAGGATCAACGGCTTATTAGCAAATAACCGAATCGAAGCTGCATTAAACAGTTGCGGATTGACACAACTGAAACCATGGGCGCCGCACATAGGGGCAAGAGGGGGAAATTCTGCCCCCCCTACAGGAAAAGCGACACCTATTTTTTGCTTTGATATTTGACAGATTTCTTCGCACTAAATACACTGATGACGCCAGTGACACACAAAGCGAAACCATGCATGCAAGGATTTTACATTTAGAAACGTCTATGCAAAATACCCGAGTTCCTCTTTTCCTGCTTTGCATTTTTCAAGCTCCTGCCTACAAAATTTTACCGTGGCCAATGTGTTTTGCACCCTGCTGCATGACTGAAACGACACGTAGGCTATTAAAGAGCAGGCATTGACAGCGTCAGGCAGTGTTTAATCTAGACATCTCCAGATAGAAAATTGCCCCATCCCCCCCCGAAATGACACTCCCCTTTCAGAAAGATGTCAAAACTGTTTTTTACATTTTGATCTATGGCAATAATTATATCGCGTCACATAAACAGTTTGACTGTTATAATGATGAATGTGTCATCTAGTTAAAGAGCGTTAGCCGTTAAGAGAATAAGGAAATAAACGATTAGCCTACTAAAAAAGGTCGCCAGAAAAAATTAAAAGTTTGTCCATCCCACCTCCATAAACCTGAATTTCCATATCCCCCTCCGATAGCAGGAGGACTATAGGTTAAGCACTGGGCGTCATGTGTTTTTATTCAGCATCGTAGGTAATGGTCACCTCCCAGAAAATTTCAGGTCTTGAATTGCGCAATGAGTTCGATCCTGACATTGAAATTGACGACCATTCTCCCATTCTCCCATTCTCTCAACATCATTTCAAGCAATGAAGTCTGGATGATCTATTTTTAGGTCTCGTCCTTGCTGCCCAGCCTATCAATCATGAGTCTCAGATACGCATATGCCGCGCAGACTAAACTATATACAGTTCTTTTATGGAGTCGATTATTTCCTTATGAGCTCCATATTTTCTGCCACATGATGCCCTAATTATAAGACATATGAAACCAGTCTAAAAATAGTTCCGCGCCGGCTCAAAATATCCCACCATATGGCATCGTGTGTAGAACTGACAGAATCCCATGCTGCGCATGGTTTTTCAAAACGACTTTGAACTACTTTAAATCAGAATTGCATTACCATTCTATCTCTCGTCGAATGACTGTTGTCATGACCCTTAATTTTACGAGTGAATACTAGAAAACAAACGGAAAATGTGTTGCCTCACAGTTCAATCAGTACGCTCGTGAATAAGCTGGTGCTTCGCACTTGGTTTTCGAGTAGCGCTTCAGAAGTTTTGCAGATTATACGATTACGATTATGAATCAAATAGAATCAAATTGAATGTCGATCGCGAACTCATATAGAGGCCGACTTTGCTTTTGTCTGGTGCATGGGTTCTTTCTGCATCGGGAAAATATAAGTTCATAGCCTACTCAGCTGCAGTAGTCTTTACATTGCCGTAGTTGAGTTTTAGCTCATTATCGTATACAAAGCAAAATGGTTTTCTTGTCAAGGGGTTACGCCGCTTGCGTGGTTAGAAGAAGTATTTGAAACTCACTCGACGGTAAACTCACATAAGCCCTAGTTAGGCTATATATTCACAATATTGTTGTTCATTTCCGACGTCCCTTTAATAAATTTGTAACAGAATAGTTAATTATTATTAATAATGACGGATGGATCCGTCATTATTCATTACGTGTATTACCGTTTTCATAATGGCGCCTCTTCTAGGTTACCAGTCGGGGACGCTTTCGGCCTATAGCCTATCACCCAGCAGAAAAAACGGTTTTTAAGACTGCGACAAAACGCATCGGAGTAAATCCTATGTATAGTCTACAGACATAATATTTTTAAAAAAGAAGCACGGTTCTGTGGAAGAAGTTAAATGAAGGCAAAGCGTCATATTCCGAGAGAGCCATTACTTAACTATTCATCTGTTGTCAGAACTGTCTCACAGATGTTCACTTAATACCGTCGTTCACCAAATTCAATGATCAGTTGCACGTATAGGAAATTGTGTTACGTTATAATAATACTTTTGATTGAACGAACCAAAATTGAATGGACAGTCCTCCTTGGGTTGAAGTTAGAGAACGGTTTTTCGCATCGGAGGTCACGATGAAAAGGGAAATCTACCCAACACAGAGGAAAGAAAGATCAATTCAAAATCATTCTTCTTCTTCTTCTTCTTCTTCTTCTTCTTCTTCTTCTTCTTCTTCTTCTTCTTCTTCTTCTTCTTCTTCTTAAATAGTCGACGGTTTCATTGTCCACTGTCATTGATAAATTTATATAGTATTCCTCACTATAATACTTCATAGCTTCTGCCGTGCATGTGTGCATGCCTATAGACTCAGGCTACCCTACTCGAGTGATCCATCCGTCTTTTTGCCCCACTCCCTGACAGCGTCGACCCAGTCTCTGTTTGATCTACCTTTGATCCTTGCACCGTTCATCAAACGCGGTTTCTGTGTGACCGTCCTATTCTTATCCATCCTATACAACTGCAGTGTCCAAAGAAATTGAGTTTTCTTTCCATTACTCACTGTACGGTTTTTTCCGTCTGCAATTGACTCGCCTGCCTGTATGTCTACACACCTGAGCGCCGCCGGTTATCCTTATAGTTGCCATGCATCTGAAGCCCGAAGTCCTGCGTGCATTTCATCATCATCGTCTCAATTGCATGCTATCTGTCTCTGTGTTTATTGTGTAACGCCCATTGTTCAACTGCATTTATATCGAAGCACACTCTGCATACTTGCTTTGATGATTGTCACTTTGATCCGCATTGATCCCTCTGCTGCATGCCCAAAACTTATTGGAACCTGCCATTGCTCTCATTCCGTTTCGCTGGGTTTTTGCTTCTTCTGCTTTTATCTGGTTTGAACAGTCATTCTCCCCAGACAGCAGGCTTCCAAAATTTACAAATTTGTCAAGGTTTTTTTTTATATCTGCGAACTATCCGCGTCGTCCACTATGATTTCAATTTCCTCTGCACTATTGCACCAAGTTATATAATATGACTTCGTCGCACTAATATTGATATTTCAATGCTGCAGCATTATTTCCGTTCTCAGTTTATATTATTTGCAATTTTCAAATATTTTCTCGTTGCTCTTCGGTCAGGTCAATGTCCTTACAGAAATCTCAGACTGTCGATCCTGTTTTCGTAAATTGAGATTCATGTTCCAGTATTTTTCAGTCTGTGTCAGGGCCTAACGGGTGACTATAGGCCTGGGTTGGGACTTGGGAGCGCCTTTGAGTAGAGATCCTGAAGGGGCGCTATATAAATTTATATGATTGATTGATCGATCGATTGATTAATTGATTGGATGGTGTGCAGGCGCTTATTTTTCAAATGTGAATACTGTGCTGCCACTCCTTAGGCCAGCACAGCCTTGGAAGTGTATAAGAGGCGAAGCAGTGAGCACTGGTCTGTCTGTCACGTTTTCTAGTGCTTAAAGTGTAAAAAAGTGTCTGGATGCTCCTTAACTTTCCAGTGTATGGTGGTAAAATAAGTGGCAGGACGGCATTAAGATTTGAAAAGAAGTGCATGGACGCCATCCATGATCATCCAGCCACACTCTAAGACCTGACTTTCTCCATGCTTGAGATGACTAATACATGTATATTGCTAGTAGAACCGTCATTACTCATTAGCACCTTGTCCATTTGACTTCGCAGTTGCATTGCTCTATTAAGAGCTAATATCGCGAACTGCCCCCTTCGTCGCGGTTGAGGACTACAGGATCCTAAGCCAAAGGCGCTCTTTGAGATAATGGGCCTCACTTTACCCTGCAGGGTTTCCTTAGTATTGATGGGGGCAGGTTCGAATCCTATACTTGGGTGTGAGCTTCTCTGGTTACCTTCTTCCTCAGGATGAGCCGATATTGGACATATGTCTGCGGTGTCTGTTGAGATCACGACAGCCCCACCGAATGGGTACTTATCTGGGTTCGATTCCTCAACATTTCCCCTAGCTCCACCACCCACTATACCCTCAGTTAAGGATTTCACCCTTGCTTCACTTTCCTCCTGGCGGGAATTCAGTCGGTCCTGTTGCATGGAAACTACATTCAGTTCTTCGGCTAAACTAGTTAAGGTATTATTCTGACGCTCTATAAGTTGCTCTATTTTTGTCATCTGTGTATGCATTAAAATCGGGTCAAAGTCAGTGGAATTGTCTGTTGTTCCTATAGCAACACTTCCTCTAAGACCTCCCTTGTCTTCTTCCATCCTTGCCTCCATGACACTGTCTGTATCGCTGTCCGAGTCCATTCTCGCTTAACAGTAATAGTCAATTCACAATTCTCTTATTTAGTTTTATTTATTATAGAATTAATCATGTGACGGTTCGTCATTAATTGGCAATCATATCTACACACACAAGTAAAACAGAGTTAACAATAAAGTTCCTATTTAGGCCTATCTAATACAATCTGTGTCTGCGTTTTATTTATAGTAGATCGGGTCAATGCACAGACAGCCCTTATCTCTATTATGGTTTCAGCCAAACTAGCAATATAACTTTTATCAGTTTACAACTTAATTCAGGTTCGAGCTCATGAGACAAATGTATCGATACTTCCCTGCTCCCCTGATATTTAGGACAGTCGCTCCCACGTTTTCTTGTCCTGACAAAGTTATTGTGTCTTCTGCTAATGTCGCAATCTTCCCTCGTAGAAAGTCGATTATTTATTCAATCGGTGCCGGAAATATTCAACCATCACACATCCGTAAACAGAAACCCAAAGAACCTTGTCTTCCGGGCTGCAGGAAACGGTCAGAGTCGGAAACCGCCGCAATTTTACCACGATTTGCAATTTCTACCAGCGCAGATCTCACCCCTTCAAATTCTGTTGCCCGACTGACGATTTGCGCGTCCACTTGCCTAGGCAGGCCGCTTCCTGCCGCCAAAAACATCGCGTGATGTCCAACCAATCAGAAATCGCAGGTGGTGGAATATTCCACTGACAAATGCATGGGAAGCTAAATATAGCGATGACCGCATCGATCCGCGCTAAGCATAGCACCCATGAACTCGCAATAGAAATAGCGGCCTTACTTAAGTAAATAAGTAAGATAGCTTGTGCGACCTGGTTCGCCACACTAACTCTGCCAGAAACCACTTTTTACATGGATCGAACGTATCCACTCCTATGCACATACATCCTTCATGCCAGGCTTGATTGCAGATAATGTGGTACCTCTTCTGCCGATAGTTTCTAACCAACGTTATTATCTGCATCAAATGATTCAAATCTGAAGTCCCACGGTTCAATCATTCTCAAAACACGATTTCGTATAATGTTCTGAGAGTGCATGTATATATTGTATTTACTGTATTTGATGTTTTGATATATATGATATATATATATATATAAAGAAGTGTATATGTTTTGCAATATTCTGAGAGTGCATGTATCATATTGTATTTAATGTTTAGCTGGTCTTTAAATTGACGACGGTTTGCAATAATCAGCGATCTTCTATACTGCATTTATAGGCCAGTAATTACATACTTCGTCCATTTCTTGTGGTCTGACACTCCGGATATCCATCATGTGAGCAGCGGCGGGTTGAAGCGGTCGTCGGCGGCTGTCAAAAACTGACGGTGGTATACGTTGAATTGCCGCTCTTATTAGAGGCAATATAGCAGTATTTCACCGAGTGATATATATAGCTATATATATTATATATAATATATATATATATACCGGGTAAGTGATGAAGCCGTGGTCCTGTTTTATCCCCTTAAAATAGCCAATATCTCATTTTTGGCGGGTCAGTTTATTAGGACGGCGACAGAGACAGAGATATAGAGACAGAGACAGAGATAAAGGCATAGACAGAAACACAGCCTGCGTGCTTTGAAGGTCGAGGTAGGTCAGTGACGTTGGAGGTGGTAAGGGTGGTAAGGCTGTAGAGTTTTGCGAGTGTTGGAAGGAAAAACAGTGCGTGCTGCAGCCGATATATATATGAATAGTCTTAATAAGCCGGTGTGATGTCACATAACGTCCGTGGTGAAGATGTATCCGAGTGCCATTGGTTCACGTGACCAATGGCCCATCAGATAGCAACCGTCGGACTGAACTGTTGTGAGGACTGCGAGATATGAAGTATAATGTAGGTTAGTGTGGTCCACAAAAATTATTTTTCGATTTTCCTTGACGGTACCTTCTCATTCTGTTACCTTGCCTTATTAGTGAATAAGTGTAAAATTTCAGCCTGATTGATTGATATTTAGTGGTCGCGCAATGCTCCTGACTTTTCACCATTCGTGACAATGCCGTAAAATAAGCAAATGAAAGCATTAAAAGCATATAGACAAGGACTCTTTTAAAATTTAGATTTTAGAAAATAAACTGATCATTGTAGACTGCATAAGAGATTGAGTGGCATATAGATGTACTGAACGCTGATATAAAGTTAATAATTTAGTCATAAAATAATTTTTTTAAATTATAGCAATGGCAGCCAAAATATGCTGAAGATAGGGTTTTCGATTGTTGGAGTCTCAGCAGAATGCCTAACGCATACTTCACTGCGTCAAGGAACTGAGCTCTGTGCTCAGATACAACCTGCGTTAGATATTTCTCCCCTTCATTTTTAGGGATGGATGATTTGTTTTCTTGAATGAGTTTAACAACCCCTCTCGGCATTGACGTTTACAACCCTGACACTCTTTGTGCACTGTTTTGCCTTCTGACAATCCTGATTTTTGTTTTCATTGTTTAGTATCAAACTCATTTAGGAACTCATATGGCGGTAGAAGAATTCTACTACCTGTAGGAAGTTCAAAGGCTTCACTGTCCCAAGATCTTTCCACCTGTAAATACACGACTCGCCTGCAACTTGAATGTGTGTTTAAGGCGCTCGTTTCGTTCTTGAATTTGAGATGCCTTGACCATCTTTTGCTGAACATGTTGCATGGTTGATGGCTGTGTCTAAAAGGCCACGGCTACCGACTCCTCACACACATGATTATTACAAATCCTTAGAAAGAGCTTTGGTGGTTGCTTCAGAAATGACACAATTTGTTTTTGAACGCTTTGTACCTGAAGATAGACTTCAGAATTCGAAGGTCGCTGGATGGTGTTGTTATCGGGTTTGGACAAGAAATCATGCTTCTGTGCATACCAGACTAGGAAACAGGTTGATGTCTCTAACTGACATTTCTTCTGGTCTGTAAGAAGGAATTGTTCTTTGAACATCAAGACTCTGATGGAATACAATATCCTTCCCATCCATCGGAAGTTCGAACCTGCCGTGGGGCAGAGAAGATGAAGAAAAAATACTCTATAGCCACAACCTTTCAACAGAATCACAACAGTTTGTCTTGTTTTTCACCTGTGTCATGACCTAACCTTTGCACTCCGAGTAATTAACTCACTTCATACATGTATCTTGATACCAGTAGCCATAGGCGTAGACTTGGTCTAGAAGTTGAGGTGTGGGACGAATGAGCGCCGATGGACGATCGCCGAGATACGGTTGAGTCATCGACGACATTTTCATCGACCATAATTATTTTTGACGCCCTTTTTTAGGCATTTTGTCGAAATCTCATGGAAATATACTATTTTCCCAACCAAAATGGCTGATGACCTTTTTTCTACCCTACTTATATTTTAACAGATTTACCGATATTATCCTAACACTCTCGAAATTTCCGATGCTATTTTTGGTATATTTCTGAACTGTTGGGAGATATGAGCATGTGTTTGTGGTGAGGGGAGCGGTCCCCCACCGCAAACATTGGTGGACCGTCCCCATAAATCTCCGCCCAAGCCAGTAGCATACTAGCAATCTATCAAATAGCTGCTTTGCAGTATTACCAGTATTCCCATCCATCGAAAGCATTGCTATCAACTTAGCAACAGGTACATCTGTAAATTTATCCCTTCCCTCCTATTATTTAAAAAATGACCAAAAGGCCATGTATACCCTTGCTTTAAAAGGTATTTGATTAAAAGAATAATAACATCAGCTTCTCTCTGCAGATTGAAGTAAACAATGCGTATATGACAACCTTTATCACTAAATCACAAACGAATGTTGACATAATGTACAGTTGTGGTGCTGTAATATATCTCACCTTGTCGCGCGACCTCTAAACTTTGAGCAATTTCAATAAAATTTGGTAGGAATCATTGACACATGATGCATAACAGAATAAAAAGGTACCGTCACGAATTTTTCAAACTTTATTTTTTCCCATGGCTTTGTGGACCACACTAATGTAGGTCTATGCGCAAGGAATTCAGTTTTTTATGCCTTGCAACCTAAGTTCTGCTATAGCCTACGACGTCCTCTGGATAAAATTAATGAAAACCTACTTTCACAATAAAAATGGCGAACCTATTGCATTCGTTCGTTTCAAAATGAAAGTTGCGTTCATAGTCGTAATAATCGGAGTCGGACACTTCTAGATCCGGGCACAATTTTGCACCACTCCTGAACTGCATGACGTGATGAGTGATTGTAGAGGAAAGATTATACAAAGACAAAGACAAAGAGAGATCGACACAGAGGATTACACGGACGAAGAGACATCAAGACAGAGAGACATAGCTAGACCGACAATCATAGGATGAGACATTGAGAAGGAGACGACGATAGATGGAGATACGCAGAGACTGAGAAACAGACAGAGAGAGAGAACAGGAGACAGACACGATTGAACAGCCACACGCGAATACTTGACTATATTCAATGTTCACAAAGCACAACAATCGAACGTTTAGGGATGTGAAATCAAAAGAATCATTCATGGTATAATTGAATGTTAGTGAGTGAGTGAGTGGGTGGGTGAGTGGATGGGTGGGTGGGTAGGTGGGTGGGTGAGTGAGTGAGTGGGTGGGTGGGTGGGTGGGTGGGTGAGTGAGTGAGTGAGTGAGTGAGTGAGTGAGAGAGTGAGTGGGTGGGTGGGTGGGTGAGTGAGTGGGTGAGTGAGTGAGTGAGTGAGCCTCAAATGCCCACCTTAGCAAAACTTGCATCTGTCTCAATTTCTCCCCGTCTGCGTCATTTTCTGTCTCGTGTCTTCCTCTAGCAGGTGTGGACAACCCCTCACATTTGTTGTAGGCCGAAGTTTGCTCCCTGCGGTCATCCCATTAGATGCGAAATAGAAAGTTTGAGTTCATGGTTAGCCTATATGTAGGTTACATAATTCGGGATATTTAGGAGTCATGGGGGCCACTCAAACTCGCACGAGGAGGCCTATAGATGAAAATGTGCAATGTGCCTAAATTCCTAATGTATAAAAATTTTCAATAATTGTTTCAAAGGAGATTATGTCCGACGCTTGCAACTAATCGGGCTGCGAACTAGAACTGCCAGCTTTTGATTTTGCCAATGATCATGTGTACCCGATTAATTAATCACCAGATAATTATGCGATGGCTCTTTTTGATCTACAGGGTGGGCCATAAAAAAGTAGCCCCTAGAGTGTTTTGCCAATATCTTGGCAAAAGTAAGAATTTTCAATGAAATTTTACAGGCTTAAAGTCATTTCATATTTACGCCCAGTGGCCCATTTTCACAAATTTTTTAACAGAGCAAAAGTTTTACCACTTTTAGCGAGACCACCCACTGTTTATTGACGATTCAAAAGCATAACGCAACAAACCGTAACAAAAACGCGATTTTATTAAGTCATATGTCAAATAATTTTTATCAGGTGAACTTGATATTGCCAGATAGTCCTTATTATTATTATTTAGGAAAGAAACAGGGCACCAGCTTAGCGGCACATCTCTGTGAAGTCACTTAGCAAGATGACGATCAAGTTGATAAAATAAGGAATGATTTTGTTATAAAAACAATGAAATTCAAATTTCTAAAAATGAAAATGGTTTAAGTGTCAATGACAGACAAAATGTGTATACAGATACTTTGAGAGCAAGGTCCTATTATATATATATATGATTACCGATTAATCTGATAAACAGTGAGAGTGCAGAAATTTAGAGTTAAATTGAGAATCCTGAAATAGGCCGTTGATGAAAGGCGATCGGCTCAAAGTCAATTGTCCTGGTTTCAATGAGAAGAGGCAATGGTCCACACATCTCCGGATTTGAAACCGATGGATTATCAAGTGTGGTGAGTTTTGCCGGAGAAATACCAAACTTCCGGACAAAACCTACAGCGATAAGAGAATTGATGGTCGCAATGCATTTGAGTTGATATGGGAAGATTTAGCTCTGGAACACATCAACACGGCCATAAAGAACTTTACATAGATAAGCTTACTCAGAGCAAGTGTGCATGATCACTGGTCGGTGACACATTGAGCACAATTTGTGAAGCACCATCAAGTTCAATTGATAACAATTCTTTGAGATGGGATTTAATAAAATCATTAAATCACTTTTTGTTACTTTTCGTTGCGTGATGTTTTTTGAATCGTCAAAAAAACAGTGGGTGGTCTCACTAAAAGTGATGTAACTTTTGTACTGATTGAAATATTTTGTTGAAATTTTGCCACTTTACGTAAGTATGAATTGCATATAGACTCTAAGCCTGTAAATTTTCATTTAAAAATTCCTGCTTCTGGCTAAGATATGGGCAAAACCGTGGGGGTACTTTTTATGGCCCATACTGTATACCAAAACACAGAAGGACGGAGCCTGGCTTATGTCTTTGTTGACATATCAAAGTCGATGAGAATTCCCAGGGAATTTCCTGTGGCTTCTTATCGGAAGGTAGGTCTATAGGCTTAAGCTTATACAAGATAACACTCGTACGGCCTAACTTCCGAACTTAGGTGTACACAAAACAAAAATATGAAAGGTGTAGTAGGCCTGCAGTTCGTCGCATAGGACTACTGATTAAATATGTAAGTTATTTATGTTTATATCTTTCACAGATGATATTTCTATTATGCTTAGCTAAATGTTAAGGATGTCCTTGGACCTTGCGGCGTAAAACGAAAAATACGTGGACACTATCGATTTCGCTTTCACTAAGTGCCCGTGATTTTAAAAGGCTCGCTGCCGCAACTGCGCTTTTTGGACACTTTAGAAATCTTTGGATTAGCCTATGGTTAGTGTAAAATGTTGGAAATTGTGATGCGATTCTCGTTGGTGCTTACCGTAGTTGAGTCAAATTGAGGAAGTAGCCTAAATATCAACGGGTCTTGTCAAGACAGACGTAAATCGAGTCAACGAATCTACGACCGACGTGATTGACTCATTCACTCAATCGGGTCGGATGGTGGCGCTTCTTGCGTGAAAACACCAGCTCGGTCTGGTCTTGTTTATCTTGCTTCCACGTGAATCTGTTGGATCTTACCCTCGTCTTCTCAATACTTTCGTTTCGACCAGGCCTGGCTTGGGAGCGCCTCTGCGTAGATATCTTGAATTTATGTGATTGATTGATCGATATCACCTGATTAATTCATTATCGCGTTGTTATAAACTTGTTAAATCGTATTCTTCTCTTCTGTTTCACAGATAACGAACAAATAAAGGTAGTACCTGTTTGCAAATATCATTTGCAATTGAAATTTGCGTAACTGGAATACTGAATGAATGAAAAATCAACACGAAATGCTCTGGATGTGTCTGGAGAAATGTGTTATCAGGTACTGAACAGCAGAACGAATATTATGCGAAATGCATTGAATCGGATAAAAAAACATGATTTTGATTTGGATGGATTCCGAAACAAGCGAACACAATCGCACTCCTTATGAAAACAAAGAATCGATTAAAATTCACGAAGATGGCAGCTAGGCCTTCTTGATTACCTAAGCCAAGGCTCGATCATGAGAAGAATGGAATACATTTAGGACGCCTGTGAGAAAAAAGACGAGGAACAATATCTTGAGCGTCGAATTTCGTGCTGCACGTGGTGATTATGGAGGCTGTTAGAAGTTTGCCGATGTCTTCAGCGAATATGGATGTACGGTACACAAAGCATAACACTCAATTACACTTCGCAGCCCGATATGGTCACACTCACGTTGTAGATCTTCTACTGAGCTATAATTACTCAAGTGTTAACTCGAGAAATGCACGAGGTAAGACTCCGCTTCATCTGTCGGCTGAACACGGTCACTTCGCGATAACGCAAATGTTGCTGAAAAATAACGCAGATGTTCATCTAACCGACCAGGATATGAACACGCCGATTCACCTGGCAGCTAAAAATGGCTATTACAAACTCGTCCAGCTGTTGATGCAATATAGCGTTCTGCTAATATGCTATGGCAGTGCACCACTACACCTTGCGGCAAAATGTGGTCACGCAGAGGTTGCGCAACTCCTTCTAAATTATTATGAACATCCGAACGCTACAAACTTAGAATGCAACACTCCGCTCCACCTTGCATCGGAAAATGGCCATGTAGAAGTTGTACAGGTTTTGCTGAAAAACAAAGCAAATATTAACGAATGCAATGGATGTTCTGAGACTCCTCTTCATATTGCTGCTAAGAAAGGTTACGCAGATATCGTCAAAGCGCTGATAGACCACGAAGGTAAAGTCAATGCGGTTGAAAGAAATGGAAACACTGCCCTTCACTATGCAGCATTGAATGGCCATATCGCTGTTGTGGACGTCTTGCTGAATCAGTCTACGGAAATGGATGCAAATGCTAACTTTAGAAATGCATTGAGTCAAACTTCGCTTCATCCTGTGGCTGAAAACGGACACTTAGCAGTTGAACAATTATTACTATTCCGCCACGCAAATGTCCATGTAATTAACCAAGATATGAATACGCCAATTCACATCGCAGCCATGCATGGCCATTATGAAATAGTGAAGAGTCTGATAATTAACGGTGCGAATGTTAATGCGTGCAACAACTCGAAGATGACACCACTTCACTTAGCCTGCGAACATGGTCACGTTTCCATTGTTGAGGTCTTACTGGACAACAATGCTACCGTGAACGTCTTGGAACAAACTCATGAGACTCCACTGTACCTGGCAGCTAAAAATGGTCATGCAGATGTATCGGATTTGTTATTGCGCCGCGGCGTCTGCGATTTCGTCGAGATCCACTTTAAATTTGAGACACCATTACACGTTGCCATCGAAGAAGGTCACACAGAGACTGTTCAGGTAATCTTGAAACACAGCTGCAGGATTTCCGAAAAATTTAAAAAGGACGGGGAGAACCTTCAAGAGAATGTAAAGAATAGGGTCATGCCAGTTGAGCTTCGTAAATCCGATGGTCGACGTGTTTCTGCTGAAATAATTTGGGGAGAAAAAAACACGCCTCTGGAGATAAAGAGAAACACACTAGGAGTCGCTCCACTCGCAAATGCTGCGTTCGCAGTTGATCCGAAAATGGTTGAGCTATTGCTGAGTGTAGATCAGAGCGCGTATTCAGAAACGGCAATCGCAGACGCCTTTCGTGCCATTATTAAGATGTCCCTGCCCCCGTTTATTACACCAGAGGCTGAAAGTGACGCTATGCAATTCAGAATAAATTTTAAAAAAGTTGCAGAGATTCTAATTAACTCAAGCAAATTTGATGTAAATCACCAGGACCATGAATTGAATACCTTCCTTCATCATGGTATAATACCGAAATTCCCATATCTAAATTGTGATTCTCCTACTGAAGACGCAAAAAACCGGCCACAATTACAGAATCAAATAATAATAGATGTGATAGAATTGCTGCTAGAAAAAGGTGCAGACTTCAACATGAAAAATTCTGACGGCCAGACGCCTTTGATGATTGCTTCCTCGAATGGCTGTGATCAAGCCATTCAAATTCTGTTTGACTGGGAAGAGAAATCAGGAAAGAAACTCGACATTGATGCAAGAGACCGACATGGAGATACTGCTTTGATTAAGGCAGTTGAAGGACATCATGTTTCAATTGTACGCCTGCTGCTAAGACACAACGCTTCCGTGAATTTCCGCGACTATGATGGATTTACTGCCTTGCATGCAGCAACCTTTGAACGAAATAGGAACTGGCTCAAAGTGCTTTTCTTCTGCAGAGGACTTGTTCAGCGAAAACTCGACGAAGAAGGGTATCCTCAGACTAACCCCAGGTATATCCCTTCCTGTAAATATCGTCCCGTGAACCTAAATATAACAACAAACCAACAAGAGAACGTTTTTGAACTTTGCGAAAAAAGTCCACGAAATGAGGAAGAAATGGTAAAATTATTGTTGGCTAATGACGAAGCAAATGTGAATGCCGTTGACTTCAGAGGAAATACGCCGCTTGATCTGGCAGCGAAGTCTTCCAGGCGAATTATTTCAACGACTTTTGAAGCACTTAAGAATCGCGGCGCCATTCAGAACGACCTAGAACCAGAAGAAGAAGCGACAATTGATGTCGAAAAGGTTGACGAGAGAGGTCGAAACCCTCTTCATCGACTCGTTTTGTCCGGAATTTTCCTTGACAATAGATTCGACTCAATGGTTCATAGGATTATTTTAAGACAGGAAAAGTTCAGGTATTTAGCCACTTTAGCAGATAACACAGGACGAACTCCCCTTCACTATGCTGTCATGCGACAGTTCAGCATGTCCAATCTGATCAAAGAGCGCGCACCACTTGGCGTTTTACTGAAACTTGGTTCCAACGCAAACACAGCTGACATGTACGGAAAAACTGCTTTACATTACGCAGAAAGGCGTAGTCTGTATGACGAACTCGTCCAGAATGGAGCTGATGAGGACGCAAAGGACAAATGGGGACACACACCTAGAGATCTCAAGCAGCTTCGAACATCTGTGATTATCAACGGAAGTAACGCATTAGATTTGTCAAAACGAATCCAGGCTCCTTGCGTGTCCGTAGATGTTGCGCAAGTACTTGAAACAATCCACGTAAGAGAATTAACGAAGCGAAAGTTTATTGAAACAATACGAATCCATTCACAATCCCCTCGTCCTCGAGAATCGTCAGAGGAAGCAATCTGGAAGATATGGACTGAAAACGAATTTATTCACCTCAACCAGAGGTTAGGTCAACTTAAGATGTCAGTGAAACACTTCATGCACCGCTTGGCTAATGCTATGAAGGAAAAAGACTGGCGATTTGAGTGCCAACCACGCTTAGTCGGTAGTACCGAGGAAGGAACAAAAGCTGTTACTTCAGCAGACTTTGATTTTAGCTTCAAACTGATTAAATTCAGCCAGCTTTGCGACCCGATTCCACATCCACTGGGTCCGAAAGGATACTTCCAGCTCAGACGGAAGTCAAGTGAGGATACAGACCCACGGGGTGACGAGAAGTTTGACAGTTTCTTCAACTTAGATCATTGTTTGTTAACGTTTGAAGTAAATGCTAGATTTCATATTATTTTGAAAGATGTCTTGCGGGATCATAATTTCTGGCGAGATGAAGACCTTTTCGAATGGTGTGTGTCAGATAAGAGCGATGCCGTATTATCTCAAGACCCAGCTAAAATGTGTAAGAATTTGGAATTGAAAATGAATCATCCTATTGAGGACGGTGATGGTAACTTTCTTTTTGTCAACATATCTATTGACATTGTTGCTTGTGTTCCCATGGAACATTGGTGGCCAGAAGATGCACTACCAGTTGGTATAAACCCGACTGTAACTCAATACGGTTGCATATTCGTCTTTGATCGGCCACGTTTTGATCCCGCCAAGCCATTTCATGCGGAGTTTCCATTTTCCGAGACATTTGCCAGAATTTCATTTGCACCATTAGAAAGTCGAATCATAAAGGAAAGCTCGCCTTTAATAAAGGCAACATACATAGTTTGTAAGGTGTTACTACGTACACACTCGCAGACTACTTATCAATTGAAGACTTGCCTTCTCTTTTGCATGGAGGCTATTGATATCAAAGATGGTAAGGAGATAGGAAACGGAGACGCAATTTCTCTAAGACAGCTCGCTTTCTGGGTTGAGAGGCTTTTGTTTTGCTTCATGGAATTTTCTCGCCACCGAGTTTATCCTTGTTACTTCATGCCGTCGTTCAGACAGCGAGTGGAAAAAATGAATCCACAAACATACAGCTCTGTTGAGACGGACATTAAAGAGAAAAAGCTAGATGATTTAGCACGTTCTACTGTTTATAACTTATACCTTGACTTATGTCCAGATGACATTGCAATCGATGTACCTATTGTTCCAGACGAAATTACGGAAGAATATCTTTGTGCGATTCACGATCCCACCTGGGAACGATTTGATCGAGAAGAGTTTATTCGAAAGCTATCTTCACGAAGCTCCAGCTGAATTCATTGATAAAATGCAGACGAACGATTGCGCATTTCGTAAACGACCTAACCATGCACAGTAGGCCTAATTGACCTAAAGCGAATTCACCAACTCTCTTCAAAATAATCATGCTAAGTTTGTCGCTTCTTGTATTATAATATTTTGTTAATATTAAATTATAGGCCTGCCACTAGCATGAAATAACGTCGCCAGAGGCGTAGCGACCGCCCTCCGTACCTTCCGACCGAAGGGCCCCCACAAGGAAGGGGTCCCTAAATGTGTAAAATATGTATGGCATAAGCGACATTTATTGACGCTGTTGCACAATCCATATTGGTTTTACTGACAATGCCGTGAAGTAAATACGGAATACACGCATACTGCAGGTCTATGTATGCATAACATTACATGAGCCCTGCATATCCTAGAAAGTAAACACCGTTTCCAGTTTCTTCATTGTAATGGGGCCCGCCACCCCGGACATAATAATTATGTTCGGAGGGGGCCACGTTCTTTGTTGCTACGGCCCTGAACGTCGCGGTGTCTCCATGAGAACAACGATCACATACGTGCTAAGAGAGGCCTAAAGTCTCCCTAAGATCTCGCATCCACTTCTATCACCGCTAGTCCACCAACCATCCTTAAATGAGACACCATGCAGAAGAGGACAAAGATCGTCGTCTCTCCTAGCGAAAAATCCTAGAATCGGTGGAGATAAAATCTGTTACGTATGAAGGGAGATAGCATACGGTACCTATGTCAGACGTTTCTAGCGCCTTATTATTTTAAGTATAGGGCCTATTTTAGCACTGTACGGAGCTCTTGGAAAATTCGATAGAGAAATAGAGACAAAATCAGTGATGTGTTCCTGGATACAAATAATAATCGACGTTTAAATGCATCTGTTATAAATGGATTCCTAATATATATATATATATATATATATATATATATATATATACAGTGTTAGGTTTAGAATTTTACAACTTGTATTTCCATTGCCTTTGCATGAGCAATCTCGCCAATAGTCCAACGATCCGCGGCGCACTGTGACAGGCCAGAGACTTACATCTGACTTCCTGAATGCGTGTTGTTTATCTAGTTGCAATAGATTGAACGGTCTACCGCTCTGCCTGGCAACTTGAATATGAATTGTAATCACAGGGAGAAACCGTTGTTAATCGTTGGCTCAGTATAGGGCCGCCTTTCGTTTAATCGATTTATGGGGCGTTAGTGCATCGGATAAAAATACTCTCATTCAGCATTTTACTCTATCCGAACAAGGGGGTCTGACCACTCCCCTGAATATAATTATTTGTTGCATATTTTCAAGTGACATTATTTTTCTCTAAATGCTTTTAGGACTTTGTTCCTATAATTATTGTTGAGCTACAATTAGCGCATCTAACCGACCGAAACGATATAGGCTACATGTAGTGATCAGGAGGTACTGAAAATAATACTAGCAAAGACTAACGATGACAGTTTCGATAGTGAGAGCAACGACAAAGAATGTGAATGTGAAGAGATGCCAATGCCTGAAGAACAACCTTCAAATGTTTCTTTTGATGAAAACCATATTAAATTGAAGAAAATGATGATGATCATGATGAAGAGACTTGACCTACTGGTGATGATAACGGACGAAACTGTTGACACTGATGAAGCCGAGAGGCCTGATTACAAATCAAGATCCGGATACGCTAGAGTTTGGCAGTCAAAAGCACTGCACAATGTAGTAGGTTAACAGAAAACGTGGAATAAAAAATGTACGGAAAATTCAGAATATTCAAGATGGGTTTTTGAGATTCGTAACAGCCGAGATGAAAGACACCTTCATTTGACACAGGCTGCAACATAGCTCGAGGGTACGCGTACCCTAAAATAGAATACCCGGTACACTAAAATACGTACGTAAGCGTACCTTTCGAAAAATGCAATACGCGTATGGTACGTACCATACACGAACATTTTTTTTAATGGCTTACACGGCGACCCATAGCCTGTAGCATACAAGTACGCATACAGTCAACAGTATGCGTCATTGAAATCGGTATAGATCTATTCGGTAGCGTAGCAGAAAATTTAATTCGATAAATTATTCTGTTATAATTAATTGAATGCAACTGTTCAACCTTTTCCTTGGAGTTGGACTTTTAAGCGCTGCAGCAGAACTGAGCCGACTAACTGACATTAATTAGTGCATTAAGTGCAATGTATGCTGGATAAACATGGACCTACAATATAGCATTGCAGCAATTCACTATGTCGTATACTTGGCTTCGTATACTTGGCTGTGATTGTTTGCTTAAATTAAATTGAATATTCTTATAACGAGCAATGACAAGGCTAACGTATTTTATCATTGTTTGCGTACCCTAAAATAGGGTACGTTAAAATACGCACGTACCTTTCACAAAATAGAATACGTATGGTACGTACCCTCGAGCTTTGCTTACAATATATAGCATTGCAGCAATTCACTACGCTGTATACTTGGCTGTGATTGTTTGCTTAAATTAAATTGAACATTCTTATAATGAGTAATGACGAGTCTAACGTATTTTATTATTGTTTACGTACTCCAAAATAGGGTACGTTAAAATACGTACGTAGTACGTACCTTTCACAAAATAGAATACGTATGGTACGTACCCTCGAGGTTTGTGAGTGAGTGAGTGAGTGAGCGAACGAGTGTGTGAGTGAGCGAGTGATTATATCGGTCAGTATGTTTCAGTGCTCACCCGAGTGTGCGACAGAGGATTATAGGAAAGAGAAGAACTCCTTATAGAAGTGTTTTGAAAAGAGGATCAGGTGAGAGAGATATGTGCCTGAGGGTGGCAACGTCTTAAACAGAGAGACGTGCAATGTGGGCGGATGGAGTGACGCCGGGTTGATGGATGATTGAATGTTCGGTTAATTTCTGCCTAGAGCCAACTCTACGCACACACAGACACACACACACACACACACACACACACACACACACACACACACACACACACACACACACACACACACACACACACACGCATTCAAAACACGCACGCAGTCATATGCATTATGCACGCAAGCATGCACAGCTACATACCAACGTATTCACGCACGTACAAACACACAAGCACACAGACACACAAACACACAGACACCCAGTCATTCAAGCGACGCTGCCATCACGCGACTGCATGCTTGTTCACTGCACTTCACACGACATAAGAATGGTTGGATGGGGGGAGAAATTTCTACATAGCACCGACTCCCGTATTTGTACATCGACGCACATGTGTCTCTCTCGTTGTCTCTGTCTCTGTCTCTGGTTCTGTTTCTATTTCTTTCTCTGTATCTGTCTCTGTTTCTGTCTCTGTCTGTCTGTCTGTCTATCTGTCTCTGTATCTGGCTCTGCCTGTATCTGTCTGTCTGTCTGTCTGTTTGTCTCTTTCTGTTTTTCTGTCTGTCTGTCTGTCCCTCTCACTCACACACACACACACACACACTCTCTCTCTCTCTCTCTCTCTCTCTCTCTCTCTCTCTCTCTCTCTCTCTCTCTCTCTCTCTCTCTCTCTCTGTCATGCCACAGCCCCAACCCTATACACACATTTATGTGCATGTATATATATATACAAATTATACATGTATTGTATGTAATATGTATTGTATATCCATCAGACAACTCGTTTTACTCATCCTCCTTCCATAGGCGCAACCACCCTATGGGACACACGGGACGCGTCCCCCCTACTTTTGAGTGGTCCCTAACTTTATTATTATGGTCCCCCCAACTTTTAGGACGTGATTGCACCTATGCCTCCTTCCACTACCGTTTTTTGATGGCACCATCACCTCGTTGCAAGTAATAATTGTATAATAATTATTGTCTACCCGCGTTGGACAACAGAGCAACATTGCAGTGGTCATTGTCAGTGAATTTCGAAAAATTATGTCATAGCATCGTTGAAAACGAAAAAGAACAGGCTTATGACAACGACTACGACGACGACGATGATGACGATGATAACGATGATGACGATGATGATGATGATGACGACGATGACGATGATGATGATGATGATGATGATGATGACGATGATGATGATGACCACGATGATGATGATGATGACGACGAAGATGATGATGATGATGACGACCACGACGACGATGAAGATGATAATGATGATGATGATGATGATGATGATGATGATGTTGACGACAATTACGATGATGATGATGACGACAATTACGATGATGATGACTTCTACTGTAACCAGCGATTTAATGTTTTTCTGTTTCTACTACAACAATTTTAGAATTATTATTATTCCCATTATTTATGATAATAATACTGATAGGGTGGATAGTATAGATTGTAATATTTACGACGATAATGCTGACTACGCCAATGAAAATAACGACAACGACAACGACGACAATGACAATGATAATGACGATGATGATGACGACGACGACGCTGTTAATGATGATGATGAAGACGACGACGACGACGACAATTATGATGACGATGATGATGACGATGATAAAGACGACGACGACGGTGATGATGATGATGATGATGATGATGATGATGATGATGATGATGATGATGATGATGATGATGAAGACGACGACGACAATTATGATGACGATGATAATGGCGATGATGAAAACGATGATGACGACGACGACGACGACGACGACTACGACGTCGACCACGACGACGGTAACATGCAGTCTCATGTGAGGGTGAGCGTATAACTAGATTTGGAGAGTCAGTGACATTTTCGACGGTGTGTGTATGAACGCTGTTTCTGTCGACATCTGGTGGTTGCTGGTCGATACGGAATCCAGTTTCGTCCGTTCTTTGTTGTCTCTTCTCCACATTCGATGGAAGTCGGTCGGTCGTTCGTCTATCGTGCTGCTGCTGCTGCTGCTGCTGACGCTGCTGCTGCTGCTGCTGCTGCTGCCGCCGCTGCTGCTGACGAGAGAAACGCATGCCGCACGCAACCAGAAACTCAATCGTGACTGTAGTATATATACACGTTTCCGTTAAATTACACATGTATACTATATTATCACTGCTATTTTCATTCATGTGTTCGTTCTTATACGTTCGTTCATTTGATCGTTTCTTCAGAGTTGTTATGAGGAGGCACGGTGGTGTAGTGGCATAGGCGCAATCACGTCCTAAAAGTTGGAGGGGACCATAATGAATCACGTCCTAAAAGTTGGGGGACCATAATAATGAAATTAGGGGACCACTCAAAAGTTGGGGGGACGCGTCCCGTGGGTCCCATAGGGTGGTTGCGCCTATGCGTAGTGTGTATGTTCGTCGCCTTGCAGCCGGAGGGTTGCAGGTTCGAATCTACCTCAAGCCGTTGTGTGTGCGGAACCTTGGGCAAGTCCTTTATTCGCAATTGCTCAACCCTTAAGTCCACGTGAAACTCCAATTCAGAGTCCGCGCTGTATACATTCGGGAGCGCTTCTGAGTAGAAAAATCAAGCAGACATGTTACTTACGCAGTTTTCACGATATGTGCCGAGTTACGTAACATGACGTAACATGTCTTATTTTGGCAACCAACTTAATATGCAGTAATCGCATCAAATTTTGCTTTTTTTAAAATCAGTTTGTCGGTTTTTCCAGGAGTCGCAAAAGAGGCGAGAGGTCCCGCAAGCCAGGACCACCTGAGACAATTTAGATGAGAAAAACTGATCACGGTCAACCATGTTTTTAAGACTTATACGTCGTTTGCCGTTCGTTTTTCTAGCTTCTTTTCGAAACTTATTCGCTTGTTTCAACAACAAAAATATAATTTTTATTCTTCGAATTTGGCCAGCAGCTAAATAGAAATTAGCCTCTCCCACAGAAATTAACATAATTATGCATACCATGGTAAGTAGGCCTATATATGCCATGGAATGCATGTTGACAACATAGCGTAGCTGTGGCACTAAATGCCTACTGATTTATGATAGGCCTACGACGACCGGTCTTGTATAACGCTTCCTTACTAGCAGAGCATATTGCCAATATAAGTTATATATCTTCGTGGACGATGGCAATTTCCCTATAGGAACTTAGGAAGAGGGCAATTTTTATTGGGAGAGAATAATTTCTACGGGGAGAGGGCAATTTCTTTGAGGTGAGGGCAATTTCTTTGTGGCTATAATACCCTTATAATATGCATATATTAATTCTGTGGGAGAGGTTAATTTCTATTTAGCTGCTGGCCAAAAACGGAGAAGAAAAGCAATATTTTTTGTTGGAACAAGCGAATACGTTTCCAAAAGAAACTGGCAAATGAACAGCAACCGACAGCGAAGTTTATCTACATGTCATTGCAGTAAACAGATTTATTATTCGACAGCATGCAATGAAAAGTGAAACTACGTGCCGAATATTTCTAAGTAGTTTTTTATGTTCCTTTATGTCCCATGGAGTCAGCAATTCCATGCGTTCAGTGCCAGTTGCTATTGCCCACTATATCATGTTTTCCCTCCCGGAATAAAACCCTTGCCCTTGGTATATAGTTCGCGTGCCAGTTGTCACGGTCATTTTCTTACCGGGCACATGGGCAGCAGAGCTTTAGTGCACAATCGTTACTATGCGTTTGGAATGTATACGCTGCAGTGCCGTCATCTCGTGTAATTATTGGTCGACCCGCTAACTTGCTTAATGACTGCAGACTCGTTTGTCATGTTAAATATTACAAGAGAGGTGGCGATAAGTCTACAGACAGACAGACAGACATTCGGACGGACATTCGGACTTGCCGAGGGAGTTGACTGACAAAGTGGACGGAAGCTAATGTCTTGTTTGTGTGACATGCGCTATAGACCTGCATGTACTCGGCACATAATTAGCCTATAGGCCTAGCTCTTTCGCGTTGGATACTGGACCACTTGTATTAAGTGCTAAACGCAGGGTGAGAATTGCCAGGAGGGTTGGGGGGTTTCAACCCCCCCAGTCTTTCTTAGAGCCCCATGTTAAAGTATGTTTTTCACATCAAAATTCCAAGTGGATCATAGTCCAACCCCCCCAGTTATTTTTCCACAATTTTCACACTAGCTAAACGAAACCAGCGTCAAAGATGATTAGTGTCACCCTCCTCCTTTATCCAGGCTTGGGACTGGCATTGTCATGGTGCTGACAGTGACGAAGTTTATGTCTCTAGCGAAGACAGTTTGCTATTATAGGTCACTGTTTGCGTCCTGGCCAGGATTATTTCTGGCATTCCTAGTATCCGTCCGCGCCCTACTTTTATTGCTAAATTATTGAGCGCCGGATTTACTCGAACGACGGGAAGTCTTACTATGCAACTGTAGAAGCGAGAATAATGTTGAAGAGGCAAATCCCATCTGTTGTCTTTGTATTTTTCGCGTGATTGCCACACGGGAACAATAGCTTATTAAAGATTACTTTTAACCTTATTATAACGCCTATTTTAGCTTAGGGTTTGCTCAGAACTATTATTTTATCGGAGCCTTTTATAACAGTACTTTTCAGCCGCGGTTAGGTCGGAAGCGCTCCTGGTTCGGTCACATTCCGAATTTAAAGATAAATGTTACGTCCATAAATTTATGTCTCTATAAATGATAGACATAGGACTTATAGACCTGGGTAGTAACCTTGAAGGGGCGCTATATAAATATCCATAATAAATGAGTGAATGAATAAAGGGGCGAGTGTAAGCAACCGTGGCTCTGCCGTGTACATTAGGCCGATTCACCAATGTTAGGGGAAATAATTATTTTTCATTTCATATTGGGCTAGACCCTAGTTTGGTGCCTTTTGGGATCAGGAACATTAGTGCAAAATTATAGGCATATACAATGAGTTTTAGTGACACCTCAAGACATGCAAAGTTTTGAAAACGACGAAAACGGCATTTTTACTGTCAAATAACATTTAATGTTAATTTTTTTTTGAATTGGTCAAGATATTTGAGTTAAATAGTGTATAGGTCATGTCACACTACTATTCAGTGTTCACAGTAATGTAGGTAAAGATTAGAAAGTGTCTTGTCAGCTCTGTACTTTTTCTTAAATGAAGTTGTCATGAGACGTCGATCATATTCGGCTATCTGAAACACAAGCTCCGTTGCAATTAGACAGCATGTTCCACAGAGTCATTTGATGACTTTTATGTAACTGTAATTGTAATCGTACATTTATATAGCGCCACTTCAAGAGAACTCCTCAGAGGCACTCCCGACCTGACACCAGACCACAATCAAAGAGAATGGTTTTCAAACGCTTGCGGAAAAGGGGCAAAGAAAGACAAAGAAGTTCATTGCGGAGATTAATAGGTAGCTTATTCCAGAAAGACGGACCATCCATAGCTTGCCACCTTATGCTTGGCATCAACGTAGGCAGGGCTGCAAGGCCAGATAATTTGATCATCTGTACAAAAATGTGATCAATTTTACCCGGTAAGTGCAGTGAACAGCTGCATAGATTTTTAGGCTGATTCAGCGACAGAATCCAATTAGTCTATTCCTGGAATTATTCAATTGACTTTGAAAATTTGAAATAAACCCTTCTGACATCTGTTTTCATCTGTGGTCTCTTCAGAACAGCAATCATCACATCTTTCTCCTCTATTCCAGACACAATCAGAAACAATGCAAGAGCAATCAAATCTTCACTCGTGTACCACAGATGCTTTTTCATTTTCTTCAGTGTAATGTCTGCCACTTGACTGTCATCCTTGCCAAATAACTCCAAAGTATGGAGGTGACAGAGGTCATTATATGGAACATCTGAACTGCTTGGAGCAGTTAACCAGACCTTCACAATTAATGGTGAGCAGACACTGCCAGACAGGATGCGTCGAAGAGCCTTTGGCTCTTGAGCTGTAGGTTTGAATTGTTCATGAACAAGTAAATTTTTGAACAGCAAATTTCCTTTGCCATCCATCTGGCACGGTGATATGCTCCTGAAGGGCTGAAATGTACTTGATCATTACACTCGCAACAGTGACATTTGCACGCAGTACCTAGTTTCAATTTTATGAACTTGAGGCAATTCTGACATGGTTGAATATCTCGGCTGAGTTGAGTCTGAAGGAAGCCTATAATTGTCCTCACTCTCCTGGTCAAGCCACCAAAACTCACCACTTGTGAGATCAGATTTGGCTCCAATGGCTACAGCATACAGTGTGAACATTGTATTTGTTAATGTTAATGAAATTCCACTATTCTTTGAATCAAGTAAGCTTACATATTGCTGCAATCTGTGGCCTGGAAGACTTGAAATATTGTTTGTACACTGCAGCTGAAACAAGTTCAAAGATATGATGCCGGCAGGCTAAAGACAGTAGCATTTGTCAAATGCCTGCTGAATGACTATAATGGTACCGGTTTGAACAACAGTGTTTAAGCTGGTTGTATCGGAACAAAGATCTGCACGCCAGTCTGGTACATCTTTCCAGTCTTGTCATGTTTGGATCACGGTGTTTTCCATAAGTTCACCAGAACTTGGAGTTCAGAAATGGCCAACAATTTATCAACATTCATCCTCATAGAACAATTGGCATCCTGTCAACCAGGTCCTTATCAGGGTCTGGTAGTAATTTTCTGTCAAAATGAGCAATATATGGTGTACCTGGCATATATTTGGCATGTATCTAGAATTTCCTTACTCTTTTCCAAGCTCTCCAGATAGAACTAGTTGACAGTGTCATGTCCTACACGTCAATGCCAAGAGCAAGTATATAAGAGCTGGAGCAACAATGTGTATTGCTTCTCATGGTGTAGCTTTTGAGCGACCAAGGATTGCCGCAGACAGTGGATCATCAGTGAGGTGTCATATCTTGAGTGTAGTGAACATCACTGTTTGATGAGTTTGTATTGTTATCCATGGAGTCATTAGAGTGTTTATTTTCATCAGCAAGTCTTGTGTCAATGATACTTGCTAATGAGCAGTTCTTAATCGTCAGTGTCTGTAGCCGACTTTGTATCACCTTTTGCTTCCATTGCCTTTTTGATGCGACAGATTTCTTCAAACTTCTTCTGTATTTGCTTCTTTTCACATTCTTTGAATGCTAAAGACTGACTACCTGTTGTCATTTTCCACTCTTCTCTCAGGTACTGTAGAAAAATCCTGTCCTGTTGAATTGTTATCAGTCTTTTGCAATCTGCATTGTCATTTCTTAGATTGTCATTCCAACTCGATAGTCGAGACATCCAGCAAAGATGATAAGACTTACTTTAATATTCTTTGAAACACATTGTGCAATGTGCATCTCAAATGCAAGTAAGTAAAGAAAAGAAGTAGTCTGTTACACGGTGTCTGATTGTCTGCCATACACAACACAAAATAATGCATATTTATGTACGGAAATGAAGGTAAAGTCACAAAGACTGATTACAGAATACAGAACTCTACTGAGGTGTCACTAAACAGTTGAATAATCTCATGAAAATTTAAGGGGTTATTTACAACACCAAATGGCATCATTTAAGCATCTAGCCACTCAAGTTTTCAAAAATAATTTTTTTTGAAACACTCTAGTGTACATGTATGTGCTTTCATAAAAATGTCGGCAGCAACATTGAATCACGCTTGTGAGCTTTTCGGATGAGATTGGCTTTTCAACACACCATGGTTTTTATAATCTAAGGTATATACTTGACCATACGATGATAATTCTGTGCAAATGTTATTTAAATACTCCATCGGTTGGGTCTTATAAAGTCTCATTGGTATGACAACGTTTCTATCTCTCTCGCTCATCGTAATATTCTATACGTCCGCTTTCAAACGACGCGTTTTTATCCAAGGTCTAACACTAAATCTGTCACCACCAGTGATTCATTTGAATATTATATATCCCATTCGTTTTGCGTAGGTCGGGAATATTAAGTCAACGTGAAGAAGAAGAAGAGAAACGCGGGCGGTGTCCACCGTATTATAAGCAGACGAGAATGGGTCATATAATATTATTTATAATATTATTATGTTCGTTCTATCATTTTTCTGATTAGATCATTCCTATTTCTGTCGTACTTCTGAATATTTCTTTGTCAATATGCTCTCTCCTGGACAGATCCCTGCGTTATTGATTCATTTCACATGTAAGAGTTTTTTTACTTTGATGCTCGTAAAATTGGTGGAGAGGACCGCAAAGAAGCTATCAATAGACCTATAGCTAAACAATAAGAACATCTCTGAGTCATTGCTTTCATACCCATTGTCCTTTCCTCATTCCTTTTATTCTGTTCTCTCCACCGTCTTTCCATCCATCCATCCATTAAGCCATTCATCCGTCCATCCATTCATCCTTCCTTCTTTCCATCTATTCATCCATCCATCTATCCGTCTATTCACGTCTATCCATGCATTCATCCATCCATCCATCTGTCCATCCATCATTTCATTCTTCCATACATATCCGTCAATCCATCCATCCTTCCTTCCTTCCATCTATCCATCCATTCATCTATCCGTCTATCCATTCATCCATTCATCCATCTGTCCATCCATTCATCCGTCCGTCCGTCCATCCATTCATCCATCCTTCCATCCTTCCATTCTTTCATCAATCCATCCATCCATCCATCCATCCACATATTTATATCCGTCCGTCCGTACGTCCGTCCGTCCGTACGTCCGTCCGTCCGTCCGTCCGTCCGTCCGTCCGTCCGTTCCTACCCAAGTGAGCTCTTACTGCAATGCACCCTCTTCCCCCCATTCCTTTCCCTTCCCTATCGAATGTTGATTTCCTCTCCGATGTTTAAGACCCTCCTAAGTAATCTACGCCTTCCCATTATGGCGCATTCAATCGGGGAGCCTCACATCCACCACCAGCCGCTAGAGGGCCCCCGGAGGACCCGATCATCGGCACGTGGTATATGTATACGGTGCTTCGGATGAGGAAGGATCCTCAACCATCCAGCCATGGATGCAACGGTCGGACTTCCGTTGAAGAACAACACCGCGGCTTCGAATCAATGGCGCTGCTTTCATGTCTTTTTGGCTGACACCGTCTGTTTCTCTGACTGTCTCATTCCGTCTGTCCCTCTGCCCCTCTGTCTGTCCGGTTGGTGATGGTATAGTCTCCCTGCACGTATCAATGACCGGGTGCCTATACCTCGCAGTTGACAACGGGGTCTGTTTTAGTCTTCTTCTGTCAGCCATTGTATGGTGGCGTCGCGTCTAGAAAACCTCCTCTCCTGCACACACGCGGTTGCCATATTTAAAGACTATCGTGGATTGCGTATATACAGGGTGCGCCAAAAAAAGTAATCCCTACGGTTTTTTGTCCGTGTCTTGGCCAAACATACGAATTTTAAAATGAAACTTTACAGTCCTAAAGGCAATTCATATTTACGTGCAATGGTCAAATTACAAAAAAAATATTTCAAATATAAAAATCAGAGACATGAAACACAGCCACAAATAAAAACATGATATATATAAATATATATATAAACATATGTATAAAATTATACATATATAGTCTGATGAAATGGTTCATGAATCTTTGATCGACGTCACGTCCGACACAATTCCATTTTCCACATGAAAGACAACAACATCACACAAACACACAAATACTTACACACGCACACACACGCGCACACACACACACACTTATATATGTTATATATGTATACAACTATACATGCGCACACGTATACATGTGCCTACCATGTACCATAGACTACCATTGCCTGTGCATATATATATATATATATACTTATAGGCCTTTATACGAGTCTGTATATATATAAATATATATATATATATATATAAACATGAATGATGCGTAATTGCGTATGTGCCAATATGGCGCAGTATAATCTACAGAGATTCGTCGAGTCATCATGCGATCGTCCTATGTATATATATAGTCTATGTATATGTATATATAGATCTATATATATATATATGTATATGTATATATGTGTATATATATATACGCTGCTTCTGCTGCTGTTGTTGTTGTTGCTGCTTCTGCTTCTTTCCATTATACGAGTCGTGATTCAATAAACGAATGAAGCGCATTCACATCCCACCGCACTGCAGATCAATTCTCAGCCGTCGTCGATATATATACATACATATATATACACATATATATACACATATATATACACATGCAGACATATTCATATATATATATACATTATATATATATATAATTATATATATATACTTATATATACATACATATGCATATATGCATATATGTATATACATATACATGGTATATATATGCACTCGGATCCATTCTAAGTGGGCATCTCGATACGACCATGCATGCATCCTTGCGTATGCAAGTGCGCACGTATACAAACAAACACACACAAACACAAACACACACACACACATGTGCATATACACACACGCATGCACGCACTCACGAGACACCCGCACATTCATTTATAACATAACATAGTTTTTTTATTGCTCCCAAAAAAATATAACATGATACAATTTCAGAACAGTGCTAAATTGGAATACAAACGGAGGACCTAAAGGGACCAAAGTCCCGCTAGCAGGGCCACCTATACCAGTATTTCTATAAGTGGAAGTTGGTAACATAAGCAGCGGGAGTCACCTATGTTCAAAATGAAATAATACATATTAGTATTGTCTCGTGTAAGGATATATATTAGATAAACAAACCCAAGGCCGTAGCCAGGATTTTATTTCGGGGGGTGTTTTACCAATTTCCCTTCTGTTGTTTTCCATTTTTACATTTGGGGGGGGTGTTTTCAATGTTTTGTTTCATGGTTTTTACATCATGTGCTCGTAAATGCATTATATTATTTTTCACATTTTCCATTTCGGGGGGTGTTCAAACACCCCAAACACCCCCCTAGCTACGGCCTTGAACAAACCGAATATAAGGAATAGTTATACATTTAAAGTGAGTAAGTGGGCACGCAAAAGTTTTTTTAAAGAGGAGATCAGGCGCACCATGAATATCGATAGGAAAATTATTCCAAACAGTTGGACCAGCTATCTTAACTGAGAACTTGCGAGTGTTGGTGTGAGCAAATTTCGGTCTCCATTATAGTTGGAGGCTGTTCTATAACCGGTGTTAAAATAGTTGGCAAAAGTTTGAGGTAATAGTCTATGTTTATAGCCAAACATGAATTCACCGGTTTGGAATATTCTTATTTGATCTAGTTTTAAAATACCGTTGAGGAGAAAAAGTTGGGCGATATGACACTTGCGAGAAAATTTAGTAATTATTCTAATGGCCCTTTTTGCAAAATAATCAAACGTGCAAGACTCGAAGTATAGTTCGAAACACACACGCACCTACACACACCTACATATACACACACCTATAGTATATGCATACACAAACACACACATAAGCATACACACACATAGGCCTACGCGTGCACACGCACACACACACACGCACCCGTACATACACAGGGTCTCAAAACGGTTTCTGCCTTGGCGGGTATACACTACACGGTTTGTGGACCGATGCAGAGAGGAGTGGAATTATCGGAGCGGAAGATGGGTGAGGACGTTGACGTTGGCGTCGGAAGGTATATGGTTTGCGAGGGAATATTGCTGACGACGGGATCCACTCGAACGTAACAACCGGGCGCTACATAAATGTCAAGCGGTGGAATGTATAGGCAAAGATTACATAAACACACATCCACACATACTCACATACACACATACACACGCGCACACACGCACACTGATACACACGCAGGCACACACACGCACACACACGCACACACACACACACACACGCACACGCACTATAGCATGCAAATAAATCTCTACTAACGACGTTGACCGATGAATACAGCACAAGTTGCACAACGTATGCACAATTTCATTTAGTCCGAGCTCTTAGCGGTCGAAAACATCGTTATTGTGCATTTTCCACATTTCTCCAACTGGCACTATATAACAATTTTTCCTAGAATTTCTTCCTGAACTCAAAAATATCTTTCTTTTGCTTGTAGCACCAAAATGCACAATTTTTCGCTAACATCCCGGACTAATTGCACTTCTAGGCCTTATAATAACAAAATGTGTTATTATAGGCCTGTTACGTGAGTTTAAATTTGTAGACTGCGGTATAATATACTTTATTATTATGTTGGTGCTATGCCTATGTAGGCCCCTAATGCAACTTCGGTGGAATCAATCGTTTCCTCAGTTTTCATCTGCATTGAATTTGCCATTTTTGCCAGCGATCGAATTAAATCTTCAACCGCTTAATCGCAGAGACATAAAAAGGCATGCACGCAAAGTCAGCCAATTATCGATCAAACAAATCCATTGATCGATCAATCGATCGATCAATAAATTCTAAAGATCGATGAGCAAATGATGCTGATCGATCTTCTGATTCTCATGCTGTTTTTGGTCACGTCTGGCTGTAACTCCTCTGAGGCGGTTATTTTGGTGTCTCTTCAAAAAGCGCTGCATAATAATTTTGCTCGTATACGATTACAAGGATAGTAACGACGACGCTAATAATAGTCTTTGTTTCAGGGCACGGTTATTTAGACGCATTACCTATAGCGGCTTTAGCGTTACCAGCCAAAATTAATAAAGTCCATTCAAATATTATGCATATAATTTTTTAGCATATATATATAGGCTGTGTGTTTTCTCACGGTTTACTGATAAAATGGATGGAACAAATTAATTATTTTAATTGAGTACATTTACTAGCTTTCAACTTTCATCATAGCAATATTTAAAATGCGCCTGTTGCAAATGCCACGTGGGGCCAGGAGCGGATCCAGAGGGGCCAGTCCGGCCATGCCCCCTATTTCAAAAGTGCATAGGACGTGGCCCCCATTTGGTTTCAACAAGCATTAAATCAATGCAGCGGGAGAGAAAAGTAGGATACGACGACAAGAGAGTATATTGCCAGAGATTACGTCGACCCGATGATTGATGACTAAAAAAGGTCATCAGTTATTTTCGTATGGAAAATTGGTGTATTTTCCAGACATCTCCACCAAACGACTAAAAAATTCTGTATCCGCCTATATACGTGTGGCCGAAGGCTCTATATAATGTAAGGTTGTGTCACCGCTTGAATAAGATAAACAAGAATGTTCTCATTAGAATCTTGGTTATCCGACTTCTAAATTGTTTAGTCAGTCTGGGTATGACTGATATTTTCCAAAATCTTGTCTTGGTCTTGAGGTTTAAAGTCTTAGTATTGGTTCTTTGACCAAAACTCTTGGTCTTGGTCCTGAGACCAAATCTTCGTCATGGTCTTCGTCTTGGTCTGGTACCAAAAGTTTGTCATTGGTATTGAGACCAAAAGTTTGTTTTTATATGTCTGTCTGTATGTGTGTATGTATGTATGTATGTCTGTCTTTCTTTCTCTCTTTCTCTCTCTCTGTCTCTGTCTTTCTATCTGTCTGTCTCTCTTTGTCTGTATATCTCTCTTTCTCTTTCTCTCTTTCTCTGTCTGTCTCTGTCTCTGGCTGTATGTCTATCTGTATGTATGTCTGTCTATATGTCGCTCTCTGTCTCTCTCTATCTCTCTCTATCGACAAACAGACAGAACGAGACAGAGACAGAGGCAAAAAGCAAATAAAGTGAAAGCGAGAGATGCAGAGGCGATGGACGTATCAACTTCCTTATAACGCAGTTTGACACACGATTTCACACGGACTCGATGTATCAAAGGTGATCGCCGGCTGAACAGCAGTGGAGGTCATTGATGCACCGATGATTCCATCACACGCAGCTCTGTTTGGATGCCAAATAAGAGACGTGTGTTTAGCCTGCAAAGCATCCGCTCCACTGGCTGACGCCGCATCTAATATCTGCTGCTGCTGCTGCTGCTGCTGCTGCTGCTGCTGCTGCTGCTGCTGCTGCTGCTGAAGCCAGACCATCATATTTCGCTGCTGCTGTCGCTCTTATTATAATCCGAGAGCTGATGGTTCCGCAATCTCTACGCAAAGACAATCAATGCCCGCATAATAGAAACCCGTATTATACGCGCTCACAATAGAAAATCTTTATGCGTAGATTTCTATCGAATCTGCCTCTATGTCTCTGTCTGTGTGTCTGTCTGCGTATATGTGTGTCTGTGTGTCTGCATGTCTGCGTCTGTCTATTATATCTCGTTATTCATAACTCGTCCGTTCATACATGTACGTCCAACTATATCTGTTTGAATCTTTGCTTTTCATGTCACAATCAGCAGGACATCCTCTGACTCCATATACCACTACCACCACACCACCACCACCACCACCACCACCACCACCGGCAATACCACCACACCACCACATCACCACCACACCACCACCACCACCATCAACACCACACCACCATCACCACCACCACCACCACACCACCACACCACCACCACCACCACCACACCACCACCACCACACCACCACCACCGATGTTAGGTAATTCAAAGGAGACGACTTCCTCCCCTCCTCCGTTATCCTTCGGATCCCATGCACAGTCTCTCTTTCTCCTTCTTCTCTTGCCAAGTACACTGAATCCGTTTCACTCAGTCGACCTCAGTATGCAGCGCATGCGCACTCAACTCAATTAGACGGCGAGATGGCAATCGAAGACGGAGGCGATTTCTCGACACTGCTGCTACTGCTGGTGGTGGTGGTGGTGGTGGCGGTGGTGGTGGTGCGGTGGTGGTGATGGTGGTGAGAGTGGTGGTGGTGATGGTGATGGTGGTGGTGGTGGTGTGGTGGTGGTGGCGATGGTGGTGAGAGTGGTGGTGGTGAGAGTGGTGGTGGTGGTGATGGTGATGGTGGTGGTGGTGTGGTGGTGGTGATGGTGGTGGTGGTGGTGGTGGTGGTGGTGGTGGTGGTGCTGCTGCTGCTGCTGCTGCTGCTGCTGCTGCTGCTGCTGCTGCTGCTGCTGCTGCTGCTGCTGAAGGGCAAGGATATATGCTGTTCGTCTTATAGAATAGACGACACGTCGGACACGGTAATAGAGAAACTGCGAGGTGACGGAGAATGAAGAGGTGACGGAGAATGAAGAGGTTACGGAGAATGAAGAGGGGAAGGAGAGGAGGAAGGGAAAGAAAATTAAAATGGGATTGAGAATAGGTAGATGCAAAACTAGAGGTAGAGATAGATATAGATGTAGAAGTAGAGGTTGAGAGAAAGAGCGAGAGAGAGAGGTAGACAGACAGACAGACAGACAGACAGACAGACAGACAGACAGACAGAATAAGACAGACAGATTAAGACAGAGACAGACAGATATCTTTGCATCTCGAAATGCTATACGGTTTCTTTGTACGAAATGTCAATTTCACTGCCTCAATAAATGATTGATTGATTGAATGATCGATTGATTCAATAAATGATTGATTGATCGATTGATTGACAAAAAAGGAAGATAAACAGCGCAATCAATACCTCACAAATATCACCGCAAAGTTTAGAAAATCCTGCTGACACTGCAAATCAACACCACATTTTACACTAATGCTAAGAAAATTACAAACCGATTAGTAACGACATTGATACTAACTACATAGAAACCGAAGCGAGTGCTTAAATACAGGTTGTTTTGAAAAGACATCGAGCTTTCAGCTCGCGTGACGAAAATAATTAGGCAGAATGCCGTTCGGCTGGAAGCAGTTGGCGCAATTTTAAGCACGTCTTGCTCTTCCAGTCACAGATGTGCACAAAGAACGCACCCGTATGATAGTTTATAAATACAGACGCAATCACAGTGCAGTCTTTATAACGTCAACAACTACGTCTGCTTACGCAAACTGAATGAATGCGCCGTATCATAAATGCAGGAGACGACAGCATGCGGCTAGGTGCGGCTGGCGGCAGTTGATGGACAATCTCACCCGGCCGAGTAAAGGTCAATCTATATCGGGTTAGCATTAAAAAACGACTGTATATATACCCACGCTGTCGTCTCCGGAGCGGTTTCTTTCTCGTGTCGGTGGAATTGGCTCTTAAGCGAATTGCCTGATATGTCGAATCGACTTCAAGCAGGAAGGGCTTCAGGAGATGCGACCGTGCATGTGGCAAATGCTTCTTGCTGTAACGAGTTTAAGCTAAATTAGGTTAGGCACGGAAGAATAGGAATTACGCAGAAAACGCACTGATATCAATAAATGTTTCTTTAAAACCACTGAACTTATGCCATCACTCATGTCTGTTTCAATACATCGCACTTAGAAGATAGATTGTGTCAGTTGATCGAACCTCTAAGACTTTTTCCTTTTCCTTTTCCTTTTAATTGTTTCTCTATTCTTAGTCTATGTTGCTTCCTTTGCTTTGTCTTTTTCCCCATCACTCTGTGCGTTGTAATGTATGGTAAAACTTAGTTAAAGCAGCCACATAATTATCTTAAATTCAATCGATAATTTGGTGTCTCTAGTTAGCGGGATATTGTATTGATTTTAATCTTCCTTTTTGCAACCGTATTGCAATGATATGTAAACCTGACTTGTTTAGTTTGGTTGTAAAATAAAACAGTTTGATTGATTGATCGATTGATTGATTGATTGATCGATCGATTGATCGATTGATTGATTGACCGATCGATCGATTGATCGATTGATTGATTGATCGATCGATCGATCGATTGTTTGTTTGTTTGATTGATTGATCGATCGATTTATTGATTGATCAATCGATTGATTGATTGATTGATTGATTGATTGATTGATTGACTGCCATCTCTCAGCCATAGCCTTGCTTTGAAGTCCCTATTCGACTACCGGACTTGATTTCGATGACAAATTAATTATTATTTTGTCTGACTTTCTCTGAGAGATGACAGTCTTAACAGTTCGTTACAGTGCAATTAATCAACAGATTTTCTTACTCAACTGTAAAGTGGCGCGATGTGGCTGATTGGTGATCCCGGTTGGCCTGTTACGCGGAGATGCCGGAGAGTACTGATTCGAACTTCGCCCGAGGCATTTTTTGTGTAGGGGCATCAAAAAGTCCTTCACAGGGGCTAGGACTACTTTACGTCATCGAAGCTCTGCTCTGCATACAACCCGTCTGTACTTCTGGACTTTTGTGGAACGGCAACATCAAATGCAGCTAAAATTCATGTTTTGTGGTTGCTATTAGGTTTAGCGGTATCACACCCTTTCTGTGTTAGGCCTACCCCTTCTCAAGGACTTTTTACCTGATAGTTGATATTATTAGCTTCTTATTTTCACTGCACAAGCATTGTTATTTTGTCATTTTGCTGATTGTTGAATTGTTTTGATCTCTCTGAATAAAGAAGTTGAATTGAACCGCTTGTGATTTGTAGCCCATCCCTATGCATGTTTATTTAATTCAGTTGCACTCTTGCATGCGTATGAGGGCGTATATTCCTATCTGCGTACCAATCACATGACGCCATGTGATTTTGCAAAATGATTTTATCTCGCACTTCTACTCCAGCGATGTTCATAAAATAGACGCTACGTACATGTCTGCCGATCTCTATCTGGGTTTCGATCAATTCTATTATACTTTCAATTCCAGAACAATGACTGTGAATTTACACATGCATGCATATTTTCTGATTTTAAGCGATTGTAGAGTTCCGCAGGTTCAAACAAGATTCTCATCGCAGCGACAAGTAGGCTACAGTTCTTTGGCCATTACATCCATCAGCGATTGCCGCCTCTTCTTAAGGACACGTATTTGTGTTATTAGCCGTATACCAACTCTGCCAACGTTCATTTCATTGCTGAAGGTATAGGCTATAATACCTCACTAGTGGAACCCAGATTCCTTAGGGTTGTAGTCCTTTGATCCTTTGTTGTTAGCTTTTTCCATCAGATTTGTTTCTCAATATCATATTATTGCTTGGCCTCACAAATTTATGACTTACGTATAGGCCTATGTTTTTTTTTTTACTTAAGCTCGTTAAATCAAATTTTTATTGAAATAGGCATATTTATAGTTTCTTCGGCAGGTGCTCTTTCAGTTATATTTAGCTTTGCACGAGTGACTTTAAAATCCGCTGGCAGAACCCGACTGTCGTATTTTAGCTTATTAGTTTTTTGAATACATGCAATCATTTTATTATAAAAAAGTTAATAATAATCACAATAATAATCGCTTTGTGCCTTATGTTCGCTTGTCGGATGCAAATAAAGTCTATTTACTTACTTATTTACTTACTTACTTACACTGTCAGCGCCGTTGTACCCATCAATCGTTGTACCCATCGACCGTTGTACCCATCAATTGTTGTACCCATCAGCCGTTGTACCCATCAACCGTTGTACCCATCAACCGTTGTGCAACCGTTGTACCCATCCACCGTTGTACCCATCAACCATTGTACCCATCAACCGTTGTACCCATCAACCGTTGTACCCATCAACCGTTGTGCAACCGTTGTACCCATCCACCGTTGTACCCATCCACCGTTGTGCCCATCAATCGTTGTACCCATCAACCGTTGTACCCATCAACCGTTGTACCCATCAACCGTTGTACCCATCAACCGTTGTGCCCATCAACCGTTGTACCCATCAACCGTTGTACCCATCCACCGTTGTACCCATCAACCGTTGTACCCATCAACCGTTGTGCCCATCAACCGTTGTACCCATCAACCGTTGTACCCATCAACCGCTGTACCCATCAACCGTTGTTGTTCGTAAACATTCAATTTACTTGCAAATATTTATCGACAGTTGCAAGAAACCGCTTCCGAGCAGTTAGCCAACAACAACCGGGTCGTTCCTACGCCAACCAAAATGCCATCTCAGCGAACGGGTGGAAGGAAGGAAGGAAAGACGAACGAAGAGACCGTTGGAGGGAAGAAGGGAAGGATGGAGGGAGACATGGACGGACAGGCAGACGGACGGACAGACGGACAGACGGTGCTGCAGCCTCGAAAGCCATTATTTTCCCGGCAGCTGAAAGCAATTGGATTATGCATCAGCGCGTATTGATTACTTTCATAGGAACTACTTTTTCGTCTGTTAAACATTATAGTTCACCGCTGACAATCGAGTTAACGCGTCTTCCTTCTCTTCGCCTTCTTCTCCTCCTCCTCCACTCCAGATATTCTCGCCTTCCTCTGCAGCCACGACGCCGATGCCTAGTGACACCTCGTGGCGACCGTGGAGCGGTTTTCAAGGGCGGTCTTCGAGGGTGGTGGACCTGCTTCATGCGGTCGTCGCTTCTGTCGGTGAATGAAGGAATTGATTAATTGATTGCTAAGTGCACGAATGGATTGCTTATAATATAGCACGTAGGTTGTATTTGTGTGTATGTATGTACGTATGTATGTATGTATGTATGTATGTATGTATGTATGTATGTATGTATGTATGTATGTATGTATGTATGCATAATGCATGTATTAATGTATGTATGTATGCATGTATGCATGTATGTATGTACATGTATGTATGTATGCATGTATGTATGTATGTATGTATGTATGTATGTATGTATGTATGTATGTATGTATGTATGTATGTATGTATGTATGTATGTATGTATGTATGTATGTATGTATGTATGTATGTATGTATGTATGTATGTATGTATGTATGTATGTATGTATGTATGTATGTATGTATGTATGTATGTAAGTATGTATGTATGTATGTATATGTGTATGTATGCATGCATGCATGTATGTATGTATGCATGTATGCATGCATGCATGCATGCATGCATGCATGTGTGTATGTATGTATGTATGTATGTATGTATGTATGTATGTATGTATGTATGTATGTATGTATGTATGTATGTATGTATGTATGTATGTATGTATGTATGCATGTCTGCATGCATGTAGTATTTTTGTAACTATGTGCGCATGTCCATATACGCATGCATGCATCATGGATGGGTGAATTATGAGGATGAATGGATGAACAGACATGCAGATGGACGACTTTGGTTTAAGCAAAAAGAATGAATTGATAGATGAATGGGATTAAGCCATAGTTGAATGCATGTACATAGATGGACGTGGGAATGGATGGAAAAATGGATGAATGAAACCGGATGATTGTATTTGATGAGAAAAGGATATAATTATAGTTTCTGTGAAACTACTCGTTTTGGTAAGGTATATATCCTTTGAGCACAATAAACGATTGTACTGTGTACAGACTGAGAAGGGGGCGACCGTCCCCCGTTTTATGGGTCAGTGCCTGCTGCGGGTCATTTCGCGTGGATCTCGGGTGTATACGATCGGCGATCGTCCCATCAGTCGAGTTTGATGTCCTTCAGCCTTTCTTCCTTCTTCCTCCGTCTCTGTCGTTCTGAGAAGTCGATCACACCTCATTAAACTTTAAACCAAAGGCGTGTATACGTACGGGCCTGCCGACAAGGACGCGGATTTTCGTCGTGTCCAGAGGGACTTGTCTCCGGATCAGTTGTCCCGTCTGCCTGGAACGTTCTTCGTTTTCCTAAGGGACGTGAAACCTTAGACCATGTCGCAACACACTCCAGTAGCAGCAGATGTAGTATTCGGATGCTAAGCAAACGTTGTATTGATTCAATGCGTTCAGTCTCCTGTGCATGGCGGACATTTCGTCTGTGTTCTTTTACAGTTTCACGCTCTCCGGTTTAATGTGTCAGCACTTCCAGGATTCGAAGAAATACAGCAATTTTTAAATATCGTGTATACGAGTAGCGAGTTTTTGCTATTATAATGTGCAGAAACAATTGTCGGTGACAGTGTCCAACTGCAGAAAACAGAATCAACAAAAGATGGATGTTGTTATGCCCGTTTATATATGTGAGAGAAAATCTGTGTGGCATTTCTAAGTTAAAACATAGAAGCAAACAGTTTTGCGTGATTCATATGTGTCGAGCACAATTTATCCTTGTCAGAGGTTCACAAAAGCACAACTGAGTTTCAGATTAATTCGATGAAACTTCGGTATTATCACAAGTTTTAAGCATTTCGTGGACATTTATTCTATGGAGCTGCTGTGTTCTGCAATAAACCCAAAGCATCGGTGAAAATATTGTAGGCTTACTGATGTTACACATAATCAGGATTCAAATTATATTCGCTCGGATGCCATTTCTAGTTTACACGTCCTCAATCAGATCTCAAAGACTGTCTGTATATAGCCGATGATCACTAAACTTAGTCAATGACGTCAAAGTGTTAGTTTAAATTAAAAGTCACAACTTCGCACAAAATTTTTTTTTTATTCCGCGCATTATTTAAAAGCATCTTTTAATGACACCATCTTCAACCCGTACACCATTCGTTAATTCATATAGCGCCTGGATGTCACTCGTCCAATTCGTATGTATGTATGTATGTATGTATGTATGTATGTATGTATGTATGTATGTATGTATGTATGTATGTATGTATGTATGTATGTATGTATGTATGTATGTATGTATGTATGTATGTATGTATGTATGTATGTATGTATGTATGCATGCATGCATGCATGCATGTATGTATGTATGTATGTATGTATGTTTGTATGTATGTATGTATGTATGTATGTATGTATGCTCAAATTACTACGGGTAACTAACTGTAGCAACTAATTATAGCCTCAATTATAGCTATAGGTAACCTCACACTGTAATTACTGTCAGCGCTGAGAATTTGCTATTTGTGAATTCTCCATGAAAATCGTTGCATATAATTATGAACTGCCAGTTTGGTATACCAAGGATAGACGAAATTGATTGATTTATGGATTGATTGATTGATTGGTTATATTTCTAAAGAAAAGCAATTGTGTGCCTAATTTTTCATCCAGCCTGGCATATAACATAGGCTATTAAAATGCATTGTTAACCGGTTCCAGCTAAATTTGTCCTGCATTAGCACACCAACACGGCGGCTTCGGTTTCCTCGTAATTATAATCTCAGGCTGATCTTTTGATTGCCAAATCAACATTGCGAATATCAATGAGTCTCTGATTGCTTATGCTTGCATTAATATGATATTCGGTCAGACAATGACTTCATTTCAATTGTAATACGTAGATCTGGTACGCTACGACCATTCTAAGAGTGCCCCGTCATACTTTGCCCATGGCCAACATCGAAAGAAGGTCTATGATCTGGCAAGAATGCTTCTCCATTGCCTATATCGTTCTGTTTTAGACAGGAAATCGGGTGGGATGGCAGTCACCGCCATCTCCGTTTTCCAACTATTAGCAAGTGAAAAAGTCCGCGCACGGAGTTAAATATACTTCCCCTTATGATCTCAAGCAGCTTAGTCTGTAATGCTAATCCGATCAAAAACCTATCCAGCCGTTAATGCACATAAATTGATCGGTATGAAACAATGATGATCGGTGGATAAGATCTTGTAACTATAGTTAACTGGAACTGGCATTAGTTTTATCCGGCTTCTCACATAATTTACATAATGATATTATGTAGGTCTAGGTCGCAATCACATAAAAAATTTAAATTCTCGGTTACGCAGGAGATCAAAATATATACTATAATTTCTCATCTGCATATGGTGGCTCTGGTCTGCAAGCCAGAGCCACCATATGCAGATGAGAAATTATAGTTGGGAACAAATGCATTAAGGCCAAACTAGCAAATCAACGAGTCCATTAATTGATTGATTGATTGATGGATGGATTGATTGGTTGATTGATTACTTGATTGATGGATGGATGGATGGATGGATTGATTGATTGGTTGATTGATTGATTGATGGATGGATTGATTGATTGGTTGATTGGTTGATTGATTGATTGATTGATTAATAATTATTGATTGATTAAATTCTCATGATTATAAAACAGGGGAGATGCTGAGATGCTACGCATGTACCAATATACGAATGCAAAATACAGGTCTATGTATGTTCATGCATATGTCTAATTATATAGCACTATGAGAGAGCCTCACAGACGCGGTGCAACACGGTACTCCTATAACAGAAGCGATTTAATGTGACTTGAAAATGCTTCTTGAGCAACTGTCTCCCGCTTCATGACATGTAGGAAAGTACGAATTTTAAAGGGAACGGGCGACTGGTTTAATGCTCTACACAAGAAGACATGATGCACCGGTGTATATATATCCTTCGTTCGGTATATAGATGGGATCAAGCGGGTCTCCCTGGGCGACGGAACCCATTGATCGACGATCCAAGAAGCTGCGTATACCTAGAAAATCAGGAATATGATGGGAATATCGTCCAGGTCTATATATAGTACTCTCCAGCTATAGATGCTAGCTGGGTTCGGTTGATCCGCCGCATATTCGCCGCTTTAAGAACGGCCGCATGGAGTTGTCCGACAATAAAGCTCATACATAAACAAACACGCTGACATTTATGGCATCCATTACAATGGCTGCTGCTGCTGCTGCTGCTGCTGCTGCTGCGCCAGATCGCCCGGCTTTCTATTCTGAATTGCGGCGGCATCAACAATGCCAGGCATCTTGATTATTGGAGGCATCTTAAAGGCATCGTGAAGTGGTCCATGATTATTTGTCCCTTCCATTGTTATTCGCTGATCATAATGCGCTATCCCGTATATTAGTATACTTTTTTTGTTATTATTATTATTACTATTAATATTATATTTATTAGTATTATTATAATATCATTTGAAGAAGAAGAAGACGAAGAAGAATAAGAAGAAGATGATGATGATGATGATGATGATGATGATGATGATGATGATGATGATGACGATGATGATGATGATGATGATGATGATGATGATGATGATGATGATGATGATGATGATGATGATGATGATGATGAAGAGGAAATACAGAAAGTAAGAGAGGCGACGAGCACTCCCTTATATATATGCTAACCTGACGCAGCGCAATAATAAGCATTGTATAGATGAAAAAGTTCATAAATTTTCTTTCGGGTGTGTCACTCCCTGGGTGGCTTTGCCCGCGCGATGCCTATACATTGAATACTGACTAACGTGCAAGACTATGCACTATATCGAGCATCCTAATGTGTCATTATTATTGTGTAAATGTCAAAGAGCAAATGCAACCCTACTTTGGCCTCTAGTCTTGGAAAAGTGTTTCGAGTCAGTATAAATGATTACTGCATTTCGGAGAATCTGTTGTTGCACGGAATTGCAGAAGTCTAAATAAATAAAAGACGTTAGTGTGTTTGGACTTTGGGACAAAATTAATCTCAAATTTAACATACACATCATGCAGAGCTTCCATTTTATTTCCATGCGAAACAATACAAGACAGATATACTATAAGTATATAGTCATCAATTTCCATCATCTACAAAATATCGAGGGCTCATTTTGTTCTAAAATAACTCTCTTTTATGTTGACAAAGCGAATGAAGTTAACGCCTATGAAAATGCAATTTAAAAGCTGAAATCCCAGTTGCATTAAACTACTCGTCAGTTCTTCAAAACGTTGCGAATTACGTGTCTCGCATCTGTTCAAAGAATACTTCGATGAATTCGACACAGTGTCTCTGACCCGTTTGATCTTCCACGTATATACAGTCTGTTGTTGCAATACGTTCAACGTATATATAGATGGATCACCGCCTCCTGGGACTGCAGCCACCTCTTATGGAGCGCTGCGGGCAGTGGCGGGGAGGGGCGGAGAGGGACAGGCAGGGGCAGGCAGGGCTGCAGTCCTTAACGCACAGTTGCTTACCGGTAGGCCTATATATACATCAACAACGATTGCGTAGTCTTCGTCGTTGAATATACAGGCGCTATACAACTCTAGGAAACGGCCATAAAAAGAACACTGTTGTCAGACGTATAGTTTACGACGTATCACGCGCTACAGCTACAGCATGTATACGTATAGGCATATATATATATATATATATATATATATATATATATACTGAACCTGTTTACTAGACTATATATATATGATATATATACATGTGCTGAATATGTATGTATTTGGCTATATATACTTATATATACAGCGGATGGACGAATACAAAGATCTGTGTCGTCTACGTGGCTCTGTTGTACGTCAGCGTTGACCATCCGTTTCAGCATTATCTGCGCTATTTACGGCCTCAGTGTGCATGGTGCAGGTTGCAGTATCGGCCACCACCGGATATATTCTATGCTGAAAGGCTGCGGCGGAGGCACCACAGAGGAAACATAATTTCATACGCTTGATTTACCCACCGTATACTAAAACCTATCCTCGTCCACATCCTCCTCTTCCTCCTCGTCCTCCTCCACCAGCATCGCCTCCGCCCCTTTGCCTCTGCAGTCCAAATCCAGCCCATCACGCTCCGTTTGAACGTCGGAAGCGTAGATGGGACCCCGTAGATCGATCTCTCGATAAAGAATCCTTCTCCACCACGTACGGTAGACCTCTAAATTCTCTCCGTTCCATCTCCGTTCCGTCCTTCCATCTCTTCCCCCTGCAGAAGCATCTTCCTTTCTCTCCCTTCCTGTTATCCACCGGATAACGGAGGTCGATAGATGCGATACCGGAAGCATTACGTCAGCGCGCCGGTGGGAAGCACTTCCGCCGGATGTGTGCGGGTCACGTGAGTGTGAATCGGTCGAGGAGAGGAAGATGGCCGCCCCGTTCTGGTCTGCATAATTCCAGGAAATTGTCCAAAGAATTTTCGACCATCTATTTGCATACTTAATTTTCTTTTATCTCATCCGATAGATCTATAATAATATTACGTATAAGACCCCGCATATCGTCATCCCCGACTTGCACACATACATATGCGCACCCACACGGTGACACGATTAAACACACCCACACAAACGAACCCACACATTGTCGCATGTGTGCCTATTGTCACATGTGTGCATATTGTCACGTGTGTATATTGTTACGTGTGTGTATATTGTCACACGTGCGCACACTGTTACATGTGTATATATTGTCACATACGTGTATATTGTAGGCCTACATGTTACATATATCCTGCAATAACATGTCATGCGCTTTCACTTAGAACACCATCTGTAGGCTATAGATTTGGACAGAAAACAATGTCAACCAGCATATTTAAGATACTGAGTTTAATTATTTTAATTATATAATTTTGTTGTGTCCTGCAGATTTGATTAATTTTATGATTTTTTTGTCCTGCCTGACCGTTCTCTTGCCTGCAGTCTGTTTAACAGTCGTCTTGTCTCGCTCCATTGATGGCGCGTCTAGGTTCATCTTTGTTTGATGCATCTGCCCTCTTAATTCTACTTGGAAGAATATAGCTGCGAATTTAAAATGGTCAACGATTATGGAGCGATTGAAGGAGGCAGTTTTCAGGTGTGAAAAGAAATGACATGTAAACGACTGCGCAAAACGGACAGATATATATATACACAGAGCGAGAGATACATTTAATATGCATATAGACAGACAGAGATATATCGTTCCATCATATATATATAAGTGCAGCAACGGGAAATGATTGCTGGTCAACGATTATGGAGGCTGAACGATTTAAGGAGGCAGTTTTCAGGTTTTCATGTGCTGTTCAATATAATTTGATATGTACGACCTGCAGAGGTGACTTGGTTCAATAATGATAAGTCTTCGTATAATAAAGGCTGATTTTGACTATAGCGTCGTTGACCAAGTTTCTCAGAAAGCTGCATTATCTTTACGAGTCTTTTGTGAGGTGTACGCCAAACACGACCATCGACAAAGGTCATATAGAAGCACTATATACGGACAGACGCATTTGGTACCAATATATCTATATTCTATACGGTTTTGGCTGTTTGAGAAGCTTTATGGAAATCCATCGGACAGCTGGGCATAGGGTTCGAATCGTAAAACATGCACCGACGTGTCGGGAACTGGTTTCAGTCTTAGATTCACTGCAGTAACAACAACAATGACGATAGTAATACATTCCTGTTAAATATTAATCTATCTGACATCAACAATAATGTTATTCGATAGAAGTGAGACGTTAATCTTGGTGCATTGCAATGAAGGATATAGTGTCACTGCACAATGAAGTATTATTGTCATTTCGAATGAATGAGGATTAACACGTTGCACTTCAAATCAAGATCAGAGGCAATCTGAGTAAACTAGATTTTGAACGAGATCGAACGGCTTATACGTGTAGATTATACATCACATTGCATTTCATAAAATCAGATTGCAGGCTATAATTATAAATGGAATTGATCATGCAGCCTACATAGATCTATCTAATACAATTCATGTGCTAATTTCATAAGGATGGTCGCAATTTACTTTTGAAAATGTCTTTCGGTATACATAGGCCTATAATCACAGACATAATACATTTTGTCAATTCAATTCAATCCGATTCCATTTTGCTTAGATGTATACATCAGTAATAATATGAACAGGAAGTTGAGAGCTGCGACACCGCGCGGTGGTGTAGTATAGCCTACGTGGTTGACCCGGTACCTTGGAGCCGGAGGAGGGTTCCAGATTCGAATCCACCTCAAGCCTACGCGTATAGGGACCTTGAGCAAGTCCTTCACTAGCAATAATTGCTCGTGCGCTTCGGCGTGAAACTCCGATGCAGCGTCCGCGCAGTAGTTGGGAGCGCCTCTGAATAGAGAGCTTGAAGGGGCGCTATAATAGCAAATGCGAAAAATGAAATGAGAAATGAAATGAACACCGCATAAAATTGATGACGTGATCGTAATGGTAGTGAATTCTAAGAACAGGTTATTATCTCTAGAAAACGACGGCCGATGAAAGACTGTAGTATACACATATCTGCACCCTGACATTTTTTCTTTACTGGTTTCGATTCAGGCTTTGATGGTCTGCTGGTCTGCAGTGCTTTACCGTTTATTGGAATAATAATGACAATGGGGCGACCTTATCAGCGATGCAATATTGTTCCGTTTAGCTTGATATTCATTGACACTCGTGAACTACTGGACCACATGAACATAAATTTTTATTTGGTGTTCAGTGATGCTTATGAATCGTGTTGGATATTCTATTACCCTGGATAACTCTTATTCACAATGAGAACAATGATAGCCAATCTGCAGTTAATATTACTATTTATAATGTCCTGTGAGGAAAGAAGCGAACAGACCAAGAGAGACAGAGACAGACAGGCAGAAGACACACGTTGACAGATAGAGAGATATATATATATAGAGAAATAGACAGAGAGATAGAGACATACAGACAGAGACAGAGAGAGACAGAGAGACAGAGACAGACAGAGACAGAGAGACAGAGAGAGGCGAACATAAGACAAAAGATACATATAATGTGCAAATAAAGAGTGGTGGCAGTTATGCGGATTCCCTCCCTATGTGCATTTATTTGGGCGTGTGTTGAAGGGTTTAAAGAATAGAATAGAATGGCATAGAATAGACTAGAATAGAAAATTCTTGATCAGAACAAATTACATACCGCATTCTGGTTCCCATGTGCACAAACTAAGACATTCAGAGCATTTATAGTATATACATGCTTATAAAGTCTTGTGTGATTGTTTATATTATATTCCATTCATACGTCCATATCTAATCCATAGGATAAATGATAATTTTATGCTTTGATGAGCACTATGAATTGTACAACATCCTAATGACGATTGCTTTCCTATAATAGCCAGACTGCTGCAGCTGGTGGAATTATTCGGTCATGAACCACGTGACTTGTGGTCGTGGGACATTTCCAGTATATATATATATATATATGTGTGTGTGTGTGTGTGCGTGTGTGTGTGTGTGTGTGTGTGTGTGTGTGTTTGGTGGTCGGTAGCAACTCGTGCTAGGCGAGACTTGGTCCCTCAACGCAGCTGAAAATGGTGGGAGTCGGTCGTGCGGCATAATTCTTCAACGGGTTCTGTGCCTTCTTGTAGGCATAGCGGTCCCAGAAGATACGCCACAAGACCCCCCAACCTATCGCGGTCTCCTTGGAGAATGAACTCCAATTGCGCAGGCGAAACAGACAAACCTGACATGGTCTGTGGCCATTGAAGAAAAAAATTGCAGAAGTCTGGATTGAAAACTACGCCACTGCTTGTACTTTGGCAGTGCCAGCCCCAAGCGTGCAGAAAGGAGGAGGGTGACACCATGCAATAGCATTAATCATCGTCAAATACCTATATTGGTTTTTCTGCTTCGTTTCCTTCTCTTCTTAAGACTATCTTATTCGACCGGGGTTGGACTGTGAACGATCCTGAGTAGATAATCTTGAAGGAGCGCTATATCAAATTAGTTACCAGTAAATAAATAAATAAGTAATACTCCTTGATGTATGACAGTAATAACACAGTATCTTTAAACAGCAGCAAGTTTCGGCTGAATGAAAAATCAGAATTTTTAATGATTATGCTCGATCTATTTTTATCCTTAGTTGCAGTAATTGTGAGTCTGTAAAGAACCACTGAGCTCGTGCCTCCGTAACATTTCCTCTACATGTATATTGTATAATGTTCCACGCAGTTGAAGAACATGTCGGACATGTCCCATTGTCTACTGTTGCATTGTCTCTTTCCTTCGACGTGCAAATGCACCGTATATATTTAATATATATATATGTGTGTATGTGGCAGCGGTCAACCGCCTACGTACATGTAGGCCTATAAATAATTTCCGTTTGTTCTCTGCATTTATTTCTGCATCTTTCTCAATATAATTATTATACCGCTTGTCTCCCGTGCTGTATGATATCCTGGTGCTTTCTTGCACTTCTACTGCAGGTTATTCTGTTCCGGCACAGAGTCATCTTCTTCGCCCTCTACAACCTGCATGCACCTCCCTGCACCTCACTCGAAAGCACGCTTTAACCCTTTCCCCCTCCGTTCGTTTTCCAATAAATTCTGCAACCGTCAATGTATCGATCTCTACTCAGTTGAATCGCTGCATTGACGACGTCATCCACGTGTTATAGGCCTATACGTGCACAAACTCTGGCGACCCAGCTTTTGCCCACCAGGCAACAATCCACTCCATGGTGTAAGAGATCATAATTATAGCCTCGTATGTATGTATGTACCGGTATGTATGTATGTACCGGTATGTATGTATGTATGTATGTATGTATGTATGTATGTATGTATGTATGTATGTATGTATATATGTACCGGTATGTATGTATGTATGTATGTATGTATGTATGTATGTATGTATGTATGTATCTATGTATGCATGCATGCATGCATGTATGCATGTATGTATGTATGTATGTATGTATGTATGTATGTATGTATGTAAGTACCGGTATGTATGTATGTATGTATGTATGTATGTATGTATGTATGTATGTATGTATGTATGTATGTATGTATGTATGTATGTATGTATGCATGTATGCATGCATGTATGTATGTATGTATGTATGTATGCATGCATGCATGCATGCATGCATGTATGTATGTATGTATGTATGTATGTATGTATGTATGTATGTATGTATGTATGTATGTATGTATGTATGTATGTATGTATGCATGTATGTAATCCGGCGGTAATTGTCGGCGTGGATTGTCCTGGGGTAATTGTCCGCAGGGGTAATTACCCTAGAAGAGGTTGTTAGCTATACATTGAAAATCTTTTCAGCTAGTTTCTGTTAATAATTGTAATTCTGATCTACAACTCATTTCCCACGCTGCCCTCGAGGTTCTAATCTTGGTCCACTCTTTTTCTGTAATCTATTGTAGCCTAATGATGAATGTATGTATCGGTTAATATTAGAAGAGAAGCAATGAGCATACCCCGATGCGTGTATACCGTTATATCTGCCTGCAATAATCATCGTGCAGAACTCTGTGGCTCAGTTATCCGTGCGTTGCTCCTTCGTCCAATTCCAACCGCAGTCCCGACGGTCTCCTCAAGACGACCTTCTCATCGGTCGGACAAACGGTCAATAGACAACCGCATTGGATATGGTAAGTATAATATCCTCCCTGCGACATATGGCGTTGGCATCAATATCGTAATCGTAATCGTAAATTTATATAGGGTCTCTTCAGCAAAAACTCTTCAGAGGCGCTCAAGATCTGACAGTAGCAAATCACAATCATAGAGAATGGTTTTCGGACGCTTGCGGAAAAGGGTAAAAGTTCAGTATATACGTGAGTATAGGTTGTCTGTGTCTCTGTCTATGTCTCTGTCTATGTCTCTGTCTATGTCTCTGTCTATGTCTCTGTCTATGTCTCTGTCTATGTCTATGTCTCTGTCTATGTCTCTGTCTATGTCTCTGTCTATGTCTCTGTCTATGTGTCTTTCTGCCTAACTCAACCGACGTCTTAAGCTGTTGTTTTGATGTCATGTAAAGATGCACTGTGATGTTACGCAATCATAGATTAACATAGAATAGAACGTATTAAAGACTTAAAGGGACACTTAATTATGAGTCATGAGAGGCGCTATGTAAGGCTTCTCTACTTGTGGTCCATCCGTCTGGGTTCTACAAGTCTCTCAAGTCGTTTTTCTTTGTTCGTGGTTGGGCTGGGGCACCTCTGAGTAGTTTCTTTAAGAGGCGCTATATAAATGCTCTGAATGAATGAACGAATGAATGAAAGGCAAATGGAGCTTCAGCCGACATAAGTTGTTTCAACATGATCTCAATAATCGATGGCCCTATAATAGAGGTCAGGTCACGTCTACCGAAATTGGTCATGCTGTTAGGGGCCGTCCATAAAGTACGTCACGCTTCAGGGGGGTAGGGGGTGTAAGAAAGTGTGACAGTTTGTGACAGGGGGGAGGGGGTCAGGCCATGTGTGACGTCACACATTTATTTTTTAAATTCTTTTATATTTTTTTGTTCTTAGTACCTAAAATCCGACCCGGCCCGGCCGGGCGTGTCTAAAACCCGGCCTGCCGGGATAAAAGTTGATTTCCGGTCACTATCAAAGCGTTTAGGTACACACGTCACTATCAGAGGGATTAGGGATAGTATCCTAGGGTTTAGAGGGTTAGGTAAATGGTTATGTTTTTAATTTTTTTTCCCGAAAGTGTGACGTACTTTAGGGGGGGGGGGGGTCCGAGATTTGTGGCAGTTTGTGACAGGGGGAGGGGGGGGTCAAAAATGGTCAAAATAGCGAGACGTACTTTATGGACGGCCCCTTAGATCAACCATGACAATAGTATTATTGGTCTAGATAGTTTAAAACGTTGGATTGTCGATGTATTATACGATGATGTGGTCGGAATCTTAAAACTCCGTAAACTTAGGCCAGCTTACAATTCTGGGGTAGACTCGACCCGACCCAATGCGCACACAACATATCGGTTTTGCTTATGGACTGAGCAGGGTCAGACCAATCCGCCTGCAGCCAAGTGTATTAATGAGAGAGAGTTGGGTAAGACTATGAATCACATGGAGTTTGAATGTGAAAATAAGACTTTACTTACTAAGTTACTATGTGGACATAAGAAAGACTCGGGGGTCAAACCATCTCAACCTCTCAGCAATCAAATCTCACCATGCGCAACATATAAATCTCAACTTGTCGCGCAAATGCTTATCATACACCATGCGTTTTACCTGTTCACCAAATAACTCTTTCCACAACCATTCTCGGCTCAAGACAATGACAGCAGCGTGGGATACAGGTCCGAGGGACAAACGACCTTTCGTCAGACGCCTTCAGAGAACGGTCGTGCCCGCCTTGGGTCAATAGTAAGCAACGCTGTGGGCATCAATATAACTCTCATCTTTCCACGAAATCGTTGAGGCTGTGGCACCTATTTCCATATAATATCAGTGAATTTCCATATATCAATAACTCGCTTCAGTGAACGTCCGAATGGTAAAGACGAAGAAGAAGGCCCTGTGGCCAATGAACGGATATTTCTATTCGTCCGATAGATATTTGGGATTCCAAACAACTCCCCGTTGCCTTCAGAAATTGACGTCGAGTTAATGAAGTAAGTTATGACATTTGCATCTTTCAACGAAATTCCTCGGAGATGTATGTATGTATCTAGGGCTTGTAGGCCTATGTACACGTATGTATATGTGTATGTACGTATGTATGCCTATGTATGTATGTATGTATGTATGTATGTATGTATGTATGTTTGTATGTATATATGCATGTATGTATGCATGTATGTGTGTAGGCCTATGTATTGTACACGTATGTATATGTGTAATTGTGTATGCATGTATGTATGTATGTATGTATGTATGCATGTATGCATGTATGTATGTATGCATGTATGTATGTATGTATGTATGTATGTATGTATGTATGTATGTATGTATGTATGTATGTATGTATGTATGTATGTATGTATGTATGTATGTTTGTATGTATATATGCATGTATGTATGCATGTATGTGTGTAGGCCTATGTATTGTACACGTATGTATATGTGTAATTGTGTATGCATGTATGTATGTATGTATGTATGTATGTATGTATGTATGTATGTATGCATGTATGTATGTATGCATGTATGTATGTATGTATGTATGTATGTATGTATGTATGTATGTATGTATGTATGTATGTATGCATGTATGTATGTATGTATGTATGTATGTATGTATGTATGTATGCATGCATGCATGCATGCATGCATGCATGCATGCATGCATGCATGTATGTATGTATGTATGTATGTATGTATGTATGTATGTATGTATGTATGTATGTATGTATGTATGCATGTATGCATACATTTTTGACGCGCCAACCGACGACATTTTCCGTTTTCATCGATGAAATTTTCTGACGACCTTTTTTTATTTTATTTTATAGTAATTTAGTCGAAATTTTATTAAAACATACCATTTTTCCCTGCCAAAATAGCTGATGACCTTTTTAAAAATCATTTGATCATTTGGACGAAAATCTCTTCTTATAGCGTTACCAATTAAACGAATAACAATGCATATTCATGTCCTAACATTTAAGTATTGGGGGGCATGGACGGTTCCATGGGCGGAGACCTGGGCGGAGACTTGGGAGGGACGGAAAGAGGCGAGATTTTTTGACGGATGAACGGCTCTGAACGTCGCCGAAAAATTTCCATCTATTGCCGGTCAAGATTTCTGACGACCAACCATTTTTTTAGCCATCCGGCGAAATCTCGATGAAATTTTCTATTTTCGCTGCCCAAAAAGTTTATGACCTTTTTTGCCGTGAGGCTCAACGATTGAGGGGGACAAATGCATGGGCCGTCCCCCCCCCAACAACTCCGTTGGGGGGACCGTCCCCCTGTGCCCCCTAGGTCTCCACCCATGACAGGAAGGATTAAGTACCAAGTAAGTTACTGGTAAACGGTAATTACATTACAATTTAGCAGTAGCCTGCTTACTTCTGGCCATGCAGTTGCTGACCCATCTATCTTCCCCCTATTTGGCGTGAATGTAATTAAGAAGAAAAAAATCTGTTGTTACATCTTTAGCATTGCCATTTCAAAGAAGATTAGTGTCGCCACGCCATGATGATTTCATCGACGGACCGTGCTATAGCCCGAGATTTTTTTAATCCCTTAAATAGCCACCTTCAGAGATTAAAAAACAACAACAACAAAACAAGAAAAACAACCCAAAGCAAAACAAGTTATATAAGACGAGGCGCCGGAGACAGATGAGAGACAACAATACCAATTATCTCTCCTTTGAACAGCTGTAGGATGATGCATGAACATTGAACAGCTTGAACATGCCTTCCCTCAAACGCATCCAATTAACTTCCCTTCAAATACTAAGAACGCTTCAAATTACTCGGACGAAAAATCAATCGGTGCGTGCGTGTGGATCAATAGATTCCCCGAGATATATTATATGCAATATACATGTATATATATATATAAAATCAATTAATCATGTATATATAATATTATATATAGATATATCACTGTGTAGGCCTATGTGTCATTTTGTGTATATATGTTGTATACAACGTAGGCTGTGATTATGCATGTATGATGAGCCGCATAATCAGAATTTCGGTATATATATAAAGCCTTCAGCGAAGCGAGAGTATATAATATAGGACCTAAAAAGATGTTGACAAGCTATAGTTTAGGGAGCATTATAGTCTGCTGTGGTTTGCTTCGCCAGCAGATGCCATGCATGACGCTATTATGTATACGTATGGGTTATAGAAGATGGATTGGTTGCGTCGGGATTCCGTCAAAATTATTTTGTCAGATCAAATGGTGTCCGTAGCAAAAACAAATTTGGAAGCATTGACCTCAGATATAAACTAGGAACTTGAATCTCCATTCGATAGCGTTTTATTTCCTTTGAAATACAATACATGCATGGAAATACAGCATGTACATCGTGATTCGAGTTGAGTAAATAATATGGGGATCATCTGCCGCTGGGGCCTCGTCTCCTTAGGCTTAGAGCATTCAGGGCAGAATCATGCATCCATCTGCAGTTATTCTCGCATAGGCCTATACTAACATGTATAGGCCTGTATAGGGCCTACGATGAATTCATCAACACAGAACTTATAGGAACTTAAGGATTTATTAACGGGACCAAGTTCTTCGAATACCGCATGATTTTCACGCATTATTTTGCAGTTCTTATGATAAACCTTTTATTATTTTCAGCAATCAACATATATAAGTAACAGACAAAATAATTAACAAATTATTATTATTATTACGATTATTATTATTATAATTATTATTATTACTGTTGTTGTTATTGTTATTACTGTTGCGTTAGCCTATAATGCTCATTCAGGTTCCAAAAATCAATTAATTATTCTCCAAAATATATATTGATTAACTAATCAAGTGTCGACGATTTTGATAAGTATATATGTAGGCCGAGTAGGCTAAAGGCCTAAAGGTTTAAAACAGTTAAACGTAGTCAGCCAGTCAGCATTTACATCAGCAACCAGACAGATTGGCGCCTGTTTAATATGGCTGCTGCTACTTTATTTTTAAAACTTTATTATTACTATACTTTATTATTATTTCTGTGTTTTATTCTACATTTTGACATGTAACCGGGTGCGGTGTGTCACCAGGAATTGTCTGATTTTAAATTAAACGATTACACTTTACACCTTAATTTATCTTTACTTCACTCGAGCTTTTCAATTTATCATTATCTGCCGCATTAATTGTATCCTCTGGAAAAGATTCGCTCAACATCATGAAATAAGTTTTAAAATATATATCAAAGACCCGAAATTATGGCCTATCGATTAAATTTTTAACAATTTATCGATTAAAATTCGCAGACATAATATAAATAATATTTTATCTTACTGTCATTTTTATCGCCCTATACGTATAGGAAATAGGAATTATCCATGAGACACATCGAAACTATAAATCCTCTACATAGTCTATAGGTTGTGCTATATCAGACTGGAGTTAGTGGTCCTCGTTCCCCGCTGGGTTGTGCCAATGTGCCCCTGGAGGATATGGCGTTGAATCTCTGAGTGCAAACGGATTAACCACGGACAGGTTATGGTCTCCGGAGGGTCGCAAGAGATGATGTGACGCCCCAACTCCATCATGAACTCGCCATTCGATGGGTCGCCTGGAATGAAGTTGTGGTGACGGGAAAGGAGGAAGAAGGACGAGGGGAAGGAAGGGAAAGAGGAGTGTTTGACGCACTTCCGGTTCGCGGTGCATTCATCGACCCCAGACATTGCGACGCCAGATGGCAGCCTATATGTGTGGACGGTTGTTGCGTCCCAAGCGACGTGCTTGCCTCTTGCCCAAGGGAACCAGCGTTGCTCCATCCAGTCTCTCTTCCTATGGCCACCGAGGGTGGGAAGGGTAGGGGCAAATGCCCAGTGCCTGGTAAATTTTAGAGCCCGGGCAAGGCAGTTATAGGCCATATAGAAAAATCATGATTTATGACTTCTTGCCTGTAATATTGCAGAGAAGATTAACTGCGATCAGTTTAGCTTCAAGTAAGCAACTGGGTATTTTTATATATTTCAAACTTGAAGAGAAGATTAACAATACATTATAATCTGCCCACATTCTAATCTAACGTGAAAATAATAATCACAGCATAATCTGCCCACATTCTCATCTAGCGTGAAAATAATGATCACAGCATAATCTGCCCACATTCTAATCCAACGTGAAAATAATAATCTTAGCATAATCTACCCATATTCTAATCTAGCGTGAAAATAATGATCACAGCATAATCTGCCCACATTCTAATCCAACGTGAAAATAATAATCTTAGCATAATCTGCCCACATTCTAATCTAACGTGAAAATAATAATCACAGCATAATCTGCCCACATTCTAATCTAACGTGAAAATAATAATCATATCATAATCTGCCCACATTCTAATCTAACGTGAAAATAATAATCACAGCATAATCTGACTACATTATAATCTAACATGAAAATAATAGTCACAGCATAATCTGCCCACATTCTAATCTAACGTGAAAATAGCAATCACAGCATAATCTGCCCACATTCTAATCTAACGTGAACATAACAATCGCAGCATAATCTGCCCACTGGCGGAGACCTAGGGGGGGACAGGGGGGGACGGTCCCCCCAATGGAGGCGTTGGGGGGGACGGCCCATGCATTTGTCCCCCTCAATGTTTAAGCGTTAGGGCATTTACACAAACACGTCAGTAGAGTTCTAGAGAAAGAAAACTTTAGCAGATGAAGTTCATATTTCTAATGATAAGAATTCCCCGGGCAATCCGTGCTCTAACCAATAGTTATTTAGTCCCACGTTGAATAGTTTGCGAACATTATACTGTGTGGATAAGATACCTCTTTTAACATATTATACCGGTTATTATAAAAACCTTGCCTACACCCAACGTCACAACTGATATAAAATTTATGGACCGTCAGGAAAAGAGAAGTTCAAATTACCCGACTTAGTATGTGGCAAGTCCTTAAATTGGCTGAAAGTGTTACGTAAAAGCACAACAGACCTGTGTTCTAAATGCCAATTGCCTGAAACAACTGAGCATACGCTGCTTGCGTGTATAACGAATGATATATCAATCTTACTACTTAAAAAATGCGAGGAGAAAAAAGTGGAATGCACAGTTAAAAATCTTTAAAGACGTCAACAGCCTTTTTAGCAATAAGATGTCGTTAAACTTCTGATTAATAATAATAAATAACGCCACAACGTCATAATCGGGCTTCTGCTACATTCCCTTCAGGTTTCCTTCAGGCTCGAATCAACCTCTAGTTGGACATTGGGAATAATATGGAAAGAAAGTAAGTTAGTATGTAAGTATTTTGTTTATTACTCCTCTTGAAAACGAACAATGGGACATAGAACATCGTTATTATACATCGGATTAACAATAGGTAATAAAAACGTACGATTTAAAATCCCAAGTTGAATATAATATAATTACTAAACTATTATCATCAAACAAGTTAACTATTATTTTTTTAAACAGAGAATTCTAATTGGAGATGTCTTTTACACGCCTCTTTTAACTTTACTAAACTATTGTCATCAAACAAGTTAGCTATTATTTTTTAACAGAGAATTCCAATTGGATGTCTCTTACACACTCCTTTTCACTTACTAAACTATTATCATCAAACAAGTTAACTATTATTTTTTTAAACAGAGAATTCCAATTGGAGATGTCTCTCACACACCTCTTTTAACTTTGCTGAACTATTATCATCAATCAAATTAACTATTATTTTTTAACAGAGAATTCAAATTGGAGATGTTTCTTACACACCTCTTTTAACTTACTAAGCTATTATCATCAAACAAGTTAACTATTTTTTTTTTACAAATGGTCAAGTGACTGATGTGCCTTGCTCTAAAGTGCTGTAATATGCCGAGCAAATTTCTGTCCAGGGTAACGGCCTCTGTTATCAGGACTCTGGTCAAAGCGGATCCATCCATTTTTTAAACAGAGAATTCCAATTGGAGATGTCTCTTACACACCTCTTTTAACATACTAAACTTTTATCATCAAAACAAGTTAACTATTTTTTTAAAGAGAGAATTCCAACTGGAGATGTCGCTTACACACATCTTTTAATTTTACTAAACTTATATCACCAGACAAGTAAACAATTATTTTTAAACAGAGAATTCCAATTGGAGATGTTTCTTACGCACCTCTTTTAACTTTACTATACTATTATCCTTCAAACAAATTAACTATTATTTTTTAACAGAGAATTCCAATTGGAGATGTCTCTTGCACACCCCTTTTAACTTTTCTAAACTATTATCATCAAACAAGTTAGCTATTATTATTGTTTTAAACTGAGAATTCCAATTGGAGATGTCTCTTACACACATCTTTTAATTTTACTAAACTTATATCATCAGACAAGTTAACTATTATTTTTAAACAAAGAATTATAACTGGAGATGTTTCTTACGCACCTCTTTTAACTTTACTAAACTTATATCATCAAACAAATTAACTATTATCTTTTTAACAGAGAATTCCAATTGGAGATGTCTCTTACAGACATCTTCTAATTTTACTAATCTTATATCATCAAACAAGCTAACTATTATTTTTTAAACAGAGATTTCCAATTGGAGATGTTTCTTACACACCTCTTTTAACTTTTCTAAACTATTATCATCAAGCAAGTTAACTATTATTATTGCTTTAAACTGAGAATTCCAATTGGAGATGTCTCTTACACACATGTTTTAATTTTACTAAACTTATATCATCAGACAAGTTAACTATTGTTTTTAAACAAAGAATTCCAATTGGAGATGTTTCTTACACACGTCTTTTAAATTTACTGAACTATTGTCATCAAACAAATTAACTATTATTTTTTTAACAGAGAATTCCAATTGGAGATGTCTCTTACACACCTCTTTTAACTTTACTAAACAATTATCAATTCAAAGCATTTCGACATTGGCGGGGACACTTTTGAAGTCTGAAACAAAAACTATAAGCACTAAAATGACGAGTAAATTTGTTAATAGGACTACCCGAAATGCTGCCATTGTAGTGCTGAAAATCAAACTTTTTCGAAGTTTGGGAGCATAATCTCTCTGCCCAAACCCTCCCCTGGGATGCGCTTCGCGCCTCGGCGATCGTCATTCGGCCGCTTGTCCGTCCCCCCCCCAAAGTTCGGACCAGGTCTCCGCCTATGAATCTGCCCACATTCTAATCTAATGTGAAAATAACAATCACAGCTTAATCTGCCCACATTCTAATCTAATGTGAAAATAACAATCACAGCTTAATCTGCCCATATTCTAATCTAACGTGAAAATAACAATCACAGCAATATATCATGAATAATATCAATGAATAATCTGCCCACATTCTAATCTAAAGTGCAAACCCCTATGGCGCCGCAAGAGTGCTGCAAGAGACAAACTAGAATGTTTGGGAAACCGGAACCGGTTTTACTTCGCGTGCAACATAAGTAAAGCCAACAGCAAGCGAAAGCAATATTGCTATATAGGCTACTCTGCAAAGACGAAAGATTAAGTTGTCCGCGCGGTCGTGCAAATGACGCTGTCAAGGGGATAACTGCAGGTTGTAAAATATGAACGCAAGTAATTATCCGCCAGTTTATTAATATCCAGGCTGTAGGACGGTGTGTTTCTGGTACGTTTCTGGTGTTGACGTGATGAGACATTAATCCGTGGCCACATCAATTATTATTCGGCTCGTTCCATCCTTCAGGATCGATTATAGGTGTGGACTCATTATTTAGCGAAATTTGTTTCACTAATATACCGTAAGATATTGCACAGGAAATTTTCGATTCTTAGTGGAGAAGAAGGAAGGGAAGCTATATGCAGAAGAAAGTTTAACCACCACTGCTATTTTAATCAGTGGATTTCAGTTTGGGGGGGGGGTCGGGGAGGGTTAAATTCTCGAGAGAGAAAATTTTCCATTTTCATTCGCCAAAATTTCTGAAGATGTTTCTAGTCATTTGGTCGAAATCTCAAGCGTATAGTTCAGTTTTTATGGGGGGGGTATCATGGAAATATTTCATTTTTACATGTAAAAAACAGGATGGCCTTTTTTTAGCGGGCTTAGCCCATAGCCTCCTGGCGCCGCTACTGATTTTAATTCTGCCGCACACGAAATTGATTTTGAGATGTCCAATGTTCTTGCTACTGCTTAAAGCATTTTCTCAAAAATTAGGCCGATATGCTTTTTTCCCATCTACGATTGGATAATTATAATAAGTAGCTTTAGGCCTAAGTCAACGATTTTTCGCGACCCAATTTTTCCGTATGAAACGCCGCGTGCGGTGGGGAGGGGTCTGCCCAGGTCAATGTGTTTCATTGGGGCGTTATGCCCCCGCTTAGTGCTACCTGTTTCATAAAACATTTATTTAAAGTGTCATTTATTGTTCACAGTAATGCAATAGGCCTGCATGGCATGCATAATATTAAAGTTAAACATGTGTTTGCATAAATGGCTATGCTTAGCAGTTTGGCAATATTAGTAATACAGAACTGGCAATAAACTCTCACAAGGAAACACGAAAAATAATAAATTTGATTGAAAACAAAACAATTAAGCTGACCATCACAAGACAAATGACTGACGATCATCTCATTAGGCTACAACTAAAAGACCCGAGGTCACTCAAACTGTTAATTACATTGAACATGGGGACAGAAACGGGAGGGAGCGTTTTGCCCCCTTTATCTTATTTTATCTAGTCTAGTGTATGGCTGCATGAAGTTAGACGCATTAAGCTTATTAAGTAGGTTCACAGACCTTTGAGTAGGCCTATATATAGGCCCTACACCCAGTGGCGCTGACGAGGGGGTTTCGGGGGTTAAAACAACCCCCTATTGGCTTAGGAAAAAGTTTTTTAAATGTTATTTATCCACTTATATTGGAAAAAGCAAAACAATTGTTTGCAGTAACAATTGTTCTTCTTACTTTATTACCTGTGTTACTTTATTCCCTTTTTTTATTTACTGCAACACTGTTGGGTTGGTGTCAGGAAGGGCATCTGGCGAGGCCATAAAACCTCCAAACTCCCCCTCATAAATTTCTGGCTAAGCCATGCCTACAGCCCTACACCATCTAATGCTGCAGCCATGCAGACCGAGTAAACTCCGCCACTGCTCGTACTTTGACAGTGCCAGTCCCAAGCCTGGAGAAAGGAGGAGGGCTACACTAATCATCGTAGATATGACACAGTGCCGTCAAACAGCAACAAACAACCATTTCACTAGTTAGCGCAGAGAGCGCCTCTGAGTAGGTTTCTTGAAGAGGCGCTATATAAATACTTGAAATAAATATATACACCAGATTGAGTATGTGTCTGCTGTTCACCAATGAACTAGTTTCGTGTAAGTAAGTTGACTTCTTCATTTGTCAGCCTGTGACTAGCTTTCTACAATTGTGGTGGATGGAAAGCTTTCACACGCCGCAAGTCGACGATTAATAATTTGCCGCTAAGAACAGCGGCGGCGGCAGACGACAGCAGATAATAATGGAGCAGACAGTTTCAATAATTCAAAGAACAAATATACTTGACGACAGACGACGCTTGAAACATGACGACAACGCCACAACAATAATAATAACAATAATTGTTATTGACGATCACAATAATTGTTATTGACGATCACAATAATTGTTATTGACAATCACAGCGCGAACGCTTTGCATAATGTTTACGTAGCGCTATATGGCAGAGACGCTGTCTGACCCGAAATGCTGACCTGAGGAAGCACGTTAATGGCTGTGTCCCTTGTAGCCACCATGACCGGACAGACCCTGCTACATAATCCCAGAACTTTTGCAGCTCGATCCACCGAAAATGTCTTGGGAAAAAAACCACAATGCCGTGAGGACTTGAAATGAGCAATTTGAAGTTCGATGTCTATGCATTACAATCTGATGTAGGCTATGATCTGAATGGTTCTTCTGTATTAATCGAGAATAGGCTACTGTAGCCTACATTCACAAATAGTGACTGTTGGTATCAGTAACGTAAGCAGACGTGGAAATGCAATTTGGCTGCTATTAACTGCGTAATGTAATGTGGTCATCCAGACGTAGACACTATAGAAACGACAATGAGACATAAAATACCGCGTGTATAGGCAGACATTTGGCTGGTTGATCAGGTGTTATATATAGGGTGGCTCCAAAAAATGTACCACCGGATAAAATGTGATATCTTCGCAACCGATTGAACTTTTCTGCGAAAATTTCTTAATTTGCAGGGAAATGAAAATTTTCACAGAAAAATGCAGTCGGTTTCGAAGTTATCGCATTTTATCCGGTGGTACATTTTTTAAGCCATTCTGTAGACTCCGTATTGCATGTGGGCTAAGCAGAGAATGACAGCCAGGTGTTGTAAGATCAACCATGGCTACAATTAAGTTCCTCAAATGTTTCAGGAGAGTCAATTCACGTGTGCGGCGCTAAAAACAGCTGCAACGATCCGATTGAAATGAATGAAATTGACCGACAAGTTGTGTATTATAATAATATTATATGAACGTACGTTAGCGGTTCGACTCCATATTAGACGTGTCTTCCGCGACCAGTTTTGTGAGCGTAGAACCGGTTGAAGTGTCCCGTTATGATAGGAACCGGAATGGCAAGGGTTAAGACTCCAGTGATGGCACACGCGGCGCCGACCAGCTTCCCCCAGTAGCCGACCGGAACCTTGTCTCCGTACCCGACCGTCGTCATGGTGATGATGGCCCACCAGAAGGCGTCTGGGATGCTGTGTATCTGCGATCCGTCGACGCCCAGCTCGGCGTAATAGATGGCGCTGGAGAAGACGAGGAGGCAGACGCAGAGAGCGACGAGGAAGAGACCGAGTCCTTCGACGCTCGCCTGGAACGTAAGGATGAGCACCTGGAGTCCAACGGAGTGCTTCGTCAGCTTGAAGACCCGGATCAATCGGATGACCCTGAGGAAGGCCAGCGAAGCGCTTGACTTGGCTCCCTCGCAGCTCATCGTGGACAGGACGTTGAAGAGGGTGACGTAGTAGGGTACGATGGCCGTCACGTCGACGATGTTCTTGAAGTCCCGCCAGAACCAGGCCTTGCGCGGACACGAGATGAACCGGACGAGCGCCTCGATGGTGAACCAGGCCGTGCACGTCGACTCGATGACGAAGAAGGGGTCGAGAAAGTTGGGCGCCTCGTTGGCGACGCAGTGCGTCTTGGCGAACTTGGGCAGCGTCTCAACGCAGAAGAGAACGATGGAGACGAGGGTCATGCAGACGGAGATAATGGCGATGAGGAAGGCCGCCGTCGACGTCTCGGGGTACTCGAACAGCATCCAGATCTGCCGCAGCACGGAGTGAGACGGAAGATGGACCGTTTCCGGTGCGTAGCCCTCGGACCGCTTGTACTCGTCGACGGCGTCCGGTTCCAGCTGGTAGAAGAGCAGCTCCTCGAGGAAGACGTCGTCGGGGACGTGGTGCGGCCGCTTCAGCCGTCCTCCGCACTGGTAGTAGGCGAAGATGGCTTCGAAACTCGGACGGTGCCGGTCGAAGAAGACCTCGTTCTTGCCGCGATCGAAGAACTGCTTCCGCTTCTCGCGGTTGCCCAGCAGCGTTTCCGGATGTCGTTCCAGCACGAAGAGATGCGTCTCGAAGTGCTGACCGCTGACGTTGATTCGCAGCCTCTCCGTCGTCGCCAGAAGAAGAATCGGTCCACCCGGCAGTGACCGGTGATGGTCGTCCACAGACACAGCAGCGGTCAATCCCCCGGCCCCATCGTGGCCGACGCCGTTCTTCCACCATCGCTTCCGGCGTCCCCTTCCCTGTCCCTGAAGCAGGGCGTTCGGGTCGACGACGACGGCGCTCTCCGAACTCGACTGGTGGCGGATGAAGCCGAGCGAGACGGAGCTTGCGCATGGATGGACGGTGTTCGACCCGGTCTGGAGGATCCGGTGGTGGACCCGACCCCCGCTGATGTACCCGACGGCCGTGCTCTTGAAGACCAGCAGCCGTATCTTCTCCCGGTTCATCGGGAGGTCCGTACCTGCGGCCGTCGTCTCTTCCAGGTATTCCGCCAGCTGGCGCTCCGACGACGCCCGAAAGAGGCGACACCTTCCGGGGAGCATCGTCTCTGTATACGACTTAATCAACGGCTGATTTAATGCGTCATCTAGGCTGACATATTTACTCTTTGTCCACCGCACACGCTATCTGAATCCGATAATCATTCTGTGAGATTAGGATCCGTTAATCATTCTGTGATGTCAGAATAGAATAAAATATTCATTCTGTGATATCGAAATCCGATAACTGTTCTATGATCCGATAAGCATAATACTCTATTATATCGAAATCCGATAGTCACTCTATGATATCAGAAACTGATAACCATTCTAAGGTATAAGCATTCCAGAGCCATTCAACGGTATATTAGAATCTGATTACTACCATGCACTGCGATGACTCCGTGTGTATATTGCGTATTGTGTATTGTGTATGTGTATGTACACTGTCACTGTTACCGATCGCAGCAAACAAAGCAAGATAGCATTCAACCTGCTCCACGTCCTTCCATCCTTCCAGATGTCTGCAGTGTTTGTACCAGGCGCCACTTCCTTATTCCACGGCTACTCCAACGATCTCCTAAGGTTTTCCCCAGGAACGGTATATACATATATTTGCCTCCGAACGTTTGCCTTCCCGGAACCATCACTTACATCGCAGATTAGGGAAGAATTTGTCAAATCGGAAGAAGGACCATGATACCGAGAAGGTATGCCCCCTCGCCGCCAGTTACCATGCCAACGACCTCGCCCGTGGCGCACTGCACGTGAAACGATGGACGCCAGCTGAAGAAGACACCTGTCGTTCCCCGGATGCGGTGACCGCTTGCTCCTGTCACAAGCATCTGTACCCGCATCCGTCTTATGCAGCAGCAGCAGCAGCAGCAGTCGAAAGGATTCACAGCTCGATGGTCACTAGCATCAGCAGTCGACCTGATACCATCAGCAGCAGCAGCAGCAGCCGAGATGCCATGCATCAATGGTGAGATCTGTTTCAGCAACAGCCATCGCCAACGCCGCCGTTGTCTCGTAAAATCTGATCGAACTGTATTCGGTTCCATCCATCGCTTGGATTTTCAGTTATATTTTGGTCGGAATCGGTAATATCAAATCGTAAACAAATTAAATCCAAATTAAGTCCAAACCAAATTTAATCAAAATCAAATCAAAACCAAATTAAATCAAAATAAAAATCAAATCGAAGACTAAACTCAAATCAAAATCAAATCAAATTCATAAATCAAATCATAATCAAAATCAAATCGAAATCAAAATCAAATCAAGTCAAAATCAAATCAAAATCAAATCAAAATCAAAAATCAAATCAAATCAAAATCAAATCAAAATCAAATCAAAATCAAATCAAAATCAAGTCAAAATCAAATCAAAATCAAATCAAAATCAAATCAAAATCAAATCAAAATCAAATCAAAATCAATTCAAAATCAATTCAAAATCAATTCAAAATCAAATCAAAATCAAATCAAAATCAGATCAAAATCGAAATCAAATCGAAATCAAATCAAAATCAAATCAAGATTACGCATGTTGGTTCAAAATCAAATCAAAATCAAATCAAAATCAAATCAAAATCAAAATCAAATCCAATTCATTCCAGTTCGATCGGCCGCGACGTCGATCCTGCAAAATCCATTTGACACATTAATCAATCTCTTAATCCAATCCTACTTAATCCGATTTAATCTTCACCATGCAATCTATCCTTTTCATTCTTATCTCATTAATTCAGACCAATCCGATGACATCATCTTCATCCAATCCATCAACTTAATCCGATTCAACCTAACCTAAAAACCAATCTATATCGTCTGCGATTTAATCAAAGTCCAACTTCTCCAATCCAATGTAATCCAGTCACCTTCGTAGCATTTCAGGCGTCAATCGACGCAACCAGTCACAGCCTGAATGATCTGTCTCCATGAAGCCGTAGCATACTCTTAAATGGCACCTCCTGCCCTTCAGGCGGATATTGCACACAGGCCGACCCGGTCGACGAGTCGCCCAGACTCGCCCTGCATCTCTGAGTATAGGCCTATAATTTCATACGCTTAGTCGCAGAACGCTCAGTTGGGTTTCACCGATGCTCGCGACGCTCAGTGACGTGGCTTTTAACTATAGGTGTGTCAACGCAGCGCCCATGCAGCAAAAACTGGTTGCGCTCTGCTAGTGCCAGTTCCAAGCCTGGATAAAGGAGGAGGGCGTCGCTAATGGTCTTTGTTACCACACAGTAACGTTAAACTGCAAATAAATACGCCCATGCAGCAAGGACACTGAAGCAAGAGCGCAACACAATTCTCTATTTTCTGACGGATTTTTTAGTCATCACATGCTTTTCGTAGGTTTTTTCGCCTAAAAACCGTTCAACGCGGCGCAAAACGATCTAATTTTAAGCTTTTTTCTTCTAAAATCGCGATTTTCTGCGGGTTCTGGGCGGCCAATACATCTCACATTGTATAGTTCTTACATTATGTACTAGTAAATGCATTATATTTTTTACATTTTTGGGGGGGTGTTCAAACACCCAAACACCCCCATAGCAACGCCTTTGGAACCAGATGACAGTAATAAAGCGGGGAGATCGGGAGAGATTGCATAACAGAATAGGTTTGTCACTGTGGAATGAAGGGAGGACGGAAGTAAGGAATGAATGAAGACAAACATAAATAAATGAGCCACAAGAAGCAATAAAAAGATATGTTGGGGGAAAAAACGAGAAGAATGGATGGCGGAGGAAACGACGAAAGTCAAGAAAAGCATCGAGTGAGAGAGAAGAGAGAGTGAAGCAGAGAATGAAATGAGATTTAGTATGTGGCAGAGAGGGTTAAAAAGAGAGAAGGTGAATGAGAAGAGGGAGAAAGAGGGGAAGGGAAAGCAACGGATAGGAAGAGAGTATCGGAGAGGGAGACAGACAGACAGACAGAAGACAGAGAGACGGACGATCAGACACACAGACAGTGAGAAGACACTCAGACAGACAGTCGGACAAACAGACAGACGGACAGACGGACAGACAGACAGACAGACGGACAGACAGACGCTCAGCCTGGCAGACATACAGACAGACAGACAGAGACAGAAACAGATACAGAGAAAGAGCCAGAGAGACCGTTAGACAGAGAGAGAGAGACAGACAGAGAGATAGATAGACAGAGAGATAGATAGACAGAGAGAGAGACAGATACAGAGCCAGAGCCAGAAAGACAGTTTTACACAGAGCCAGAAAGACAGTTAGACAGCGCGCGCGCGCGCGAGAGAGAGAGAGAGAGAGAGAGAGAGAGAGAGAGAGAGAGAGAGAGAGAGAGAAAAGGAAAGAGAGAAAGAGTGACAGATACAGAGACAGAGCCAGTTAGACAGAGAAAGAGAGAGAAAGAGAGAGAGAGAGAGGGACAGACAGACAGAGACAGAGACAGAGACATAGCCAGAAAGACAGTTAGACAGAGAGAGGCATACAGAGAGGCATCTTTAATACGTAAGCATCGGATAAGACGCGCCAGAAGAACGGAGGATTAGGAATTCGTGGTCGACGTTCATAGAACGTGACAGTTTTAAGAAGAAGAAGGGAAGTCGGTTCCAGCGTCTTTTCCAGGCGACGACTACGGAGGCAATCGAAGAGAGAAGGAGAAGGACTTCTCTTCCGGACGGCGGTGTGGTCAGTCGGACAAGCTTCCACCCCTTCCCCTTCCATGACAGACCCCGGAAATGGGTTCACGATCAGAGTGGTGTGGGGAGGGTGGGGATCCGCCGGCGGCAATTCGCAATTCGCGGCGCTATAGAAAGGATCTGTGTATATTTTATGCGCTGACTTAATTCGACGGAGTTTTTGGCTGCATGCGAGAAAAGTGTATCTTCTCTAGATTTTTGATTTGTCAGATAGTTGTAACCTGTTATGCTTTTATTTTTGCAGGGAGGGGTGGGAGTAATATCTCTCGATGGTCACTCAGCCTTCTCTTCCATTGGGGGGCGATGGGAAAAGTGTGGGGAAAATGACTGAGGTTGGACTACAACTTGGACTATATATAATCCACTTGGAATTGGGGGGGGTGTAACATGCAGACTTTACTATGAGGCTCTAAGGAAGACTGGGCGGTTGAACCCCCACCCAGTGTGAGAATTCTGTAAAAATAACTGGGGGGTTGGCCTATGATAAACTTGGAATTGGGGTGTGAAAAACAGAGTTTACTATGGGGCACTAAGAAAGACTGGGGGGTTGAAACCCCCAACATCCCCCGGCAATTCTCACCCTGCCCCACCTCATCCGGCAACACTGTTTCAATTCTGTGAAACTCTTCTAAAAAGAAACTCTCTCCGCAGTCAGCATTGTTCATTGGCTGCATCGCCATCTGACGATGAACGCAGACTCCGCCCACTTCAATCGTCACGTGACCGGACGTCGTCTGCTCTCTATGCAAATCCGCCGTAGTAGCGGTCAATTAATTTATCTGGGTTGCGCAGCATCCGGGGCTTATCTGCGGAGCTGACCTTTGATCTGAAGGGACTTAGCGAAGGAGGAGGACGACGAGGATGAGGTGAGGAGGGATCCTTCCCTTCGACGAGCGGCGAGGTTTTCGTATGGAATGCGTTCGTCGATCGGAGGACCGTCTCCGAGCGTAAACCAGCTCCAGCCGACAGCAGCACCCTCCGTCTCTCTCTCACTGTTTCAGGCGACGATGTCGAAGCGTAAAGAACGTCAATTGACTGCATGCAAGCGGCGAAATTATTGGGAGAGCATGCTCGAGCGAAATGAAGAAAGCTGGATCACGTATAGAGGAGGATGAAGCGGAGGATGAAGATGAGGATGAAGAGGAGGAAGAGGAGGATGAAGAGGAGGAGGAAGAGGAGGATGAAGAGGAGGATGAAGAGGAGGATGAAGCAGAGGATGAAGAGGAGGATGAAGAGGAGGAGATGACGAAGAAGACGAGGTGGAAGGTAAAGAAGAGGATGAAGAGGATGATGTGGCAGTGGGGGAAAGGAAGAGGAGGAGACGAGAAGGAAGACGAGGAGGAGGAGGAGGAGTAAGAAAGCGAAGAGAAGAATTGGAAATCATACATTGGGATGTGGAACACGAATGAGGAAGGAAGGGGACAGAGGACCCTCGAGAGAATATACTATATAGGCTCAATGCTCAAAGATGATTGCGGAAACCGACTGGAGAGGAGGAGGAAGAGGAGGAGGAGGAGGAGGAAGAGGAGGAGGAGAAGAAGGAGGAGGAGGAAAAGGAGGAAGCGATGGAGTGAAAGGAAACAATGCGAAGATGTGGAGTTAAAGTCTGATGAAGACGAGAGAATATAATATTTATTGAACGAGATATTGCTACAAAAGTAAGCATGATTGAATGATTTGATTGGCGGATCAAAACACAAAACAGTTTCACGACGCAGATGATTAGCAGATGATTAGCAGGACAATGATTAGCAGATGATTAGCAGGACAATGATTAGCAGATGATTAGCAGGACAATGATTAGCAGATGATTAGCAGGACAATGATTAGCAGATGATTAGCAGGACAATGATTAGCAGATGATTAGCAGGACAATGATTAGCAGATGATTAGCAGGACAATGATTAGCAGATGATTAGCAGGACAAAGAAAACCGACTTGGAAGAAAATGATGGAGAAACGGGCATCCTGCACGTCAGCTGATCATCAGTCAAGTAAATAAAGCCAGTGAAACGAGACAATCGCACGCATACCTATAAGCTGGCAGACACCGGCGAAGAACCGACACCAAGTGGCTCAATTTTTGCCTTGGGGCCAGTAGGTCAGAACGTATCTTATGACTATGTGTGTTTGGCACGTAAAATGCGTCCGCTTTATGATTGTGTGTGTGTGTGTGTGGTTGTGCGTGTGTGTGTGTGTGTTTATGTGTGTGTGTGTGTGTGTTTGTGTGTGTGTGTGTGTGTGTGTGTGTGTGTGTGTGTGTGTGTGTGTGTGCGCGTGTGTCTTCATGGAAGAGACCGCATTTAAACGAATAGATGCGGACACGCCGAACGAAACAAAATGCCATGCAAATAGGACCTATAGCCTACTATTACTTCAATACTCAGCAAGTATACGGCTAACAGATTACGGAGAACCATTGCGGAGGATGCTAGCAAGGCCGTAGCTAGGTGTGTGTTTTGGGTGTTTGAACACCCCTCGAAATGGAAAATGTAAAAATATAATAGCATGCATTTACGAGCACATCATGCAAAAACCATGAAATAAAACAATGAAAAACCCACCCGAAATGGAAAATGTAAAAATTGAAATTAATTGGTGACATTTCTCTGACGATTTCGGCCGGATGACTAAAAAAGGTCATCAGTTTTTTCAGGAAGGGAAACTCGTGACATTTTCTGAAGATTTCGGCCGAATGACTAAAAAAAGGGTCAGCAGTTTTTCAGGCGGGAAACACCCCCCCCCCGAAATCAAATCCTGGCTACGGCCTTGGATGCTATAGATTTTACAGAGAAATACAACGAAAGATTGTACTAGGAAAAGAGGCATTTGAAAAGAGGAAAGAGATTCTGAGAGAAGTAATCAATAAAGAGCTGAAAAAGAAAATGATAAGAACCTTAGTATGGAGTGTGGTGTTATAATTAGGCCTATGGATCAGAGACATGGACTATGAGGATGGAAGACATCAAGAGAGTGGAAGCATTCGAAATGTGGATATGGAGACGGGTAGACAGAATCAACTATAGAGGGATCATAATGAATGCGGAGGTATTGAGAAGAGTTGGAGAAAAGAGATCGATGATACACACAATTAGAGAAAGACGGAAGATAGATCGGGCACACACTCAGAGGAGACTGGATGCTACGAACAGTCAAAGATGGAGAAAGGAGGGGGAAAAACGAGAGGTAGACCGAGACAAAGACTGTTGGACTGGATGATGAAAGACGGCTATCAGAAGCTGAAAAAGAAAGCACAGAACAGAGAAGAATGGAGACGTCAAACATTCGAACCTGCCTAAGGGCAGAGAACGAAAAAAGAAGACGGAGAACAGCAGGAACAAAGGCAGACGCGAGAATGTTATTGTTTTGAAGCCAGGAACGCAGAAAGCAGTTAATCTAGTATAGTGCTGTCCAACCTTTAAAACACCGCGGGCCACTGAATAGTGAATAACAGATGTTTGAAGCCAATATATACAAACCTATATCCGCAACGGGAAACTCAACAGCAGCTGCAGCTGACATCTACTGAGAATTATTATTATATGCTATTATTTGCATTAAAATTCATTAGGGAATAATTTTAATGAATGCATCGCGAGAACTGGATTTTGTGGTTTTATTTATTTATTTAGTTAGCTATTTCTTCATTTCAATAGCGACCCTTCAAGCATCTACTCAGAGGCGCTCCTGACTACAGCGCGGACACTGCACGGAGTCTCGATATAGTACGGGCTTACATAAGCCGCCTTGGTCGTTGCCCCGCCAGAATTTTGCCCTGCCATAATTTTGCCCTGCAAAGAACTTTTGCACTGCCCGAATATTTGCCATGCCAGAAGTTCCAGAACTTTTGCAATGCCAGAATTTTTTGCGCTGAACAAATTCTGCCATATTGTTTCGTACTGTATCCGTCCGTCAGTCCTTTTATATCCGTCCGTCCGTCCGTCTGTCCGCTCTCTGAGTGCGGACGGACGGGAACAGTAAAAAACATCAAGCCCGATCAAATTCTGGCAGGCAAAAATTGTGGCAGGGCATCGGCCAGGGCAAAAATTTTTTACCAGAACATTTGTTCTGCCATGCCCTGGCGCAGCGCCGCCGTTGAATCTATGCGCAAAGGTTGTAAATCTTCTGTGAATGCAAATTTAGAGCGAAACGGAAAATTAATAAAACTCTGGATCATTTAAGAAACAGTTTGGAAATGCCATTGTTTGTTTCAGCGCGAAAATAAATCGTCTGCTGAGGCGACGATTGACTGCACGTCATCACGTCGCAATCAATGAATCGCATTGAATAGAATAATGTTGATAAAAAACCGCATAGACCGAGGACTATAACGATTTTGCGAACTAAGTTATAACTTATAACGCAGACGTTATAGTTGGTCCTACCAGAGAATACTAAACATAGCGCTATGACCAGAAAACTAGCCCTGATTAAAATTAATGAGTAGCCTAATAGGCTACTGTACTCCGTGTTATTATCCCTTTCCCTGGCTGTCACCCAATGATAGAGCACTTGACGCGAGATTTGCAGCGCAAAGGCAGGAAACGAGAGTGCGGCAGCAGCTGATCTCATTCGCTCGATAGCCTAAGTAGACGCACGAGCAGTGATTCCGTTAACGTGCGTCCGTGCGTCCCGGACGCACAAATTTTGACGCCGGACGCACAAAAATAAAGGCGGTGCGTCCATGGACGCACTGAAGTTGTGCATGGACGCACACATAAATTAACGATGCGTCCATGGGACACCAATAAGAAATACCGTGGGGTCCATATATGTGTAACTGTCTCAGTTTATGCATTGCGTATTACCTTACTGGTTAGTGGTGAATAATTTATGCAATGACCTATTTATGAATATTTCATTTCTTTGTAAGTTAGTAACGTATAGGCCTATATGCAGGCCTAGACCTAATTAAACCATCGACATGTCAGCAATATTATAGCGTTCAACCGTTCCCATGAGCTGGCTTAAAAAAGTAATGATCGTCGATCGTCGATAGATCCTAAAATCAAGAAAATTAAAAGAAGTACAACAATGCTAAAATATTGTTTCTTGGAAAGTATAAAATTTATTATCGTCGGGAAGATTGGTAGGCCTACTAGTTATCTAGGCTATAGTCACGTATAGTGTCCTAAAATTTCCCTGTTTATTTTTTAAAATGATGTCATTGCTAACGACAATCGCATTTTAGCTCTCTCAGGCTCTGCCTTCATTCATTCATTTCAATAAGTTACATAACGCCTCTACAAGAAGCCCTCTCAGAGGCGCTCTTCAGTCAATGCAATATGATGCAATCTGATTGTGCTCTAACACCAGCTTTGGCATCTAAATGGCTGTTAATTTGTTCTCAAATTTTAAAAACTAAAAATTTCCACTTATCATTGGCTTAGGCTATAGCCTATATATAGGCCAATGGCCTGCTTGACCTTTCACGATTCCACGATACAGGCCTATATTTCACTCCAATTCAGCCTACCTCTGGAGAAGCTGGCTGTAATTTATGAGTTTATGACTTGGTATGTTCTGTATTGGTATCAACAACTTCAGATTTTAACACACAAAAAATAGCCAACGGTAAAATGAATTTTATAGCTGACTTTAGCTATCCTAAATGAACTTTTGTAAACGGAGGAGAGTTCGAGCTAATTTTTACCTTCGCATGTGGCTGTTCGCAAAATGTACGAGTTGCAACACAATGAGAGGGTAAAAAAATACGAATTTTTGCGCAGGTTACGTAATAATAGCCTAATGGTTGGGCCCTTTGTCGCCTGTAATATAAGAAGTTCGGAATTTTTTACATTTGGCCTACTATGGCTCGATGGGACTCCAAAAATGGATGGGTGTGGAGTCCATGACTCTTATCCATTTGGTGTGGACTCCAATTTTTTTTATGTGATGCGTCCATGACTCCAAGAATTCAGACCTTAACGGAATCACTGCGCACGAGTGAGTGAATAATGAAAGCTTCAATCAAGACTTAGACGGAAAATGCTAAATACGTCGCCAAAATAGAATAAATGGATCGGCAGTTTACTTGCTCACACTTATCATCACAGATCAAAGGATCTCGTATAGAAGCTGGATAATAAATTACCTAGGCCAGCTATAATTGGCCTACATAGGTAGGTAGCCTATCTATGTAGGCCTATGGCCTGTGTAAGCTTATATTATGTCTAACGAACAAATCTTAAACGCTCGCTAAAAAAGTGTAGGGTTTTCATCTACACTTTTATTTATAGTGCAGACTAAAATAGGAAGGAGCATTAGGCTAAGTTCAAAACTGAGCTATGATCAAAAACAGCTGTTTAAAAATCAGAAGGAAAGTCAAGAAGTCAAGAGTAATGTGCATCGACCTAAATTATTACGCATCTCAGAGTAATTAGACCTATAAAATTTAATATAGGCCTACTCAGTTGCAAATTTTTATCCTGAACATAAATCGTCACAGGGTTGTTTTTAAGTAGGCTACCGGTAATTTTTAGAACTGCACAACCCCTTCTTTCCTTTCCTATCCTCCATGGTAAATTACTTCCATTTGGAGGACAGTGACTTTTTGTTAGTTTTAACTGTACAGAAGTGCTTCTACAACTGCACAAATCCATTTAGAACAGTTACTCCACACAGTTTGTGTACAACTGCACGTTAAAAAAGCTCTGAATCGTCAGTTGGTTTAATAGGCCTATTATTGAAAAGATCGAATAAGAGCTTACATAGGCCTATTATTTCTTCGACGAGAAAATTTTCGCCGAACAAGGTCGCACTAAAAAATATTCCATGGTTGCGCAGTTCTACAAATTTCTTTTTAAAAGCCCTAATGAAACCTGGTTCTTTGCACTCACCAAAACTCATATCTCCCCACAGGTCTTTCACTCAAAACTGAAAACATTGCTCTTTCACAAATCCTATCCTGATTCCTCCTCTTTTCCTCACATCCCTCACCATTTCAACTCTAAACATCACCCACCTTAGCCGTCCATCTATCTGCCTGCCCGACTCTCCGGACTTGACCCGCTGCCTATCGATTTTGTTTTGATTGAGCGCCTGTGAATAAGCTGGTTCCCGCGACTTGGCTTTTGTGAGCGCTGTAGAAGTCTCGAGATTACGATTACGATTTGATAGGTCTATACCACCATGGAGGTTCTTTGATAGGCCTATACCACCTGCAGTGGTCGTTTGATAGGCCTACACCCGGTCCTTGGATTGATACCATTCTGAAACCCTTCGATCGATCCTTACTTACACAAAGTCAGCTGTTGGATAAAAAAAATCGCCCATAGAAATAAACAGACCAGACCTGGCTTACTAGCTCGATCGAAATATAATTAATACCTATAGGCCTGATAGGCCTATAAATTAAAACCTAATATAAATTATTCGTCTCGCTTTACATCAGCACATCAGCAAATAGGCTACATCAATAATTGTGGCATGTATACGATGCTCAATTCAAGCTCAAATAATTAAAACAATAATTATTACAATCGGATTTCATTGTCCGATGTCCTGCCCAAGGGCGGATACAGAAATTTTCGAAGGGGGGGCCAAAATTTTTGGTGTTGCCGGCGAAAATTTTTTTTACCGCTGAAAAAACTGATGACCTTTTTTTTTTTTAGTCATCGGCCAATTTTTTTGAAAAAAGTACTTGTTGAAACCAAATGGGGGCCACGTCCCATGCAATTTTTAAATGGGGGGCCATGGCCGGATTGGCCCCCCCTGGATCCGCCCTTGGTCCTGCCATAATATATCTGAGACCTATATACGCAGCACGCACGTGCATGTGAAGCCATACTGGGAGTGTTGTGCCATAGTATAGAAGGAGGCCTAGGTCTACCGTTTATTGGTCGTAAGTCATACGGGTCGTCATAAAGCCGGTGCTTCGTGCTCAGCCTAAGAGTGGCGCTTCAGCAATTTCTGGAGTTTACGATTGCGATTACACGTCCAAATAGCTCTGTTGTTATGGAACGGCTTTGTCCTAGTCTCAACAAACGAGTTGTATCGCAACCGATCGAGTTTGTCATAGGAGGCATGCACTTGTGGGACACACGTCCTGATATTATTTTCTCTGACCTATAGTGGCATAGCCAGGAATTTATGATGGGGGGGAGCATGGCCTGGCCCGGCTGGCCGGATGCCCTTTCTGACACCAGCCCCACAGTATTAGGCCTACAGTAAATAAAAATGGAATAAAGTAACAAAGGGAATAAATTTAAGTAAGAAGAACAATATTATTGTTACTACAAGCAATTGTTTTGTTTTTTCTCATTCAAGTGGATAAATAACCTTTAATTTTTTTTTTCATAATCCAATTGGGGGTTTAACCCCGAACCTCCCTTGTCTACACCACTGCTCTGACCAGGAAAAGTGTACGTGCGCTCGCTTCAATTGCACCCTTGGTTATCAATGTCATATGTGCATTATAACACATTGCATATAGACATAAATCTCTGTAAGATGATTGACAGCGTATGCTATGTGCAAGGTAGAGATTGAAAGTGAAACATAACCAGATAAGACTGATGATGGCTAAAATTGCTTTTCAAACTGACACAATAGGAATTTCATCGCCGTCTTGTAAGCGTATACAGATTACAGATACGTGCTGACTCTATGCCTAGATAAACTCTATAGGCCTACTTTGAAGTTATAAGTAGGCCTACAAAGCAGAAGCTTTCTCTTGAGCGCTGCTATAGTGAGTGCTGCGTTAAGTCAGAACGGTTTCCATGTAGGCTAAGCCTACATGGTGTGCGTGAAGCTTTTAGCCAGGATGAGAGTGAATTAGTTCCTATTTCTGTTGCAATGGCTAGAGGGGGCCTATATATTTTGTCGTTTAACCTGGCCTACTTGTAAACCTATAGGCCCAAATATGAATCCTATTATTGTGTCCGTTTGCATTGCTTTTGAACTAATTCCCAAAAAAACTGGCAAAACGCTGTAGTTGTACAGAACCAAAAATCACAGTCCTATGCATGGGCGCCCGCAGAAATTTTTGCAGGAGGGGCAAAAACAATGGTCAAGGTCAAATTTTTTAGCAAGAGCTTCAAGATGCAAAGCAGATGATTATGAGCACGGTTATTTTTCATAGAGCTTCCATAATGTCAATTTCTCAGTTTCACGTTGTGCATAATTTTGCAATATTAGCACTTTAGTGCGAAGAAATTTGTTAAAAAACAAAACATATAGGTAAAAAATATTAAATCGATTTTCCAGGGAGGCAAGACTAGTGCCGCAAGTGCCCCCTATAGCTCTTACACCTATGTGCGGGCGCCCATGGTCCTATCACTCCTATGCATGGGTAGCCTGCTACTTGGTGCTTTTGGTTGAGTTTGTTAGTAGCCTACATGTTTTTTAAATAACATATTCTTGGGATAAAGTTTATAGATCGAGTCTTTATTGGGGAAAGTGAAATTGTGAGCCCTTTATCTAAAGTTATAATGGATTTCGCTGCAGTGGTAAGAATCAAGTTACGGAGTAGCCTAACGGAGGACATGAATTAAGTGCGTTGCCCTGAATGGCTCCAAAGAGCACGTGCGGTGTCGGCCTCTTGCTCTAACGATTCTGCCGTATAAGAGTATAAGACTATCAGGATGTAGGTCTAAGTATAGCTGGCTCGCATGGGCGCCCGCAGAAATTTTTGCAGGGGGGGCAAAATTTTTAAGGGTCACGGTCAAATTTCTTAGTCGCAAGAGCTTAAAAATTGCAAAGCTGGAAAGTGAGAATATGGGTATTTTAAAAGAGGTTTCTTAATGCATATTTCTCAGTTTCATTTGGTGTAGGCCTATCATTTTCAATATGAATAGGTCTAGTTTCTTAGAGCGAAGAAATTTGTTAAAAATCAAAAATAGTATGATAAAAAGTAGGTTTTTGAGGGGGCGCTATATAATGAATGAATGAATGAATAAATGAACAAAAAACAGGTATCAGTTTTAAAGGGGCAAGTGCTCCATCAAGTTACTTCTTTTAATCGTAATTTCTAAACTTCTAAAGTGCCACTCCAAGGTCAATTGTAGGGCACCAGCTTACTCAGAAGCGCTGCATCGAGTCATCAGGCTGTTCAAAGGGCAGTCAAGAGAGAGGTCCGAGTCCTGTAGGCTGTATCCAGAGGGTCAGATGTTATTGGAGGTGACGTTTAGGAAGGTGGAGGATCCCGAGGATCAGAAGAATGGGGTATCAACTCTTTTGAACAGAGGAGACTTGGTTTTGGGAGAAAATCCCAAGGCGTGATAACCAGAGCCAATTATCCAAGTTTCTCTACAGCTTGACCTACCTAAATTCTGTACTAGCTGGCAGCAAGCAAAATGGAAAAAATGCAGCCTGACTTAAAGCAGACTTGATTCCATATATAACGCTGGTGAATATGTAGATCTCCATTACTTAATTTCAATGGGCTGTTGATAAATTTCAAATTTTTACATTAGTGTAATTTATTGATAATTAATTTTGTGCAGTTGTGAAAAATTGCATTAGCCTACAGCGAGATTCCAGACAAGTAGGCCATAATCGATAGGAATACTATTTGTATGGGCACTCACGGGAGGGTTAAAAGTCATTGTTACCGTTTTCAGCAAGAGCTTGAAAAAATACAAGGCAGAAAATTAAGAGCTTCTTTATTTCTAAAGAGATTTCATTAAATAAATAAATTTCTGACTTTCACTGAAGTGTATCATTCGTAACATATAAATATTAGTATTTCAATGGGAAGAAATTTCTTAAACCCCAAAAGTAGTAGTTAAAAAATAGGTTTCAATTTTCCAGGGGGGGGCAAGTGCCCCCCCTTGCCCCTATGTGCGGGCGCCCATGCTGGCTCGTCTAAGTCTGTGCATGATCGAGCCCTCAAGGCGGGTTTTTCTCTTTCGCTCGCAAGGTCCCACCATGAAGGAGAGGCATATAGGCCGGCCTACGTCATTAGGCTAAGCAGAGGGGGCGCACGTACGCCATTAAACAATTTCGTTGGGTAGTTTTCGGAGATTATTTCTATTGGGCATGGTCGCATTTTTAGGCGTAGGGCCGCGTAGGCCTACAAAAAAATAGTGGAACGGTCGATTACGAACTTACTTGTTTATATAGAGCCAAACAAATCGGTATCCGAGAGGTGCACGACTAGAGAATCTATGGCGCGCGTCCATAGCAACGAAGTCTAAACAAGTATGGCGTCTCGTGAGAGATTTGAATTTTCTGCGATATCTTGTTTGCGTGAAACGGTCTGAGTTAGACAGGTTTTACGTTTTATCAGGTCAGTGATAATTTGTAAACTGTGTTATAATTTCTAAGATGATCTATGGTTTTATCGTTCTAAACCCTTCGCAGTTGAATAGGCGTTAGCATTAGACCATTGGTAAGTAAGTAAGTATGTACTTTATTGAACCGCCTGCAAACGCAGTGCAAATACGCCGAAAAGTTAAATAGAAGTTGGACTGTTACAAAATAATTGTTGCTCAAATGGAAGCTGGATTGATTAAATGAATTTTTTATTAACTCGCCCGTGTCATTTGTAAATACTTCAATTATTGGGATGCGTGGTGAAGAACAGTAATATTTAACAATATTTAATTACTCTTGTTTGAATAAAATGCCATTTGCACCAACTTTACCTTAGACCTTAGTTCTTCTCGTGCAGGACTGCACATCGGGCAAGGCAGCTTGAACCAACAACTCAAGTAAAACTACGCTTCATTATTTTCTTCATCGCTCACTTGATTTTCCGGGTTGTAGTGTGTCAACCTGTATGCACTAATAAACGAATATAAAAATTGAAACTATGTGTGTGAGGCTTTAAGGCTTAAGAATCTTAGTAATTATGTTTGTTTGTATGTGCACTTGTTATGGCACCTTTTCAAACTCGCTACTCAGAGGCGCTCCCGACTACAGAGCGGACACTGCATTGGAGTTTCACGCCGAAGCGCTGAGCAAATTTTACGAGTGACAATTATGTTATTGCCCAAGGTTCCAACGCTGTGACTTGAGTTGGATTCGAACCTGCTACCCTTCGGCTGCAAGGCGACAAAATACACGCTACACCACCGGTATCCACCACGCCCCTGGCTGAAAGTGAGACGGTCTGCCCTGGTCTCAGACCCGGCATGCGTTTTTGGCACTTGAATAAATACTGATGTCTAGCACCCTCTCAGCCCAAAGAGACTGGGCAATTTTTTCAAACCACTTTCAGTCCTGGCTGTATTGATTCAATTATGTTATTGTTAGATAAGATATAGATCTCTATTGTGTAAAGGACATATATAATGGTTTAGTTTTAATCTCTAAATGTTCATTTGTGTGTGTTTGTTTAGACGTATTCTATTAGCAGCTCTTCTTCAACAGTTAAGGTGATACCAGAGGCCATGGATGGTACTTTCATGATTCCGATAGGCCAGGCAAAAGGTGCTGGTGATGAGCCTCCGATGTTTCTGCAGAGGCCAAGCTCCGTGAAATCACAAGATGTAACGCACATCCTTGCACGTACTTTTCGAGAGCTGTACACAAAGGAAGTGGTCGATTCAGACACGATTCAGTATTTAAATGTATCACGAGGTGGTGAAGATGAATTCCACGAAAGTTATGTGATTGCTTTGCAAAAGGTAAGTTAGGATAACTGACGCAAAACTTTTATTGTTGCTACTACGACCTATTGCTGTTATTTCTTATTCAGTAGCATACAGAATTTTTATTCTTATGGTTAATCTAATAAAATGTACATCATATTATCAATTTTTTAAATTATGTGATAAAGTCATTGTAAAAGAATTTCTGCACCATTTAGTAGCCTATGCAATATGCCTACTAGATTTTGTAGTTTATCTAGTAAAATTTCTCCTTTTAATTAATTTATTAATTTGTTTTATTAAGTTGTTATAAAGTAGTTTTGCGTTGCTTAATAATTGATCTTGCGCTTGCAAATTATGCATTTTCTGACTTTACTAATAATAACTGTGTTGATTCAGAAATAGTTATTTTTATTAGTATTGGGTGCATAAATGCAAAATATGCAACGGTTTATCTAGTTTAATGGAAAAGTGATGGTGCCATTTGTTTGTAAAAAATCTAATTTTGCCACTGAGTGGTTTTAGAAATAAAATATTTAGGTAGTTCTGCATTATCCTTTGTCGGAGTTCATGTATGTTATTTTATCAATTCACAAGTGTACCATTGGGGTCTTAATCCAATAACACCTGAAACTGATGTGTTTAGGTCCTGTTCTTTGATTTTCTGGGGACAAAACCTGGATGAGCAAATAATTTTGGACTTCCACTGCACTGGAACAAGCTGTAGGCTTTTAGAAAATTTGCGCAAATTGACTTCATCAAAGCCTCGACTCTGGCTTTTAACTTTGGATTGGAACCTATTGTTTTTTGTGTTCAGCATGTATTGCCTGAGCCAGCTACTTGTGACATCCTCAATGAACATGGCTTTATAATTGATGAACATGTTGTTCCTAATAATTAAAACTTAATTATCATCAATTCTGATTAATTTAATTTGAAGTGGAGTTTTGCAAATGTTCAGTTATATTGCATTACAAGTGTAATACCATGACTGTGTAATGGCATTTAATTCCTATTTGTATTAATTGATATTGATAGGCATCAGTTAAATTTCACTTGCTGTTATGCAAAATTAACTGCTTTGTCATAACTCTAAAGACATACATAGTGTCACGACTGATGACTTTTCACTGAGTGTAATATTTGGTGTTGACACTACGCAACTGTTACATATTCAGGATTTTATCTATACCCTGTAAGTGCTGGCACGTCAAGAACCAGTCACAAGTTCCTACCACCTGAGGACTGAGTCTTCTTCAAAAAGCCTATCAACTGCTAATATTGAAGGTGTATTATTAGTGTTTAAAATACTATTAAAGTACTGCAACTCACAGCTGCAGTTTGCAATGTCAAAATGGTTCCATGAAGTTGTGGGATGATATTTTGTTTGCAGATCAAGGAAGAACATGAGAGAAGACTTGCAGAGGCTGCCATGCTCGAGCGGCACATCTTACAAGCGCAGGCACGAGCACTGTCGGCCGACGAGAGGGATGCTGACCGCATCACGAGCAACATGAAGGGATATCCTGATGTCTGCATACCGCCAGGTTTATTTATCATACTGATCAGTGGACGACGACATTCTCATTCGCTTACTGTTTGATGGATGAATGGTTTGTCACTGCATGATGCATTTAAAAACTTATTGGTCACTATGAGATACTCAGATATACCTGCAAAAACCAAGTAGGCCTAGGCATGATTGAGATGGATGGAGAAAGAGAAGGGTGCAGACTTTGGTTTGAGACATATCTTTGGTGGCTACAGACCTTGCATGATGTATTTGCTTGATTGTTTCCACTGGAAGAAAATGAAAATAATTTCGATGTTGTCAATGACCCTACGGTACCGATAATCACATGGCTTAGATAATTATGGGGCAGATAGTCATCCAAAGATCTTGCCATCTTAGAGATGATGTGATGAATTCTTATTAAAGTGTTAAAGTAATAACGATGTTGATAAAGCAGAATAGAGAATTACATTCTACCTTTCAATAATTATTAGCAATTCTTGCATTTGTAGCTCGATCTCATTTTCGGTCGTGCATCGATTCCGATCTTCTTCGAAGGCACAACCTTATCTCACCAGAAGACTTCAGTGCCTTGAAACTACCAGTTGTACCACCGCCTCGAGGTAATTGCGTAATTGTGGTAATTGCGGGGCGCGGTGGTGTAGTGGTGGCATCGTTGCCTGGAAGCCGGAAGGTTCGAGGTTCGAATCCACCTCACGTCGCCGCGTAGGGACCTTGGGCAAGTCCTTCACTCGCAATTGCTCAGCGCTTCGGCGTGAAACTCCGATGCAGTGTCCGCTCTGCATTCGGGAGCGCCTCTGAGTAGAGAGAGCTTGAAGGGGCGCTATAACAAGTGCACTTTCAAACAAACAAACAATTGCGAAGAGCTTTGAAAGCCTAAACAGAAATTCTTTTGCTGCCTATGCAGACGATTTTTGCTGACATCCAGTGTTGAATAGCTCTAGTTTGTTGTGCTTGTATGTGCACTTGTTATAGCGCCCCTTCAAGAAAACTACTCAGAAGCGCTCCCGACTACAGTGCGTACACAGAATTGGAGTTTCACGCTGAAGCGCTGAGCAATTGCGAGTGAAGGACTTGCCCAAGGTCCCTACGCGGCGACTTGAGGTGGATTCGAACCTGCAACCCTTCGGCTGCAAGGCAATGAACATACCTATTACCCCACCGTGCCCCTGGTGCTGGTTTTGATTTACAGGGCTTTCTGTTGCTAAAGCTCGTTAATTAAACTTTGACAAAATATGTTGCAGTGTGAAGTTCATGCTGTCTGTGCTGCAATTCTGAGATTTTTGTTCTGTCTAGGGTTTTACCAAAAAGCGTGTGCAAAAACTTTGGCCATATTGGTAGTCATCAGCGTTGGATAGTGACTGAGATGCTCTGGAACAGAAAGCCTGTTTTGCATAAATCTCCAGATTAATTAATTATTATTATTTATTATTTTCCGAAGTAGTTCGAATCACAAAGGCAATTATGACAACGCATGTAAATAAAAACTAAAGAATCAGGAATGAACAGTCAATAAGATGGCAGTGGCTGCTTTATTTTAATTTTATTACTTTATTTTATTATTATTATTATTATTATTATTATTATATGGTTTCTTCAACAGTGCTTTTTTAAAACTAATCCAATCCATTGTATTTTACTTGCGTTCTAGGTCAGACAACCCCACACTATGCGTTGGACTCACGTCCTGATAGGAAGAAAAAGAAAGTAAAAGAAGAAGGACGTCCTCAGAGCGTAAACAGTGACAGCATCGTCGATCATCGTCCTGCAGAGAGTGAACTCAACTTTGATGTGAATGAAAAAAATGACAATGCAGTAGACTCATCAGTAAGTCCATGAATCACTTTTAGTTCATTTGTATAATTGCATACATTATTACATAATTATATTCAATCAAGTCAATCAATTCAATTCATAAGCTTTATTGATCACCAAAAATGTGAGTTCTGCTCATGTAGCAGTTTATGGGTGTTAATGGGTAAACCCATAATGAACCAGTGGCGGATCCAGAACGTTTCGAAGGGGAGGGCCAAAATTTTCAGTGTTGGGCAAGGATAAATTTCATCTTTAGTCGCCGGAAAATCTGAAGACTTTTTTAGTCATTTGTCCGATTCTCAAGGAAAATATACCATTTTATCCGCCCACAAAAGTTGACAACCTTTTTTTAGTCATTCGGCCAAAATTTCGGGCAAAAACTTCATTTCCTAGAAAAACCATACCATTTTTTCCATCAAAAAAGTTGATAACATTTTTTTAGTCATCATAGACTACTTTTTTTAAAGGTCTGCCAAACTGATGGGGGTGGACCACGTCCACTTTCCACGCCAAAATGGCTGGTGAGAAAGAAGGAATTTTCTAAATTGGGGGCCATGGCCGGATTGCACCCCCCTGGATCCGCCCCTGTAGGGAACAATATCATTTCGCTAGCAGGGTCGCCCTTTCTCATTTCTATTTTAAATGTATACACTATACGATGACACTAACCATTGAGGCATGAATCAGAACAAGTAAAACTGCGACAGTGCAGAAAAGAATAAGTGCATACAAATAACATAACATAATAGATTTATAAGATGAATTATGCGTATCAACCATTCACCATAATATTACGTTACACACTCGGGTACACAATTAGGTTCCAACTCTTCTGGTGACCCACAAAGTCGTAGAATTTCAGAAGTGTCTCAAAAGTTAGGAATTTAATTATATGTTTAGAGGAAAATTACAGAAGGCAACATTTTATTGGTTTTTTCAGTTGTAACATAACATTCGCTAGATTAGAGTACATTAAAAATACTGCACTGGATTTATTACACAGCAAAATATTTATTCTGCTGTAGAAAGCTTGTTTATAAACGGATTTTAAACAAATACATGTATGATATTATAAAATTTTTAAAAAATTGCAAGATATGGTACCTACCATCCAATTCAGCAATATCTGATTCCACAATTTGCCTGAATTGAAATTAATTGCTTTGTGATGATTTTGCAGCTATCATTCCGTGCAAAAAACCTTTGGAAGATACAGCTGACCAACGAGGAAAGGTTGATGAGCCGAGGAGAGCTTGGAAATATTCAGGTGAAGGTTGACCATCTGAAGAACCACCACTTCCTTCCACCAGGTGATTTGCTCATCAAGAAAAACCGAAAGAAGTGCAGGGAGATTGGAATCAAGTCGCCACCCGAAAGGTAGCTGCATATGGAGTCGAACCTGCATAATTATCTCTGTTTTAGTCAGGTTATCGTCCTGCCATGGTTGCCTTCCTGACACAGTTACCTTTCTGACACAGTTATCTTCCTGACACAGTTACCTTCCTGACACAGTTACCTTCTTGATGCAGTTACCTTCCCGATGCAGTTACCTTCCTGACACAGGTATCTGTGTGGAACAGTTTACAAGAAGTGCCGCTACGTGAGGAATCTGGTCAAGACACAGAATCTGGATGGTCAGGAGTTCAACGTAGAGGGTCCTACCATAGTTGGGGAGAGAGAAATACAACGGATTCCGCAGACTAGAGTAGTGCAGCAGTAGGGCTCAGAGGGCTTGCTTAGATTATGACCTTCATTAGTTTCATGCCTTTCTAATATGTTCCAGTACTTCTAATACTACTTCTAATACCGTACTTCTAATACTTTCTAATACGTGCCAGTACTTGTTCGATATGCAAATATGGGTGCAAGGTTTTGCATCTTCTTTTTCTTCCTTTCTCTCTTCTGTCAACCTTTAAGTTGACGATAAAGCCCTTACAAGACGTCTCCACATTCCTCTGTCTCTTGCAGTGTCCATGGCCTTCCACAAATCCATGTTCTTTTTTTGCATAGTACAGATCAATTTGTGTCTAATTTATTAACGTAGTTAATTAATTAATTGTTTTAGTGTTATTCTTGTTGATGATGTTTTATGTTGCTATGTATGGATTCCTGTAGATCTGTAATTTGATTTATGTTTTAAAGTTAATAAATGAGCTTTATCTTACCTTACATGTATTATAATCTACATGTATGTTATGGTAATTATCTTCTCACTTCCTTTCAGTGAAGACAAGGCACTACCGGTATTCATTGCCGTGCCTGACGTTGTAACTTTTAAAGACTACAAAGCGGGACAAGTATACGAGGTACAAATCTATTTGTTACTGACGGTAGTTTAAAGGTTAAAATTTTATTATTATGGTGGCTGATAGTTGTAGTTTGCACTCTCTTGATCTGACTTTCTGCTAATAATTATATCGTAGCTGTTCATGGAAATTGAGCTTCAAACATTGGTTACTATTGATTGGAAGTTACTTCCATGACTCAGTGTGACAGTCAGAATTTAGTTATATTTTGATTTAACTGCATCTCAAGTTTGAAATTTGTTACAGATATCGTAGTCTCGTCACACTTTTCATAACTGAAAAAAATAGAGTTTGAGAGTTCATGTGAAATGTGAGACTGATTTTGTGCTGACTTGTAGAGATACTAATTGTAGTTGAGCCATTAATTTCTTGATGCGGAAATCAGCTAAAAGTAGGGAAAGAAGAGTTTCAGCGCATCCATGACACTGCAGAAATTGCTTTATATACTCAAGAAGGCTGGGTTTATGTATGTATGTGCACTTGTTGTAGCATCCCTTCAAGACTTGTACTCAGAAGCACTCCTGACCACAGTGCGGACACTGAATCAGCATTTCATGCCGAAGTGCTGAGCAATTGTGAGTGAAGGACTTGCCCAAGGTCCCTACGAGGCGGCTTGAGGCGGATTCGAACCTGCAACCCTCCGACTGCAAGGCAACGAACATACCCACTACACCACCCTGCCCCACAAAAACTATGATGGATTGTCATAATGCCAGGTGCTGCAACAAAGACTTGCAGAAAAACAGTAAACTGCTTAAACGTGGAAGTAGTTATAGTTGTAAACTTTTATTTGATTGACAGATCAAGCTGGAATTGAAGAATGTCACTACTGTGATGCGGCCAGTGCGGGTTATACCTCCGAAGACTCCATACTTTTCAGTTGGCCTTGGTAGGCAGACATTCCCTACTTCTTATTTGAATATATTGGTATTGTGCACTTGTAACCCGAGCTGAAATACTGGCTTAGGTAGCGTGTATCCCAGGTAAGGGCCAAGATCCAAGACATGGACAATCCTTCTTGTAACATTTATGTGCCTGAGACACGTCGTCCAGAAATTTGTGCCAGAGATAATCCTTGCTTTTTTTCTAAGAAGCATGAAGAGAGATACATATAGATAATGATAGTTATTTGGGGTTAAGAATTGAGAGGAGCTGAGCATCTTAATATGTGATTATGCATTTTCGTTTACATATGTATCAACATGAGTGTCTCTAGCACTTAATGTAACAACAGAGGTTTTTATAACTTCATGTCTTGATTAGATACCTTATGAGATACATTATGAGATACATTACCCATGCAGGTATTGTTGTAGGTACACAATCCTACTCAAGCCAATTTATTATGAACTTCTCAAATGAATTGTTAGTAATTTTTTATTGTGCCACTGTTTGATTTGTACCTGAATTATTGACATCATATTGTATCTGTACATTTATATAGTGCCTCTCACAGAATGACTATACAGAGGTGCTCTCGGCATGAAAATCTCCGGGGAAAAGAAATGTTTTTAAAGAACAAGAGACTGATAAAAAAAATGAGTCATTAGTTATTTTTGTGCCCTATGTATAATGTATGATTGGGGCCGGTTAATGGGACCTCTTGTCAGAACAGGACAATGTTGAGAGTATCAATGACCTTGGGTGGAGATTTGTGAAGTGTGTCTCTGGCAATGTTCTGTACATGTGTGTGTACGTGTGTGTGTACATGTGTGTGTTTTTAGGTCAGTTTCCTGGTGAGCATGGACTCGTTGCACCTGGAATGAGTTGCATATACGCGATTCGCTTCTCTCCAGATTCCCTCTGCGACTTTGACGATGTCCTTCAGGTGGAGACTCAGTCATCAGTTTCACCTCTCTTCGTCTCAATCGAAGGTCGCAGGCCAGTGCCAGTCCTTACAGGTTGGTTCTGATGAAGATCCAGTGGCTAAAGTCAGATGGATACCTGATAAAACCATCTTCAAGGAAACATTGCTCTACACAACTCTTATGATCTTTTCCTTTTTATGGGTCTTAATATTATGTCAACTTAGATTTAGACAAAAGCTTCAAGCTTTATATGTGGTCACATAAAAAAATGAAGCTTTTAAATGACTCATCTGAAATTGCGATTGTATAAATGCATATTATTCATACTTCCTAGCTGTTGTCTTAGGTCTGTCTTTTAAGGTTTGTAAGATTTTTCTGTTTTTAAATTGACAGTTCCTGAAGTTTTGAAAGTTGGTCATTGCCTTGTGGGTGGAGTCAAAGTGGGCCAGTTCATTGTGAAGAATGAGGGGGGACCAGGACGCTTCTGCATCATGCCTACTTCATCCTGGCCAGCTGGAAATTTCAAGGTAAACTAATTGCTTGGGTGATTTAATTAGTACATAAGGAAATCTCAAATATGTTTGAGTCTTTTTATTTGTAAGATTTTTTCAATGTACTTTTTTAGAGAATGAACCATGGGTGCAAATAAAGGAAAGTTTTCTTAGTTCTTGCACTATTTTGTTGTGTTAGTCTTCTTGGATTGTTGTGTTGAAAAATTACTCCACATCATGGTTTTTATGCACAAGTTTACTTAATTAAAAGAAGCTGGTAAACAAATTGAAAATAGACTTATAAATTTGAGCCAAGATTAGGTCAAAATGCACACAGTGAAAATGCATTGTTTTAAGAAACAGATATTGTGAAAATACTGATTTCATACATGATTATTTGCCATATGCACTATTATGCAGACATTTAAAATTTTTATGCAATTGAAAACATTTGATAAAGACGTTATGTTACATGTAAATTGTAATTTGTTGCAGTTGAATTCATCATCTCCCACTGTCCAAGTTGATCCTTTTGAGGTGCAGCCGGCAATGTTTGAGCTCAAGTCAAACGAGTTGATGACTCTTGAGGTTCTCTTTGCTCCAAAGATGCTCGATGTTTTCTCACAGTCGATCGTTATCTTGTGTGACAACTGTCATGTTCAGCGACTCACAGTGACAGGTGAGCATTGTGACGGTGTGTAAGCACTAAGCAGTGTGAGCAGTGTGAGGGTGTGAGAAGTGTAAGGGTGTGCGAGCAGTATGAGCTTGGGATTTTGAAAGAGGTAACGGATATATATATAATTATGTATATACGGGAGTATATTGACGGGAGTTCAATTTAACTGTATGGCAGTCTGCAAGGCATTCTTCTGTCCTATTGATCATTTTACAGACTTTACCCTTTAAGGAGTTGAACGCAGCAGGTATTGAACCCAAAATGTCCTGCATGATGGCTGCATCCTTCTGATCTTTTGTCATTGAATTACTATTCAGCCATCTCCCTGTCTGTCTGTCTGTGTGTCTATCTTTCTGTTTGTCTGTCTGTCTGTCAGTCTTTAGCCGTCTTCGTTGGCCGCACCACGAACCGTCTGTTTTAGGACGCTATGCCTCCATCTGCCTGCCTCCAAATAAACACCGTTAATTGTAAATTACTGAATCTTGCTGTATCCTAAATATACTGTTTGTAATGGTACGTGGCTTTCCATGTCACTGCAGGTGAATCCAAGGACCCAGAGGTGGAACTGGTGTCAGTGGAAGACTACAAGTCGGAGTATGAACTTGGAGAGATGGCAGATGTCACGGCTCAGCATCTGATCCGTTTTCCAACGCTTGTGCCGTTCATCTACCTTCAGGAAACTTTCACGATCAGGAACTGCATGTATGCAAACCGTTTTCATTATCGATTTTGACATTCAAGTCTACGATTGATTGAATTTGTCACTTTTACGGAGTGGCGCATCGTACACACTCATGCAATTTCCTTAACTCATTCAATTGCCTTAACTGCTCACACAATTGCCTCAACTGCTAACGCAATTGCGTTGACTGCTCACACAATTGCCTTAACTGCTCACACAATTGCCTTTACTGCTCATGTAATTGCCTTAACTGCTCACACAATTGCCTTAACTGCTCACGCAATTGCCTTTACTGCTCATGTAATTGCCTTAACTGCTCACACAATTGCCTTAACTGCTCACACAATTGCCTTAACTGCTCACGCAATTGCCTTTACTGCTCATGTAATTGCCTTTACTGCTCATGTAATTGCCTTAACTGCTCACACAATTGCCTTAACTGCTCACACAATTGCCTTAACTGCTCACGCAATTGCCTTTACTGCTCATGTAATTGCCTTAACTGCTCACACAATTGCCTTAACTGCTCACACAATTGCCTTAACTGCTCACGCAATTGCCTTTACTGCTCATGTAATTGCCTTAACTGCTCACACAATTGCCTTAACTGCTCACACAATTGCCTTTACTGCTCATGTAATTGCCTTAACTGCTCACACAATTGCCTTAACTGCTCACGCAATTGCCTTTACTGCTCATGTAATTGCCTTAACTGCTCACACAATTGCCTTAACTGCTCACGCAATTGCCTTTACTGCTCATGTAATTGCCTTAACTGCTCACACAATTGCCTTAACTGCTCACGCAATTGCCTTTACTGCTCATGTAATTGCCTTAACTGCTCACACAATTGCCTTAACTGCTCACGCAATTGCCTTAACTGCTCACGCAATTGCCTTAACTGCTCACGCAATTGCCTTAACTGCTCACGCTATTGTCATAACTAATTGCTTTTGAAAGGTTGTCAGTAGACTGCTCACTTGCAAATACACAAATCCGCGTATACATAAATAACGCATAAGCAATTGTGACTGAATGACTTGCTCAGGGTCCTATCAGCGACTTAAGGTGGATTTGAACCCACAACTTTCTGGCTCAAAGACACCGAACGTACCCCTTCACCACCATGCCCCACATGTGTAGAAAACATCCTTCATATGAATGTTGAAATATGGTATATACCAGTGGTTCCCAACCTTTTTTGACTTGAGGGCCAATTTTTCTAAGTTGGAGGACACGAGGGCCACTTTTTCTTAGTTGAAGGACATTAGAGGCCACAAGGTTAAAATTGTATTAACTATAAGCATATAAAATTGTTATAATTGATTCAAAATATAATGTTTGATGTTATTTATCGACGTTAAAATAAAATAATTTGTAACAGAAAATAATAATATGTTCTATCCTTTCCAAATTGTTAATTTTTTCATATATTTTTGATAATTCTTTGAGAAATGAGGGCCATTTTTTTAGACCTGGCGGGCCATTTCTTGAGGCCTGGCGGACCACTTTTGGTCTGTGGGTCACGGGTTGGGAACCACTAGTACATGTATATACTATATACATATTATCAATATATATGTACACACATTCACATGCACAATTGCTTGTGCAGTCGTACACGCACATGTTAGAAGAACCTTTGTGTAACAAACAAAATGGTTTGCATTTCCATTGTAGAAATGTTGAGATGGCTTACAGCTGGGTTGTCGTGAGGCCCCATTACGTCGTCAAGGGCATTGGGGGATACGACGTTCCTGTTGGTAAACCTGAGGAACGGGTGCAGGATGTTGACTCAGCATTCAGCGTTGAACCAGACAGTGGGGTGCTGCCCTCTGGTGGCACAGTGCCATTCACATTGACCTTTGCACCACCTGCAGTACGTCTCTATTGTCTTCTTCACTTGTCTTTAAATGTATTGTCTGATGATACAACAATGTTCACCTTGTCTCTAGTGGTATTGGTGATGATGATGATCGACTGATTGACAATAATGATGATAATAATTATCACAATGAAGATGACGACAACAAAGATGATTATGACTCATTTAAGGGAACTATTTGTTTGTTTGTTTGTTTGTTTGTATGCGCACTTGTTATAGCACCTCTTAATTTAAGGGAACTATTTGTTTGCTTGTTTGTTTGTATGTATGTGCACTTGTTATAGCACCCCTTCAAGCTCCCTACTCAGAGGCGCTCCCGACTACAGAGCGGACATTGCATCAGAGTTTCATGCCGAAGCGCTGAGCAATTGTGAGTGAATGACTTAACCAAGGTCCTTACACGGCGACTTGAGGTGGATTCGAACCTGCAACCCTTCGGCTGCAAGGCGACGAACATACCCACTGCACCACCACACCCCACGAACTATGATTTGATGTGAGCAGTGATGATCCTCATTATGCAAATAAATTGCTGACAGTAGCAATCACCTTTAAGGGAAGGATAATCGAAGACAATTTATCTAGACTAAGCATGCAAGCATTTGTGTTTTTTGTAGTCATCCTTGTTTTGTCGATCTACAAATGGAACTCAAATATAGCGGAAGAAGGCTGCAGTGTTTTTAAGCCAAAGTTCTTTAAAATGGAAATTTTATATCATCTGGAAATTATTTTCTAAACAGGCAAACCAATACACCAGCGTTCTCCATCTGGTTCTGCATTACTTCCTACAAACTTCAACAGACGAGACGACGGTGGACCCTCGCTCGAGCGATCAATGGGCCACGAAATCTCTTATGTCCTCATGTAAGCAACTGCTTATCATATTTTATAATAATTGGTTACAGGTAATCTCTCGTCTCCTTAAATAAGTTATACTTCTAATTCACTGTTGAATTACATTACTTGATATTTTTCATTCATTAATGTAATGCCATGTAATTTGAAACTTGTATAGCGCCTCTCACAGCAGTGACCATTCTGTAGTGCTTCCGGGCAAGTACCCTGAGAGAAGAAATTGGTTTTGAGGAGGGACAGAGATGTAGGAACAGATGCAGAAAGAATAAAATATATATGGAGGAGGGGAGGGAGGGCACGCCCAATGGTTGAAAATGATCTAGTTTGGGCCAAAGTAGTCCTTGGTCCTTAATTTGTCCTCAGAGTATGGTAATTGTAAACTTCACATTTCTGAAGTGCTACTGTAAAATTGAGCACAGAGCACCAGCCAGAGGCGGATGCAGAAATTTTCGAAGGGGTGCAAACTTTTTGGGTGGGGGCCACGTCCTATGCACTTTTGAAATGGAGGCCATTGGAGGGCCATGGCCGAATTGCCCCCCGGGTCGCCCTGGCACCAGCTTATTTGCATGTGTTGCATGATGCAACAGATGTGAAGAGAGGATTTGAGGAATGTTGCCTGAGCGAGGTGGGTTCTGTGACCAGAGGGAGAAAGCAGGAAAACTGCGAGAGAGGAGAGGCACAGGAGCTAACTTATCAACAAAGTGAATAATATTCTGAATGAAACATTTACAAATTGACCAGCTAACTTGCTGACAATCAATTTATCAATCAATCAATGAGGTAAGCATAATCATTTATCGTAAAGTGGGGAGTTTGTGAACAACTGACTTGGTGTGATTGACTAATTGGGGTGGCGGAAGTTAAATGGAAAAGCCCCTAACTTGAAGCTTGACTCAGCCCTCCACGCTCTAGGGGGCAGTTGTAAAATGAGTCGGTACATAACAGGTTGCCAAGACATGTGTTCAATAAGATCGTGAAATTTGTACCGTCACATGTAAATATTTTCATGTTACCTACTACTGTTTGTCAATGAGCTTGTCAATAAACGCGAACAGTATTATTGTTATTAATTCGATTAATTATTGGAATTGTTTGGTTGATTAATCATCACTACTGGTGCTGTAGGTTTGGAACCAAAGCTGACTGAGTTGACGGCTGTAGAGATTGAAGTGAAGGGAATCTGTGAACCATATCGTGTGTCTATGGAGCCATGCGTCGTCAGCATCCCAGGACAGATACTCCTGGAAACAACCTTGAAAAAGCCATTCAAGGTCATTAACCTTTAACTGTATCAATCGAAGATGCTGTATAGATTACTGGAGAATGAAATTTAGGATGCGAACATGCCAAATGGTAACTGCTCTTCGCTTAACTGAGATTGCGGAGTTCACAATTAGCCTTTGTGTACAGTTGATGCCGCTTGAGTGCATTGTCAAGTCCACAGGATTTCCTCTTCTAACGGACTTGTGCTCATAAGAGAGAAGCTCACATGTATGGCTTACCTAAATGTACTGGTATTTGGTTAAAGAGCTGAAGCTTGCGTACTGTAATGCCTTTAGTAACCATTCGATTAAAGTGAGTTTTGTTTTCCAGTTGTTTAAGTGCCTTAGTTTCCTGAAGTGTTAGTATAATTGTTATAATTGGAAAATTGATATTTATCATGAAAAATTTAATATAATTGCTAATATTACTTTTCTTCAATAAACAAGGCTTGACCTTTTTGCACAAATTAGTGTATATTTCTTTTTCTTATTGGTAACTTTTATTGTGCCAGCATTTATGGTGTAAGGTTTGAAATGATGGTGCACCAGAACCAAATCGTAATAAGTTTTAATACCCAGAAGCTGTAGATCTTACTATGACTTCCTTGGCCATTGTTGCCGGGCAAGTGGGATTGAACCAAGTCCAAGATACATTGCCAGAGGTTAATTGCTTTTCCTGGGTAGGTTATTTAGATAATTTTCTTGTGAATTTCAGATGTTCAATGAAAGCATGGCCAGTGTGTTATTTTCCTGGACTAATGTTCAATGTTCATCTTACTTACTGAATGTTGAGCCATCGTTTGGAGAAATAAGTGAGTTCAGATCTTCTTTTCGTTACTAAAATCTTTTCAATTTCGTTGGAATTTTAACTTTAAGTCAAAAGTACATCGAGAATTTTCCGAGAATGAAATTTTTTTCTTCAGGTTAGTCAGTTCTTGATGAAGTTATGGCAAAGAAGGATTTTTACTGTCATTATTTATGGTGGTGGTAATTAAAATGCTGAAATAAAGTTGTCACAGTTGTAAACAAATATTAATAGTCTTTATTATGAGACTGATTAATATATCTGTGGTTGGCCCAGTGGTCTGGAATGGCCTTCCTTTTGAGCTATGCCTACTCCCTGGGACTCTCCTGGGATCCTTCCCTACTAAACTTAAAGCTGTTCTTTTTGGGCGCGCTGGAGTCAGGAGCGCCTCTGAGTAGTTTTTCTTGATGGAGCGCTATATAAATGTCTTAATGAATGAATATCAATTTAGTCAATAATACTGAAAAATTGTTCGTTTGTCTTTCGATTTGTTTCCTTCTCAACATTTTCAGTTGCTTTTCCATCTTAATTAACCAACATTCTAATTGTCGACCTGAATATGTCTTCGTTTTGCTGTTCCACTGGTTAATGCCTTGTACAGCAGAAGCTACCGATTAACCCTGACCAAAGTGTAGTAAATGGTATTGGAAATCCTATGTCTTCGGGTGGTAAAGGGTCGCGATGTGTAATAAAAATGGAAACCTAAGTTCAGGTGTCACTTGCATGTCTCTGTTCGATTTCTAGTGCCGCACTCTGAGTTGGCGCTCGAACTGAGCATAACTGGAAGTGAACCGGGCAAAATTGATCACCGACTCGTCTGCCATTTGTCACCAGTTGACGAACCAGTTACTCTGCACGTCATTGCGGAAATTAAGGTCAGTAGATGTCAGCACTATGTTCATCAATCCTAGATAGTTAAAAAACGAAGTAAAGGTGTCTTATTACTAAGTTGAATGGAATTTTCGCGCTGTTGTTAGATTGTTCTGGAGTAGGCTTACGTGCTTTTTGGGGGTTCCTAAAAAAAATTCAGACCTGCAAAGCTTTTAAATTCGATTCGAAAGGAATTAGACGGCAGTTTTTGATTCGATGCATGTGATTCGGAAAGTGATTAGTCCTTGTCGTGGGTCATACCTGCACTTTTATTCTTTCAATATGATAAAAAAATTCTCATGCGGTCTTAAGATAGTTTTGGGTTTGTGACTTCTCTGCCTGCCTGGGAACCTCAATTTCTTTCATCATCCCTGTTTACAGGCTGTGTGGACCTTTGGAATTATTGAACTAATAGTGAAGTTTAGGCTTGCATAGGTCCTGATGTAACAATACAGACTATTCTCTTAAATTATATAATGACATTTTGTGTATTGATAGTGATCGCTGTAAATCAGATGACGTGCTGAGAGTAATTTATTCTGTTTTGGTGCTTTTTCTGAAGGGCCCAGATCTGGTCATTGACCAGCCAGATGTCAATTTTGGTTTGGTGCAACTGGGTTCTGTCGCTCAGTCCGGGCTGACTCTAAGGAACTTCTCTCGTGTTCCAGCCAAATGGCGAATCTGCGAGGCCGGTGGTTTAGATGAAGTGAGTTTTCAAAGAATATTATCGATTCAATAATGATTTAATGAAGACTTCATTCCCCACAAAAAGGTTTTCTTCAAAATACCCGTATATTTATTATCAGTATACATGAAATGCATTGATCCCATGTTTCATTCATTTATTCATTTATCCAGAGCATTTTATATAGCACCCATCCAAAGTAATGATAACAAACTTGCGTGAAGAGCCAATAATGCATGGCCTTTAAACTTGAGCTTTAAGTTAAGTGATCAGTGATTATATTGACCATTTTACCAGCAGTGTGTAAATAGACTGAGTGGACAGAGTGTGGTATTTTCTCCATGGTGGTTATTGGTTAAGATACCTTCATTGAGTAAGTAGGGAATTGGGTATTGGCAGAAACTAATAAAAAACAGATTGTATCTTCTAGATTGACAAGGTTTTTTCATTGGTGACAATATTTTGTGACTTTGACTTGAGCCTAATTACATGTATATTTGTATGTGCTATATGGCACTGAAGATTAAGGATTGTAGGATTGTAGATGTGTATATGTCATAGTATGCGATGTATGCATACCTGTGGAAGAAAATCTTATGAAATAACTGGCAATTTAGTCAGATGGGTGTGCGGCATAGTTGTAAAAAACGTTTTTTTCGTTTTTTATTCTCTCCCAAAAAACGTCGTTTTTTTCGTTTTTATTTTTCCCATCGTTTTTTATCGTTTTTTTCGATTTTTATGTAACTTTATTTAATTATTTACTGACTAATATTATTTTCCTTAATTTAATTTTGTCTGATATTCCATACGTTTTCACCGTACTCTCAAGGATGCAGCTAACTATAGGGTCTTTATGTAATTGTTTAAGTCATAATTTTGAGAAATACATGTAGTAGATCCCTACAAGAAATGAAATTTGTAAGATTTATTTTGATATAAAATTCTTGGGCATAATTATTAATATTTATAAGTAGCAATTTTAAGCACAAAATAATGTACAATATATAATTTAGTAAACATCTGTGGTTTTTGCTTCTGGTTAGATTTTAATTGTGTTATGTCGATCAGCATAAACTTATAATGTGGACTTATGTCTACAATTTAAATTTGAAAAGATTTCAATACCTTTAATTTGTCCGAATTTCTTATTAAACGAAAGTTATAAGAAAAAATAACTGTGGTAGATTAATGTTACTTAGTCCAATTATTTTGGACTAATAATAAAGTTGTGTTATTTGCAGTTTCTTAATAAAATCGCATAAGCAATTAAGGTTGTAAGCTGAAAATGAAATTTCAGATGTAACAAAGGCAAATTATTTTCCGTTTCCGTTTTTTATCGTTTATCGTTTTTTATTATTTCGAAAAAACCGACGTTTTTTACCGTTTTTTATTTTATTTTTTTCGTTTTTTACATCTATGGTGTGCGGCAATCACTGTTGAGCATTGCCACGCTCTGAATGTTTGTTTGTTGTTGATTGCATTTTCATTGTACTTCATTCGGCTATTGTTATGCATGAAATCCTGGACAACATTTATTTAAGTTCTAAAGTATAATCTAGTGAGATGTTTGTTTTGTTTTAGGAGCAAGAGTCTGAGTTTCAATTCCATCCGCCATGTGGAGAGATAAAACCGTTGGACGCAGCTGTTGTCGGAATTGCGTTCTGCCCAAAGTCAAGCCGATCTATTCGCACAGTTTTTGAGATCTCTCTGTCCGATGGATTTCGAAGGTGCGTCTGCGTGGATAAAACCATTTGAAATTTATGTTCTGCTTTTTGGTAGAAATAGAAAGTTTGAAGGCACCCCACAAGATACCCGTAACTCCGCCTGTGTTTGCATTCTGATGGTGCCAGTCCCAAGCCTGGATAAAGGGGAGGGTGTCGTTAATGGTCTTTGTTACCACACAGCGTCGTTAAACCGTAACTACTACTACTACCAGATGGTCTTAATTGGAACTGGGCTAAGATCCGATTTGCCAGCGATTACCTCCAGAAGACATTGATAGTGAAAATTAATGTTTCTTTATATTATTATGACAACTGTACTTCCAGTATGAGAGTTGTAGAAAAGATCGGGAGGGATCAGACTTGATTTACATGGGTGTGCGATGAGGACTTTACTATGGGGTCCTAAGAAAGACTAGGGGTTGAACCACCTCCCCCCCACAACCCTGGCAATTCTCACCATGTGTATTTCTCTATGATCTTAACGTGTGCTATACACTTGTCCAGATACATGCATGCATTTCATTGTGCTATAATACTAATAAATTTTTCCGTAGACTGTACCAATGGAGTGTAAGCATGTTTTTGAATATCCAGGTCTGTTTTACTTTGTAGTGCGATTCCAGTCTATGGAGAGGTTCAGTGTCCTTCAGTATGTTTGCGTGAGTGTAGACTGGATATTCCAGATGCCTTTGTCGATGTTCCAGTCCATCGGAGTGTGGTCCTGGTTAACCAAACGCTTTTCCCAACACCATTTCAGTGGCAACAGGTAGGCTTAATAAAGAAACATTGTGACTCAAGATTTCTGCAGCAGCCAAATAAGTGAAGTCGTGGGAACCAGCTTATTCACAGGCTTGGTGGAAGTATAGTTGATAGATGGGGTGAAATCGGTCAAGAATGCCTCGAGATCAAAGGAGCCAGACTGTCAGATGGCTAAGGTGGATGGTGTTTAGGGATTAAATGGTGAAAGAGATAAGGGGAGGAGGAAGAATCATGATAGGATAACCTTGGGCTTACAACTTTATTATTATTATTATTATTATTATTACAACTATTATTATTATTACAACAGTCAGTCACATATTTTCCAGGCATCCTACTGAATATGTATTTTCAATGTTGCACTGCTAGACAAACTATCCTGCAAACTATCCTGCAACCTAATCTCAGAATTTCTAAAGTGCTACTCGAAAGCTAAGCTCCGGGCAGCAGTGTATTCACGAGCACTGTTGTCCAGAAATAAAAACTGGAGACTCAAAAGTCCAATTGCTGGAAGAGACTTGTGAACTGCATCGTGGTGTAAATCTTTTCCATTTAAATATTTAGTAGATAAATGATAATATTATTATCTGAATATAGTCATATGACTCATTCTCGCTCATTTTGTAGGCTTCTCAGAGATGCAGTAGCATGACCATTAGATCTAAATTGAACGAAAATGTGTTAAAATAACAGATCTAAAATCCTCTATATAATTATGGCATTCCAGTAGTATCACCAGAAGGCACCATTTGCTGGTAACCTGTAGAGCACCAGTTATAGTTACCTTTTAGGCATTGGTGGTCACCTTTATGGCACCAGTTGAATGTCGTGCAGGATATATTCCGAATTGTGGCAGTCGGTAGTTTAGAATATGCAATTGACATGAGTTGGGCTCATTGCAACTTCTGATGCAAGAAGTGGGACTTATAGATTGAATTTGATACAAATTTTTTTGATTTCAGCTTCAAGGGAATCCGACTCATGACCTTGAGTTAAAAATTGAACCTCAGTCAGGAATTCTCCAGCCAAGACAGCAATTGGAAGTTGACATCTGCTTTCTTTCGAGCAGATTAGTGAGTTTTTCTATCAAGTTTGTTCTTATTACATGAAAATAGATAATTTCAGCAGAACATTAAACTTAGCCTTAAGAGGCAAGTGAATAAACTGATATTTTGTTAAATAAATTGAAACTCAGAGTTATTACAAAATGTTTCTACAAATTAGAAATGATCCAGTCTATTCTAAGCTGGTCTAATGATGGCCATAAAGTTTTTCTCACCATGATTTGTGTAGGTATCAAGTACTGGAATGTGAACTAAAATAATAACTCTTGAAGATTAATGCAAGTCCATCTATCCAGCCTCATGCTAATAGATTCACTTCCTAGAATGAAAATTAGCCTATAATAAACCACACTGCGACTGCTTCTTTAATTACAGTGGTTCTTAAATTACAGTTGTTCTAAGGTTAAATTTATGTGGTTCTAACATAATTACTTATCATCTGCATATTTTAAGCCCTTGTTCCAGGTCTAAATTGGTATTTTGTAGGGTGAATTTTCTGGTATTCTGATACCATGCAAAGTTTGCGGTATGGATAAGCCACTGTGCCTCGAGCTGTCGGCTGTCGTCAGTGGTCTGAGTGTATCCTACAGTGTGTCGGATAATATCGATGGAAGTGACAGGTAAAAAACAGTTCAGATGACTTTGAACAATGCACAGGTAAGGTAGGGTAAAGAGACACAGATAAGGTAAGATTGCATTGTAATTGATTGTCACATTCTTCACGACCCCCGACCTTCCTTCCATAAGGTCACTCCATAAAATACTTGGGCCTACCACATGATCTAACCCTACCTATGGTTGATGCCTTTAACATGAAGGAAGTTTTACTATGAGAATATTGTATTACTTTGCATAAACATTTCTCTTATTTATTTCTTCTGTAAATTACTATGCGTTTGCTGGTATACTCTAATAAAGAATAATATACTTATTTTACAGTAGATAATGATACAATACAATACAATTAGGTATTTATATGATAATGCATTTATAATCTATTACACTTATATATGAGTAGCTGCCCTCATGACTTGAAAATGCATATTGATGCAGAGCTGCAAAACTGAACTGGAACTCTGTTGTTGTGGATTTAATTGTAAATTTGGTTTGCTTTAATTTTTAAAGTTATTTCTGATCTCCGTGTTGCCATTATTTTATAGGATTTACGACCACCTGGTCATTGATTTTGGACTGGGGAATAGACTTGGATCCACTCCGAAACGTTTCCTATTCATAAAGAACGAGTCCGGCATCAGCACTCTGTATGAAGTGGGCTGTGAATATTATGAGGCGCCCGTGAAAACAACGAAGCCACCGACGCCTCCAGAAAAAAGACCACCTGATAATCTTCTTCCGAAAAGGTACCAGTGATAAATTAAAATATGTTATTAATCCAATGTCTGACTGTGCCTGTGATTCAGGTATTGAAATCTGACACATTAATATCATTCATTCATTCATTCAGAATGTTCTTAGCTTGTGATACAAAATTGTGTCAAAGCACAGCTTCTGCACAATTAGCAGTACATGTATCTTCTGCCATATACACTTCATAGAGCAATGGCCGAGTTAGCTACACTCCTTAGAGCGTCTTGGTTAAAGAGTGTTGGATCACGGTTCATTTCCAGATTTTAGAGATTTATTATTCCAGGCTAGCATGGTCCTTGCAGAGTGAGCTTAAATGGCATAATGCCCATTCAAATGGGTAGTGAAGAATCTCGCTCGATCATTACATTGAAAAATGATCAGCATTTAGGCCATACACATCGCTAAGGAAGTTCATTTACATTTCTGTGTCAACATTTTTTATTTAAATTTTTTTTAATATCCAACTGATCACAGAAAAATGAAAATGTGAAGAGACGTGTTTTTATGGAGTTTGTTGTAGTTTGCTTGTGATGGCATGTCTGTTAGGACCTGCCCCAAATCTGATTGGGCAAGTTGAGAAATATGAGTTTTAGCTTTTTATCTGCTGTTGGTGAACGACTGCCATTATTTGACACCTGAATTATCAGCTTATCCGAACATATTTGAGAAGGTGTGTTTAACACATTATGCTGATGGTCATTTCTGTGAATAAACATGCCATTAAAGCAGTGGTTTATAAATGTAGGTTCAATCGTATCTCATAACTTTTAAAGCGCCACTTGAAAGCCAGACACAGGCTACCAGCGTCACGATCACTGGATTGTGATTATGGGTGCAAATTTAAAACGTTTTTTCAGCTAAAATGTGTGCTGTAGTTTTTGTGATGAAGCTGTGCACATATTTCTGATTGTTTTTAGGTTATGTTGATTAACCCTTGTAAATTTACATTCTTAGTCAAAGGAAGTTGATACTTGCAAAGACACCAAACCTGGCTGATCCAGTCCCAAAAACGAAAGAGCAGGTCCATGCAGGTATGCTATTGAAATATTCAAGTTAAGTAATGTTTCTTAACACGTTCACCGCCTACACGCCATGTTAAATGACTGAATCCGGTACGAGTTAACTCGTACTGGGCGGTGAACGTGTTAATCAATATATAATGTATACAGCCTTGGCCGCGTAAAAGCGATACTCTTGTATTAAGTAAGTAGTTAGCAAACAATAATATACTTACATTTTTACTTACTTGATGAAAGTGCAAAGTATACACAGTCTTGATTCCTAACATGCCTATGGAAATCCCTCAGAATTACAGTTCTAGGGTAATGTATCTGCTGAGTTGGGGACTGGATTGAAGTAATCCAATGAAAGGACATCCTTTTTACCATGAACTTGCACTGTAGGTATTTTCCTACCAATGAAGGCTGGAGAGTGGGATGGACAGTTGGACACCATACATAAACTGTGATAAGTGCATGTTTTGTTGGACATTTCGCAGATGATGACTCGTCCATTGTTTTGTTTGTTTGTTTGTTTATTTGTATGTGCACTTGTTATAGCACCCCTTCAAGCACTCTACTCAGAGGCGCTCACAACTGCAGATCAGACACTGCATCGGAGTCTCACGCCGAAGCGCTGAGCAATTGCAAGTGAAGGACTTGCCCAAGGTCCCAACGCGGCGACTTGAAATGGATTCGAACCTCCAACCTTCCGGCTTCAAGGCAACGACGCCACCACTACACCACCGCACCCCACATACGTAAACCTTCTTCTCAATTTTGTTCTACTTCACTCCAGAGAAACACGGTGGCAGATTGGTTAGAGTAATCAACCTGTAACATGGAGTGTTGGGTTCGATCTTTGTATAAGATTGTTACTACATGTTTGTAGAGACCTGGGCAAGTCCTTCACTCACAATTGCTGTGCAATATAATTTCTGTTGCGCCATGGAGGCATGGACGCTTCCGAACTTTGTAAGAAGGGTGATATCAAACTGCAGTTGCATTGTATTGTATTGTATCTAAAGACTTTTCGTGCACCAATTCAGACAGCTTCCATGATATTCATAATACTGTGATTGCAGAAAGTCAAATTGCTCCAACAAACTTATAAGCAATCGTTTGTTTGTCTGAATGACTGAACATTGATTTTTTAGACTTGTGTAAGAGCATGTTACATCTGGGCAGAGGAGCTGCTTTTCATGTTGCGCCCTCAGCCGGAGTTCTCGGACCTTTTGCGGAACTTGTTCTGGAAATTACGGGCTTTAGTGACATGTGGGGAACTTACGCAGATCGACTAGTTTGCCGTGTGAGCTCATCTTCTCATAATCTAATCTAATCTAATCTGAATTTATACATGTGTAATGAGATTGTCTTGAAAATTTTAATGTACTAGAATCTACTGCGAACTTTGGCAGACACGGCTTGACTTCCTGGATTTTGACCTAGCATCGGAACAAAAAAGGCAGCTCTGGCTACTGCGGACTTGATTTGATATAGCGCTGGTGAATAAGCTGGTCTCCCTGACGTGGCTTTTGTGGGCGCTGAGAAATTCTCGAAGATTTACATTACATTACATTAATTACACATCAAGCACCATGTTGTAAAAGTTTTGTGTGATAATGTGGTCATATTTTGTTTCTTAAAGATGAATTTTATATTTGAGGTCCATGTTCCCAGCTCGCATTTGTAATATTTAATGTGATGTGTATTTTGAAGAAGTTTTATCGATGTTGTGTTGAAGTTTTCCATATTGTCTTTGCAGGTTGGTTTACTGAATGCTGTCCGCCTTCCAGTAGCAATGGCCGTCACTGGATGTCCACTGTATTTCTCGATGGTCAATCCAAAGACTGACCAGAAACCCATCTTAAGGTTAATAATTTTATTAACAAAACACTTGCTGTTTATAAATAGGAACTATGAAGGCAACATTGTGGATAAGTTTACGGCAATGTTTTTCTTTTATGTTACGAGTGCATGTGTGTCAGTGTGTATCAGAGCACTTGTATTATATAGCACCATTTAAGTAACTCACAAGGTCGTTCTGGCATGGCTACAATAGGAATTGCCAAATTAATGTGTCTTAAGATGAGGAGTATTTAATTCTTGCACAGTTGTAGAGTCATGGCTCCTCCTTGTTCCATATATCTGCCTTAACGGACTGGGTAGGATAACTGTTAATTCTTTAGACTATTTCACTGTTGATTAGCAAAGGAGCAACGCCACTGACATCATTCATCCAACCTATTCTACGAACTTTTCCAATCTGCACCACTTGTAACATCTGCCATGGTTTTTATTCCAAAATTGAAGCACTCCTCTTCCGCATCTACTCTCCCAATTCTTGTTCTACCCCTTGCCTCTTTCGCTACTCCAACTCCCAACACCATTCACTCTCATTAAGGCCTTTACTCACGCTTGCTCAATAGTATTTATTGATGCTTGGTCAAGATATAATGACACTTAATTGATGCTTAACAATACTATCCAATTGTCTACGTGCTTGACCCTTTCCTCTTAACCTAAAATGCCATCGGACCTTATGTCTATCGACTTTGTTTTGACTGAGCGTTTATGACCTAACTTTCATTGGACACTAGGAATATCTCTTTATAATAACTGCAATTCATACTCTGAATTATTCATAAGAGGATATTATTACGAAGTAGTGCTTTTAGCCCAGGCTAAAGTAAAATAAAGCAGTTTTCTGCTGTTTGTTATGACTGATGATGATGTTTGTTATGACTGATGATGATGTTTGTTATGACTGATGATGATGTTTGTTATGACTGATGATGATGTTTGTTATGACTGAGGATGATGTTTGTTATGACTGATGAATGATGCTGATTGGTGAAGATGAGAATGCTGAATGCTAATGCTTTCGCTGATGATGGATGGTGATTATTTTAGATTTGGTACTCACGTTGCTGGGGCAACACCAGTTGTTCGTCCTACTCGAATCATGAATCCATCACCAGTTGGTTAGTAGCTGTAATCATTCACCTAAGTAGCATTATAATCAATGATTAACAATCTCACCTTATGTGTAGCATAATTATTGATCGGTTCAGAAACTCTTGTGCTACTTTCAGGCTGAAGATTTGCGTGTTTTTTTTGAGTCATGTCTATTATGGTTTGTAGCACGAAGTAGTTGTGATGCGTAGTTTCATTTTAAAAATTCAGAAGGTTGGAAATAAAATTTCTTAAATAAGTGAACTTGGCTGCTTACTTTTAAATGTAACATATAAAAATTTAAATGCCTTATGTATATATAATTTTTATATAAAATATTTTATATTCATTCATTCATTCATTCATTCATTCATAGCATTTATATAGCGCCCCTTCAAGAAACTACTCAGAGGCGCAATATATATATATATATGTTATATATATTTCAAATATATATTATATATTTTATATAAGTATATATTATGTATATAATATATATTATGCCATAATTACATATGATATATGTATGTAATATATACAATTATACATAATATATTTAAAATTTATACATAATATTTTTATATAGATTGTCATATATATTATATATATATATATATATGTATGAAAGCGTTAATGTGATTGTAAGTAAGTAAAAATTTGGTATATTCTACAATGAAAAGCACTGTCGCTGTCTCAAGATCACTCTTCTTCTCTTGGTCTCTTGTTCTAGGAGTACTCTCATTGTTGTGCACTGCTAGAGGCACTATATAAATTAATAGATACAATTCAATACAACAATAGCAAATGCTCAGCTCTGTGCATGACTGCTCTACAGCGCTGATGTAAATATTTTCGTTGTTGATTGGATTTTAGATCTGAGACTTGATTGGCAAATGTTCAACTTTTGTCCCGATGATGACCAGACCCTTGACCTTGTCGTCTGCTACGGAACTGCTTTCCCGCTTAAGGATGATTCTGGAAATGAAATTCAGAGTTCAGGTCGGTTCAAACTTCATGCGTTATGAGAAATGCTTCGATGATCGATTGGCATTTGTATGATCTCTCCTTCTGCATCATCTTATTTTATTTCACGTGCCTTCTTTTCAGTTATTTTTGTGGGTCATATTTTTCAGTTCTGCTGAGTTTTTTTATTATGTTTATGTTTCAATTAGTATAATTTGAATCAATTATTGTCAAGTCTCGGATTTACCTGGACAGTCTCTGAATTGGCCTTGTGTATCCCAAGTCCCGGATGGATCCCAAATTGTCCCCGAACTTCGTGTAAATACCCATTGCATCAAATCTTGTTCTCGTTTTCTAACACTAAACTCGAATGGTGGACTGTAAATAAGTTCTACAGAGTGGCCATGGAATTGATGGTTATTAAGTTTGTAATCTATCCTAGATAGTTTATAAATGTTTTGCTCTTGAAGCAAATGTTATATGTCTTTTGATGATTTGACTAATTTTTAAGAATTATTTTCAGTAGACTGTGTATGTCCTACATTATTCTGATATTACATTCGTTTCAGTACCGGCAGTGATATGGACAGGGTAAATTGGTAAATGCATATTGAATGAGCGTGGGAATTTCAAATTGGTAAAAGCAAAAGTTGACAGCCCTACTTGAATCCCAAGTGTAGCATCTTTCATTGAGTAGCATGGCATCTCCCATACTGTCTTTTAATTCCTAATTAATTGCATAATGATAATTGTCTTATAGAAGTCATTAGGATAGGTCGATTATATTAGGTTACAAGTTCATGTCCTCATGTGATCTGTGTTGTGAATTCATGGCATGATGGGATCGGTAAGAAAAATCTGTCAGACTGTTACCAGCCAATCTTCTGGTTCGCTCAAGTAACCCCTGCATATAACTTACGGCCCGTAAGTTACGGGCCATTTTGACGTTCAATTATGTGTTAGCAGTTATAGCAGCTTCTTCAAAACACAATTCCAAAGAAGCAACTGATGACTCGGACGAATTTCGATGCGTAGAGAGCGAGAGATCGTCTGTCACAGAGAGGCCAAAGGTCATTTCTCTGACAGTGAGATGTCACGGAGGAAAGGAAGTGCAGAAGCCGTTTGAAATCCGTCCATCGCAATTTGTGAGTGGCGCGTTTTAGGAATTAAGTTCATATTTGTGCTCATATTGACACAAACACACACACACACACACACACGTAAAACCCATTATACATTGTCATCATTTCAAAGAGTTTTTAAATTGCAAAGCAAACAAAGCTCAGTGGATATAACATAAAACAGAGCCTTTTCAGCATTTCATGGACATTATTCGGACACATTAATGTGTTCCATATTGAAATATGGGCGCTGTATGATCTTCATGTGAGGAAGGAAAGACGATAAGTCCAGCTGTGCAGAACCATTTCGTAGTATGCCATAGTTCAGATCGCAATGTAGTTCTAAGATATGTTGTGGATTGCTGTAGTTGGTCTTTCATCAGGACGTGCTTGATTGTTGCAATATGATTGAATGTTGTGTCATTCTTTCTTGGTGAATGTGTTCCGTTTCCACAATGTGGACGGAGTTGCAACGGCAACACATAATAGAAACAACTGGAGTTATAAATGTATACATGTGTAGCCATAAGGTGTATGGATGGACATTATTCAAAGCACACAATGAAAGATAAAAAGGGAATAAAGTAACAAAGGAAATAAAATAAGAAAAACAATTGTTACTACAAGCAATTGTTTTTTATATTTAAGTGAATAAGTAACCCTTTAAAAAACTTTTTCCTAGGCCAATGGGGGGGGTTAAATTCTAAATTATACAACCAATTTGTGATTGTGACTTATTTCACCAAGTGCATGGTTGTATCAATTGCAGGTTGTACCAGCCTTTGGAAGTAAGACGGTCGAGGTAGTTTTTTCACCTCAGAATGAAGATAACTTCGATGGATCATCTGCAAATCTTGAATGCTTGTGTTATGCGCTGGGCTATATTAGCCTCAACGACAAGGTTTGCAAAAAAGAAATCAAGACCACCTCAGACTTGACATTTCCTAGACATGCTGTTTAGTAGGATACTAGTAAGCGATGTTTTCTAATAGTTGCCCTATTTTCCAAGATGGATTTAATGTTGGCATAATTTTCTAACTTTTGTAACGTTATGGGTTGAGACGCTTATATTATTGGATTTAAATAATTTTTAATAATAATAATAATGACAATTTATATGGCGCCGTTACACGGCCATACCGCTACAAGGGCGCCTCACAAACAGCCAACTGCGGGATACGCCTTAGCAAATTTTTATTATAGAAGTACTCTCTTACTTTTTAATCTACTTCCTGTTCATTAGTCATACACAAACTTTCATTGGGAAACACTGCCTTTCCCTTAAATATAATTGTATGTTTTTTTCAATCTGTTTATTAAAGTGTTAAGTAAGTTAGCGTAGTCTGGGTGCTGTTTTCTTTTAGGACCAGCATGTTGCAACTGTGCTTCATCGAATGCATCAGTATGACGTTCCACCTTTGCGAGTTGACATGACTGCAGGTATCGATCCTGGACTGTAAGTACTTAAGCTCAGTGCAGACAAGTACCTATGTATTGTCTTGTTTCATGCAGTATTTTACTATATTTTGGATTAATGTTCTAATTAATGTTCGCTGCATATGCAGTGAGATAGGACTACGTCAGGAGTTAGATTATCCAGTCCAAAAAACTGCCAGCATAGCCATACATATTAGGGTGATTCAAGTTCTGTAGGGAAAAAATGAAAGTTAAAAATTAAAAGACGCTCTTTACTTTTTGTGTTCCTTTTAGTTGGTGGAGCAAAACTGTGAAATATTGTAGCAATTGGTTTGTATTTAGTTCTGCCTCACGGAGCTCAAAGTTTTCAAAAATTTATTTAACTAAATTTTATTTGCTTGTAAAGCATTTTAAATTAGTTACCTAATTTTTTTCTAATATAGAACTTAAAAAGTATATAAATTGAGCATAAACAAAATGATGAAGTGTGTAAACAACCAAATTTATTAATTTGTCATTATAATTTAGGCAAAACAAATCATTGCAAAATTATTCAAAATGCGAAATGCTTGTTAGCATTTTGAATACATAGCAACAACAATATTATGGCTGGAGCCAGGCCAAAGACTTCCATTCATCTTAAAAGAGATCTTTAAGAGACGTTTTGAGGTAGAGTAATGCATACAATCTTGAATGTTTGCAGTTTTCTATCAAAAGAAAGAGACACTTTCTCAGTAGGTGGTAGTGAAAATGTTGGTCAAGACATCGAAATCTGTGGGAAAGGCTAAAGTAAGATTATTCCAAACGCAGTTCTAAGAAACATTGTTCGGAAACTGAATGCATGAAGCCTACTAGAAAAATACAGATGCATCTGATGTAACAAGAATTGTAGGTGAAGACACAGACAACTGACAAAAGATGACTTTGCATTCAATAAATATTCTCTTTCATATTGGTCATTGTGAGGCCATGAGTAGACCCCATATTTAAAATTGAAGCAGACAGCAAACTTGGCTATGAGAATATTTCTTGATGAGAATATTTCTTGTGTATCAACAATCAGGAACAAATTATGCAATGGTGCAGTTGGACTAGATACAAATTTGGCCAATAAGAATAAAAGAAAGAAAGAAAAGAAATGAAAGAAATACATATAGCCTACGGCATAAAAAATGGAAAAACACAAGAAGCATTGGATTAGCCTATCTAAGTCACAAGCAGTTGTTTACATTATGTTTTGAAGGTGAATCAAATCATAGTGATTAAGCAGATGAGTAGCATATTTGAATGAACAGTTCTGAAATTTTGTGGAGAAACATTTTGCGAAAACTCAATTTCCATTGACATCGGCTACGACAATAAGAGAAAACGAGAGAAGTTTTGTTCTTTGAATATCATTCCATCAAATTGTGCTTCTACATTGGTTCAAGCAAATATCACCATTCACCAGCAGAAAGGCAGACTACATTTTAGCAGCTGGAGGTTAATTGCAAAGATAAAGTAGGCTATCCAAGTCTCCACTGTCGTTCAGTGGCATTTGATTTCAACGTTCGTCAAATATTGAAGTTGACTTTGCATGTAAGGCAACTGTGTTGAAAGATTATAAAGAATTGTTTCAGCTTAGTCTAATCCTTCTTGGACAGTTCCATCACTTGGGACATATTATTTTGTGAGTGCCGAGTGCACTTAACCATGCACACTGGATGGCTGAACTTAAATCAAGTGAACACAAAATGAAGTCACTAGTTGTTTAAAATATGGATTATTTTTAACTTTACATGTCTCAATGCATATGATGCACTGTTGCTCCATGTAGTGATCTGCTCTTGAATCAAAAGATTTTTTTTATCTGCATCCAAAGTAATTTTCAACTTGTAAAACTGGTTCAAAAGCAGTTGACTGTTACTTAAGGTAAACTTATGGGGCCTTTTCCTATTGGTGAGGCATTGGCACCGTTTGGCTTCTTTTCGTAAACCGTTTGAACATAGCAGTCAGATACGTCATTTATTCAAGAAGATGATGATAAATGGTAAGAATCTCCAAATATTAGGATTCTAATAAGATTGTTAACAATCTTTAACTTGTTGGTTACAGTTAGGAAAGAGAGATCAACATTCGACTCCACATTGACGAAACGCGAAGATCAAATTCGAATAAAATCAACTAAACTTTCAATTACTTTTAATAAATTAAGATATATTGGCATTTAAAACAATAGATAATAGCTTCTTAGGTAGTGTTGCATCATTTTTATTGGACTATATCACTAAGTTTTTCAGAAAAAAATTATTTACTGAAATGCAATTTTTTGACAAATCACAATAAAATTAAATAATTTCAAGGTCGATGAGGCAGAACTAAATATTATCCGATTGCATTCAAATTTTGGGGGGCATATTTTATTACCAAAAGGAACATAAAAAATCGAGAGCACCAAACAAATTCGACATTTTATTTTTTTGAATCACCCTAATACATATGTAGCTCATATGGGACTCATATTACTATATGGGGCACATTTAGAGCTGATATGGGTCTAATTTAATACCCATGAAAGCTTACAACTTAACGCTATGGAAGAGAGTGAAATTGTCTATCAAAATCAAATCTTATTTTTGCTTTTAGCTGCACATTTATTCATTCATTTATTGATGCCAATTATGGGTAAACAAACATCATTCAAAATGGGGATAGACAGGTAATCTCTTATGGTTAGCTCAAACTTGCTCTATTCATATATGTATGAGCACTTGTAATAGCATCCCTTCAAGAATTCTACTCAGAGGCGCTCCTGACTCCAGCAAGAACACTGAATCGGAGTTTCATGCTGAAATGCATGAGCAATTGCGAGTGAAGGACTTGCTCAGGGCGTCTATGCGGTAGATTGAGGTTGATTCAAACCCGCAACCTTCTGGCTCCAAGGCACTGAAGATATCCCTACACCATCACGTCCAAAAAAATACAAGCAGAGGCTCAGTCAATTAGTTAATCACGATCATACTCTAAAATCCCACAGCTTGGTCGTGGGCAAAGATGATTTGGGGAAATGTGTGTGACTGCAAATAGAATAGCAGCTAAAAACTTTGTGGTATGTTGTAGATTGTCTATAATGTATGAAGACGATGATGAAGGGTTATTTTACCAGTCGGCTGCTAGCGACCTCCTTACGAGCGAAAATCAGGTTACACTTACATTGTTAAACTTTTTTTGTTATTCAGTGGTATGCTGGAAGCAATGACTCCAACTTGTTTTTAATTATTTTCTTAATTATATTCTTAATTATATTCTCAAGTCTGTTTTAAATAATCTGTCTTGGATTAGTCTTTTTGTATCTTATTAGTATGAACTTATGATAATAAGTTTATAGCTTATTATAACTTATTGTCAGTATTATGGTTATTACCGGTAGTAATATTCTTACGAACCTATTTGTATTTTGTGGTTGGTTATTGTCAGAGTCAAAGAGGTTGAGACAATGGAGAGAAACTTTCTTTGTTTTCACCATTGGTGTGATATGAATTTGATGTAGAATCTCATGGATTCTCTGCAAACAATGTGTATTGTTTTGACCAAATGTTACATAGGTATTTGTCTTTAAAATACGTATTCGAGTACTGATGTTCGATTAGACAAGCAAAATATAGGGATCCTAGACTGGTCTGTTCTTATAATCTCACATGAGCTTCTTCTTACTTTCAGCTGAAGCCGTTGTTCACCAAGGTTTCCAGTGTCACACTGTGCAACAGAAAGACTGCATCGCTAACGTTTCGCCTTGCATCACCCGCTCCATTTGCCATCGTGGAAATTGATCCAGCCACAAGAAATGTAACAAGACAAGTCTACAAGACCGAACAAATATCGCTGAGACCTCAACAAAACGCTGTGGTGAATATGCACAATAGTTGCTTTTTTTGTTTGCTGGAAGAGTATGTTAGTTGGTTTTATGCAGGGTTGAAAGTTACCATGCTGCAATTGTGGTTTTTAAGAATTTTGAAAAGTTGTTGCATAAAAATGAGACATAAACATACATTTTGTATATACGGTACTTTAAACTGACATACCCCGGTAATACAATTATGGTAGGGCCTATGTAATTATCTAACTTTTTATGCTTTTCTTGGAAAATGCTATTGTATTAGTGTCTTTTTAAGGTTAAACACCGTTGCCAAGCTGAATTCTCATACTCTTTAACTCCTTGATTTATAACTTCCAAGATATGCTTATGTTAAAATTCAGGTATCAGCATAGGTATAGGCTATTAGTTATAGGCTAGACCTTAGAGGCTAGGAGTTATAGGCTAGGCCTCAGAGGCTAGGAGTCATAGGCTAGGCCTTAGAGGTCTGTCTGGAAAATGTTGAGACTGTTTTCAAATTGCAAAGTTGTTTCTGATTGTAACGGGTATAGATTTAATTTAGTTGTACTGTCTGGCTGTAGATTCATGTGGCTTTCTGCCTGACCCCAGATCTGTTGGAGTACGCAAACCTGCAGTCATTTTTCAGTTGTGGACGCATGCCAGAAGGAAATGAATTCAACGAGTCTGATTCTGAACGAAAGATGAAATTCCAACGAGAACTTGATATTAAATTTGCACACCATGCATATCAGGTACAATACAGGGAATACACTTGCATTTAATGCATTCCGAAAGTTGCAACATCACCAAGGACTGCTTACTTCACATTATGATTAATACTATGATTTTGATTTTAATTTTGATTATTACTAAGATTGAAAATTCATAGCGTGATATAAAATTAATGAATCTTAAAAGTTATGAGCCCCCCACGAGCAATGCCTCTGTATTTCAATTCATCCTGTAACCATGTTGCGTATTATAAACCTGATTTATATTAAGCGAATGTATATATATGATGCCAAGTGACGTATTCTGATGTGGATTTCTATAAATCTATCATTCATTCATTCATTTTGATAATTTATATCACGCCTCTTCAAGAAAGCTACTCAGAGGAGCTCACAGCCCAGCCACAGCTAAAAGAATAAAATTTTAGCAACTTACAAAAAGCAGGTGAATTTAGTCCAGGCGTAAGTCTGATGGTCTGGCACATAATATGAATCTTAAGTTTTAAGTACGCATTGCAATTAGTGTTAGAAATGTTATTACTTTTACTGTGCTTTGCAGAAGGTATCAATGGTACTGTTATTCTGCTGTCTAGAGGGTATCATTGGTACTGTTCTGCTTTGTAGAGTTATCAATGGTACTGTTATTCTGCGTTGTATAAGGTATCAATGGTACTGTTATTCTGCTTTATAGAAGGTATCAATGGTACTGTTATTCTGCTTTGTAGAAGGTATCATTGGTACTGTTATTTTGCTTTGTAGAAGGTACCAATGGTTGCCACGCTTGTGCTTCCTTCGCTGGAGTTGTCCAGTGAATTGGTCGACTTTGGAACTTGTCTTGTCGGTCAAACAAGAGAAATGCAGATTACTGTGGCAAACCACACAACCTCTGACAGTCAGTGGAGTTGCACTGAGGGTAAACGATCTTATTATCCCTGTTTATCTATGGTCGATCATTAGAATTAATTTATTCGTCTGTTTAGCCTGTTGAAGGAAATTTCCACTAACAGGCATTTTGACTCAATGCGCTTTGTTTTGCACATTATTTGAAGGCTGTCATTTCTTTGGTAAGTCGCAGTTATCATCATTACTGCTGGTATCCTTTATAATTATTATTATGTCTGTTTATTTAATGCTTAATTAATTGACTTAATTTTCATTAGCCACCTTCTTCAATTATCGAATTGGGTTGATCATTTTAACTTCAATTGATTGCGTACTCTTTCCTTCACCGTCCAAATGTGCGAGACAAAAGTTATTCATTTATAAATTTTTTGTCCACCAACAGTCCTCAGAGACATATTGCTGGAGCCACTGCGTTTGTATGATGTAAATGTGACAACGATCAGATTATGTAAATAATAAAAGCGAGATAGGAATTTTATTATGACCACGTTCCCCATGATCTGTTTCTATCACTGTGGTTGAACTCTAGGTCTTTTTATGGCACCATAGTTAAATCTTCTTTCCACACTCCATGGATGTGACCCCAAATTATTTTTCTTCAATTCTCATAATGACTATGGAAGGATGGATGGCAGTATCAAACTACCGCTTTATTGTATTGTATTGTATTCTATTCTATTGTGTAGTTCTGTCTTCTTGATTAATTTCATCAACTTTTATTCCATCATATTTTCATATGCGTAACATAATATTACCTTATGCGCCTTATTGGTTTTCATCATTGTTACTTAAATCTTTTTTTTGCATCTGTTATCAGAGCATTCATCACACGATGACTGTACACGGATCTTCGAGATAACACCAGATTCTGGCCGACTAGACGCCCAGATTGCCTTTTCCGCAAACAGCAGAGCAGTCATCAGCATTTTCTTTACTGCCAAGTAAGCACACTGATGCAATATGCACAAAAGTCTGATATGATCTCATTTAAAGATTTCTATAGTACAAGGTATAATTAACACAATTTAAGGGACTAATCAATAGTTGCTTTTGAGGGCGTATTTATTTTCAGAAATTGTTGCTCTTTATGTGAACTCGTATTATTAAGTGATACAGTGATGAGCAAAGTACCGGTAGGCTTTTATTTTCAATTAATTTCAGTTCAAATTTTTTCGTGCTGCAAAGAGTGTCTAGAGCAATCGCTATTATTGCGTCCAAGTTTTGCCTGTGTTGAAATGTTTTAGTCCGAGTTTTTGCAGTCGAGTAATCATTTCATCTTCGATATTCTTCTACTTTCATTGCAATGTGATGGTATTCTGCACCCTTTTGTTTAGAATTTAAACAATTGATTCACGTACAATTAATTTGTCCTACAACTAATATTAATTTAATGATTTTCCTAATTAAGTTACTTATTATGATTAATTGCTTATTTGGTTTGTAGAGAGGCTGAGGCGTATGAAATCGTCTATATTTTCGAAGGAATTCTGGGAGAACAGTGTCGAAGACTTTGTGTCAAGGGCCAGGGGTCACACGACGGCCATTTTGAGTCTCTTGTCAACATCTAATTTCATGTAAATTCTCAATGTATACAGGCATAGCTATGCCTACCTATGACACACACACATTTTGTTCCAAGATTGTTCTTTTTCCAGTTTACACATGAACGTGCATGCACTCGTGTGCACACACATATGCACACATCCAGTATATTATGAGCTTTCTAGGTTATACTGCTGAACGCCAATTGACACTGAGAAAATTAAGCTGAAAACGAATAAATTGTTTATTTTGTTCACTTGCTTTGCTGAACCAGAAAAATGGTTGGTTTTTGCATTGTATGAGGTTGCAGTTTTGCAGAATTACAATATTATTTTAAGCAGAATTGAGTATTAAAAATTGTTTAATGTACAAAGCAAGGGTGTATTCATTTACAAAATGCCTTCACTACAATCTTCAGAGATATTGCTGGAGCCACTGGATTTGTATAACGCAAGGTGAAATGTGACAACAATAAGAAATGTAGCCTACATGAAAATAATGAAATTGGATTTTATTATGACCACTTCTCCATTATGTTTTCATCACTGTGGTCATGCATATGGTATCGATTCTGAAATCACTGCAATTGTATGTAGCCAACTAGCTTATAAACCAGCACACAGGTTTAATTAGATATTAATGCTAACAAACAAAAAGGGTGACAGCCAGAGTGGCCTAACCTTCAAATTTTCCCATATCATATGATGTTTGTGATGAAGATCATTAGTTTATTCATTCATTACGATAACTTGTATAGCACCTCTTCAAATGGGGCTACTGATCTTACAACTACTTCCAACACCAACACAGCCAGCTGAGCCAATTAAAACTGTCCTAAAAATGAGAGATAGGAATCCCTGAGAAGGACTAGTGCTAGAAAGGGAGTGGAGCATCAAGAGGAGACACCATCCCAGGTCGAGGGACGTATGCCACCGATAATAATTAAGGCATGGTACTGCTTGTTGGTGGAGGTGCGAGCAATAGGGACAAAGCAAACCTTGTTCAGCCGAATGACGAGCGCAAGTGACGAGCACTATATAGGCCTACATGTATATTAATGCGATGTAGGCCTAAGCTACACTATTTTGGTCGCCGCGGGGCCCCCTGTTGTGCGGAGCCCGAGGCACGTGCCTCGCGTGCCTAAGCCTTAAAACGGCTCTGATTACATGTACAGAGGACTCTTACTATGCACCAGAACTGAAAGCACTGAAACACAGAAACAGGATTGACTTTTCAGAGGACGGAACATTCTGCCGTTCTAGGCTACTGCTCATTTTGCAACGTCAACTGCATCTAGCGTACGTGATCATAATCTCCAAATTTCTTGAGCGCCACTCGAGAGCTATGCGCAGGGCACCGGCCTATTCCCGAGCGCCTTGTCTATAGTCAGAAGGGTTGCAATCCAAAAGAATAGTCCGAAAGATCGAAGTAGATGCATGGTTCGATGATCCGATTTCCAATGGCGAATGACTGGCTGAGTACACTTTCATTCGTAATCGTATTTGTAATCCACTGCCTTTAATTTTTTGCGTGAAACCAAACCTTGCTTTACAAATTTCCTGCATAATGTTATTATTGTTAAGAATTTTGTTGTACTAGCGCTTGAGTAGTAACCGCAATTATAGAAGCAACAGTTTCGGTCGAAACTCTATTCCGTATCCTAAGGTTCTGATGACGTCATTGTTCGTGGAATCTCATAAATTACATAATCTGTTCCTAAGGTAAGCCAAAGATGGCCGCCGTAGCAGGTTTAGTCAATGTTTGCGCGCCTGCTTATTGTCTATTTATGTTTAAAAATTTGGACCTCTCGTTTTCATTTAAAACTATTAAAATGCAAACGAACGACTCTGTTCCCCTGTACACTTGATATTTTGGAGTTTTAAGAGGTTTGTTTGGCTTACTTAATTGAGATAATCTGATGATCTGCCAACCGTCGTCATACAGGACTTAGTACTATGCGTGTCCATACTTGTGTTGTACCCAGCACCGACTAGATGTGTATATCCTGTTTTAAAGTGGAATGATAGTAGCAGCAACATATTCGGACATTATGCCATGTTCAGTAACAAAATAAAAACGTGTAGACGTTTTGATTCTCGTTTCCGAGACTTTTGGCTTGCGGAAGGCTGAAACCGCTGAAAGCGGTTTGAGTACTTTATATAACAAGTTTGCAGTGCTCACCTATTTAAATTTATTCATAGTACACTTTACATTCTTATTTATCGTATAGTACGGTGTCGACGGCATGGTTTGGGGCATGCCGTGCTAGTTACTTTGAACGAAACTACTGGATTTAAAACATTATTTCCTGTAGACGATGTAATGAAAGGACTAATAAGCTTGCAGTGAAAATCAGTGGTGAGTATTGAAGTCTGTTATGGCGTGAGTAAATGGATGCAGGTTGCAAAGATTGAGTGCCTTTGCAGGTAAAACAACACAACCGTCTCAGACATCGCTCGAATGAGGCGATGCTACCTACCAGCCGCAGCCACGATTCAGTTTACCGGTTCATTAGATAATTTGTGGTTGTGAGTTTAAATAAGCAGACTGGTTTACTCCCCATAAATAAAGCTGCTCCATGACGCGTGAGTACTTTGTAACAAACATGGGTGCACAATGGCAGATCAAAACAATGACACCTATAGCACTGCAATTCACTGCTTGATGTTCGAATCTAGATAATGGACAAAAAGTACATTCTTATGACCATTTCAGAGACTTTCGCTGTTGAAATATTAAACTAATAATTTGTGTTCATTACTTAATATTCATTTTAATTGCATGTTTAATTAATTGCATTATGCGATGTGGCAGCTGCATCTAGTTGAGCAAACTCTGTTTGTTTTTGGCAGGTCTTATCCTCGCTAAAACAGCATGGATCAAAGAAAAAAGGTAATATATTTCTGTATTTGGGACAGCAAAGGCTCCAGATATTTTCAAAAGTTTATGTGAAAATATTTCATTGTTTAACCCTTTAATGCCGGAGGGTATAGGATTTTCCATACCATTTACTACCATCTCGGCATTAAAGGGTTAATGATAGTTTTAAGTCACCGAGTTCTCTTGATTGAATGTATGCATGTATGTATTAGAGCACTTGTATAATGCTGGTATTGAAAATGCTGGGGTGAGCAATGGAAACTCCAATGAAGAGTTTTTGTAACGCACATCTCACCTGGGTTCCATCGCATGGTGACCAGTTTGACTGCAAGCAGAGGATTTGGAGAGCAGTGGGAACACCGTTCCTGCGCGTTCTCATCCACTTTAAGTACTGTAAACTTTAAGTTACTCACAGAGTTGCACGAACCATGTGTCCTTGCGGGCTTATAACTTTGAATGCTATGCAAATTTATTGCTTACCACTGCGTCGTAGAATTTTAGAGGTTATGACATGGCGCTTTAGTGCAGCCTCTATGTATTTCCTATTTCACTGCACATGTTTAAAGCTTTCATCATATTTTTCATTTGTACTTGATTTTTGTTTGCGATGACATTACGCTAAGTTACTGGACTTCACATAAGCAAGTCTATAACTTCTTTATACAATAAATTTTTTCTCTGTGTTGTAAGTATGTAATTTAGTATGTTCTGTAATACAAAATAGATCCGCATTGACTTAAATTTTCTTTTCACACACAGAATCTTCGTGCAGTGCAGCTGAGTCATCTTATAAATGAGTATTTTGCTGACTCCGTTGATCATCCTGTTCGTGTATCAGCAGATCGTGTTCCCACTCTTTCCCTTGTGCCAAATGACCCTCAACTGGAGCCTTCAAAGGTCAGGAAAAGCCCAATTATTATATGATTTGCTCTAACTGATATTTTTAATGCCGATGTAATTCGCTTCTGTTGTTCTCTTATCTGTTGACTTTCATGATGTAAATTTCATTAATCTATTGTGCGTGTTCTATTGTGTTTACCAGCATTATCCAAATTATTTTTTTCTCTTTTGTAATGGTTCTCTAATTGTTCTTGTTTTGTAATGGTCATTGAATCTTGTGCTTACGTGATGCTGATCTTATCTATTTACTTTTGTGATGATTATTAAATCCTAGGTCCTTTTTTGTAATGGCAATTATGGCTTAGTGTTCTCGGGCATGCTAGTAGAACATCAATTTTGAAATGAAGATTCATTGTGCACAGGCTCGATAATCGATATATAATAATCATATGCCACTGTTATTCATTATAATTTAAGTGGCATTGAATTTTTTTTTTGGACATTGGGCAGGATCTTAGTAGAACCCCTGAAAAGCACTTCTCACTTTCTTAGCTGGATTTAGCGTAATTCTACAGATTTGTAATGAGAAGGTCTCTAGTGGTTGTCCCAATTGATGCTTTGCTAATTTTCAGATGTACATTAGAAATATTGATTTGTTACACTTGAATATAAGTTCCATGGATGGATGGATAGATGGTTGGTTGGTTGTTTGGTTGGTTGGTTGTATGGATGGTTTATTTGGCCGTTGGTTTGGATGGATTGATGGATGTATTGATGTATGGATGTATGGAATGCCAAGTCCTTTGTGTGTGTGCTCAGGTGAATGAAGCATCTGTTTCATGTAGTTATGCTAAGTTGCCAAAATTTATTATGTGACATGATTATTGCCTGATTATAATTAATTGCACCAGTTAGTTCCTCCTTATTACATGCTTAATTGTGACACGGATTCTAATGTGCAATTAGGTCAGAGGTGTGGATCCAAGATTTTGTTCAGTCATAGAAAATGACCTCATTACTATATAGAACAACTTTGCTATGAGTGAATCACTCCGTTTCCGGCTTCCAATTACCATGTTTTGCTTTGTATTCTTATATGTAGCAAAATGCATGTATTACTGTTCATGAGAATATATATATGACTTAACTGGTGCCCTTGATGTAACCCTTGCCTTGATTTTCCAGTCACTTTTATTGCTCGCATTGTTCATGTGGCTAAGCTGAGCTGTGCTTTTGTTTGATTAGTAAATTGTTTGTCTGTTTAGGTTGTTCTAAATAAACATGGCTGGAATCCTGTTCTAAAGCCATTTGAACCTGAGCCTGTGCAGAAAGCAAGTTATAAGGGTAAGTTTTTACATGCGAAGCTGCTTTCCTAATGATAAATTGTGGTCAGTTACTTGTTTGAAATGGTTTAATACGCATGGTGTGGAAAGGTGCTATTGCAGATAATAGTTACAAAGTTTTTACGTGTGAATTATGAATCGTAAATTGTTTCCAGGTTTTGGCAAGTGTTTCTCTGTGTAAGTGAATAGTAAATTGTGTCTGGGTATGGGTAAGTGGCATTGTGAATGGTTAAGTCAGGGCTTTTTTTAACGTGCAGTTGTACACAAAATGTGCAGTTCTAAACGGATTTGTGCAGTTGTAGAAGCACTTTTGTCACAAGTTCTGTGCAGTTAAAACTAGCAAAAAGGTCATTGCCATCTGATTGGAAGTAATTTACCATGGAGGATGGGGAAAAAAGAAGGGATTGTGCAGTTCTAAAAATTCCTTAAAAACAGCCCTGGGTTAAGTGACTTGGAATGTATGGGTAAGTTAGATGGTGTTGGGTAAATTTGTATTAATGGACAGAGTAGTGGTGCAATAATGATTTGGCTTCATCACCTTTTACCCTTAGCAGGTGTAGGTTAATTGGATATACGACTTGAATAGCAAACCTACTCAAAATCTTTGGAAGTTTTTTCCTTGAAATGAATAACCAGCATTACTTAACTTTTAGTTAATTCTTCGGATTCGAATGCTAATGTTCTAATGCAAATGTTGCAGAACTTTGTCTACAATGCCACCTAATCCTGCATTGTATTGGATTAAAAAGTTGAATGGGAATGTTGATTTTTGTAGACGAGCTACCTTTTTATAGGGACTTCAGGTATATTTTGTGACTGTCTATTTGAAGTGGTTCATTTTATCTTTTTCTGCAGGTGAATTACCTCGGCCGCGTAGTATTTTACGTGAACCGAATGAAAACCATCGTACTGAACATCTAGAATCAAGACTTGCGGCTCCGTTGCCTGAAGATTACCACGTCCCCTCTTTCATTACGTCCACCGACTACGTTGCAAGAAAGAAGGATTCCCATCCCGAAGGAAACCACCGCACACCTTTCACAAATGGACATTACAGTCGAACCGCACAGACAAATAGCCACACAAATGACGCTATGCATGCACCACTTGCCACCAGACATGACAATTCACAATACGTCGGACACCGATCGGATAGAGCGCATAGTGTTGTCGGCCACTTAGGCGATCATGCACGTCCGTCATCACCAGGCGTTTACGGTAATGACGGCTCGCATGGAAACGTTTTAAAATATGACGATTCACGTGGGAATTTCGGCCGAAATGATGATCAACCGAGGATTTCTACGCGTGCGCTCGGCTCAAGTGTCAAGGGTAGTTATTTGACTGTAAGAGATCGGGACTTGTCAGACTTCTCAAACGATAAGCAGACGAGAGGAGAGAGGATTGAGCCGGATGGAACAACGACAGATAACAGTGACGTGTTGAAACGTACGAAACTCGGTATGAAGGTTCGACAACACCAAGACCTCAATGGCCAAGGTTTGTTTTCAGATATTTGTTTTAATTTCAGACAAATTTATAATTTAAATAAACTTAGAAAGCTTTGGGAACACAGTATTATTGTGTTAGCCTTTGTTTGCTACCAAACTTTCAACAGAGATATAAGTAAGATATAAGTAAGTAAGTATATATACCATATTACATATGGTATATATGAAGGATAGAGGAAAGATTTCTTACCTGCTTTATGCACCATATATTCAAGGTTATTGCTGTTATTGAGGTTTCATTAACTCTACATCCTGCAAGTATTAGGTTTATTGTGCTTGTAGAGTTAGCTTGTAAAGCTCTGATATGGTGCTCAGTTGTGCAGTTGAGCAGATTGTGATGCTTCTTATTCCACATGGAATGGCCTTTGGAAAGCTGGAGAGCTGGGCTCGGGATGCTGCATGCACCTTCCACCAGACCAGCATCACAAAACTGTTCTCTTTAGTGGTGGCTTTTGCTGGAAGCCATTTTTTGAATAAATATCATGATTTCGTGAATGAATGATGAACAATGGTGCTGAATGGATGAATAAATATATAAACAGAGCAAGACTACAGAACAAGTCATTTTGTGTGTTTGGTGTGTGTGTGTGCATGTGTGCCTGTACTTGAATGCATGGTGTATGTGTGTGGTGTGTGAGAAAGAGAAAGACAGACAGACAGAATGTAACTTTCAATGACATGGACAGTGTTGGACACTTTAAGAGATGCTGAAAACTAATGCAGCTTGCAGTGCTAAGTTATTTTTGTTATTGGTACACATACATATGTGTACCAATGAACATTTACCGGCTCCTGGGTTGTTTTAGTTATTTAAAAACGTTGCATATCCCAGTCGGTCCTGAAATCTTATAACATTAGCGGAATTGTCATTTTGCTTAGGATTCTTTTGGATTGCTTACTTCTGTTGGGAGATCTATGTGTTGTGACGTGATGCTTGAAATTACTTGAAGACAATCCCAGAGCATGACATCTGGCTGAACACTGTCAGATTGTACCTATGTACATCTGATGTAGCAGGAACGGGGCCTTTTGGATTTTATTACCATGTCACATAATTTACTTCTAAAGGCTAGAGCAGTTCACTGGTAAGGCACTGTGCATTGACTTTGGCCTTATGGTTGGTGTGCTTTAGTTGGCCTAAAGGTGATTTAACAACAGGGTTTTCGTGCCTGCCAAGCAGATTTTGTGGAATGATGCTAGACAAATTGTTCAAGCTTACTTGTCTTGTGTTACTGATACGGCTTAACTGACCATGTACATAGCAGATGTATACAATGAATAAGGATGTACATAATAAGGACATTAAACTTCGAGATGTTCCTAAACAGTGTGGCCCTGATAGTTAGGGCAAGATTCATTCAGGGAATGTATACTGTTTATAGGATTAGCCGCTACAGTAAATGTGAAACTGACACTAGTGCATTATGGCCGATTGATTCGCAGCAGTGTTTTATTTGTTGTAATTGACTTGCAAGCCTGGGGTTAATATGATATTAGATGGTAGCACTTGTCAGGACTGTTGTGTCTGAACTTGCCCATTTCCTAGTTAATTTGGGGATATCTTGATTGCAATGATGTATGTAATTTTGTGGGTGGATTTAGAGCAGGGGGAAGCGATAATAACGTCTAATGTTCACTTCCTTCATCCTGTTCTAAAAATATATGAAAAACAATGTGCTTTTGACTGGGTCATTGTTTTGGCGTATCTTGGATAATTTTTGTAAAAATGTTTGATTTGTGTTTACACATACATGTATGTAAGCCTTTCCAAGACAGAGGTACAGAATTGAGACATTATAACTGCTTTCAGTGAAGCAGATGTCGTTTGGAAACTAGCTCTAGGTCTTTATAATGTAAGCAGGAGCATCATTAAGTAGAGCAGTGAATTTTAAGTGTAAATGCATATTAATATTATTGTTTATAGGATGGGAAAGTGCAAAATGTGATCTGAGTATTTAAAATGAACTCGTGCAGCGACACTGTTGATGGCATTTTACTGTTGCGTAAAACTTTGTTGATTTTTCATTTTATTTTGTGTTCTGCCTTTTTTCAAGCAGATGGCTTAGAAAAGCTGAGACAAATTATTGCCAGGCAGCGGCATGGCAAAGAACCCGGTGGAGCGGAAAAGAGGGAAACAGAACCACCCAACTGGAAGAGCACTGGATACTCCACCAACATTCCACCTACTGATGCTGCCAGTCTTCACCCAATTGCTGGAGCCTCTAAGCAGACTTCCGATGGTAATGTTGGTCCTCGTGTCTGTTTGTCGGATGAGGTTCACAATATGGCAACTCGCTCGTTGCATCGTAACGACGACCCCATTCGACCTTTGAGGAAAACGAGACACGAGCGAAGAACTGTAAGCATCCCACGGAAAGTGGCCCAGGCTCCTGCACCACCGTCGTACAGAGGTAATTGAGCTATATAAGTTTCTTGGGTGATTCAGCAAAATGGGAGATTTTTGACTTTTGATTTAATTGTCTTCATGCTGATCAATTTGTTGTTGATGAATGTCTTGTTCTTGTTTGCTGAGTTTTGTTTTATCTTAGGAGTCATATTTGAATATATGTTTAGCGATACTTTGTAATGTAGAATAATGGTATAGTGTGCTGCCCACATTCCTATGTAGTATTGCATACAGTTTGATTATAAATTCTTGCGATGTTTTGTTTTGCCAAAACATTGTATAAATATACAGGTCTGTTGTTTTAAGGCATTCTTGTTTATTGTTTAATGGCAACCTTGCATAATTTGGTAAAGCTATGATGCCGTGTTATTACAAGTAATTACTTCTGATCTCCAATGTCTAATGCAGAAAGCTTGGACCATTGGTGCATAAAACTTAAGCTGTAATCAGATCAATGCCCAGAATGTCAGTCCACTGTGATGGATTATACAGCTTATGGTGGATAATCCCGCTTAAAGAGAGTTAGCGGTTTGTTGTATTGGTGCCCTTTCACTGGCATGGCTGTGTTGTTGGGGCTTAGAAATTATTATTATTGTTATTGGGTTGAGAAGGCAATGACTACAACTTAGCATTACAAACAGGTGTGGGAAAAGTTATAGAATCTGGTGAAAAACCTTATTCTTCAAGAGAACTGATTTTGTTATGGCCATAGGAAAGCAGTCAAGTGATCTGGTCGAATAGTGATTAGTTATTGAAAAAATTATATTTTGGTTTTGCCTTTTGTTTCTCTTTGAGTTCTTGTTTTGCCATTTTAGGATTTAGTGAGGTTGTCAGCCACAAAATGTCCACTGTAGCTACTGATACCGATCAACGTTTGATGTCGGATCCAACGAGGAAGAGGAGACTTGATCAGCCGTTCGTTGAACCAGCTGCTGGCAGTAGTAAGCCTGAGGCATTGAATGGTGAGACTTTGAGATATAATTGGTTTTTCATAGTATTTCTTACCATCTATGTTTTTTGACACTTTGCCACTGTGTTTTTGAATGGTGCCAGTCCCAATCCTGAACAGAGGAGGAGGGCATTACTGTTTTTTCTGTCGTTGTTATAAAACAATGTTGTGAAACAGAACTTATCTGCGTCTACTGGTTGTGTAATAAATGTGAAATTGACTGCGACATATTTGATCTATGACTGTTTCATTGTTTAAATTTTAGACATATGTTGATTTCGACATTTATGTTCAACGAATACATAAAATTTTTCCATTTTCATATTTTTTACTGTGTTATACATATGCTAATTAGTGTTCAAATTTCATATTCGATCCAGGCCACATAATCTAACCCTCTTTAGAGTTAATAAAATGTTTTATTATAAGACTGTTTAACTGCATAAATGTTTCTATTATTTTTTTCCTTCTGTAAACTACTGTACGTTTGCTGTAAGTCTAATAAAGAATTTGTTACTTACTTGCGTATTATATTGTAGACCATTTCTTTTTTGCTTACACGTTGTTGTTGTTGTTGCACTTAATCCAGGAGTGAACAGAGTTGAAGTTCAAACTGCTGTCGATCAGATTACTGGTGTCACAATTCAAGATGGAAAGCCTAAGAAACTCGTTCAATTTGATAAGGACTTGGGAGGTAAGACATGCCTGGACTGGCTTCATCAATCTGATAGGCTAAAATGTATTATATATAGAAGAAGATAAACCTGGTTATTTTTTTGACAGTTTGAACTAAGACAATGGATCTATTAAAATCTAATGGTTCAGTTTCGATTTATTTTATTAACTCAGTTACACATTGTGATTCACATCTCCATATTTTACAGTAGTTATGCATTAAATTAATGTAAATGAAAAAATTGTGGAAGTCGAAAAACTCTCCAGAAGAGCTTATCTTCTACTTTTCATAATAGTGACAAGAATGATAAAATATAGTTTAGACCATCTTCTCAAGTTCTCTGCCCCTTGGCAGATTTCATCTTCCACTGAAGCCATTCTTCTCTTCACTGCTTTTCTCTTCAGTTCGTTGTATCCTTCAGTCATATCCATACCAGCCAGGGGCGGATCCAGGGGGGGCCAATCCGGCCATGGCCCCCCATTTAAAAATTGCATGGAACGTGGCCCCCCATTTGGTTTCAAAACATGTAGTGGGAGAGAAAAACAGGACATCTGGCCCCCCCTATTAGAAAATCGTACGGGACGTGGCCCCCCGTTCGGAAATGGCATCTCCTTTTCCCGGAAAATAGGTTGATGACTAAAAAAAAAAAAAAAGGTCATCAACTTTTTTGGCGGATAAGTTGGTATCTTTTTCCCGGAAAATTGGCCGACTAAAAAAAAAAAAAAAGGCCATCAACTTTTTTGGCGGATAAGTTGGTATCTTTTTCCCGGAAAATTGGCCGACGACTAAAAAAAAAATAAAATAAAAAATGTCATCAACTTTTTTGGCGGATAAGTTGGTATCTTTTTCCCGGAAAATTTGGTCGATGACTAAAAATTTTGTCTACTGTCTCGCAATACCAAAAATTTTGGCCCCCCCTTCGAAAATTCCTGTATCCGCCCTTGATACCAGCATCATCTGTCTCGGTCTTCTCCTCTTTCTTTTCCCTTCTATGATTTCTCTCAGGAGGGAGTCTCCTAGTGATGTAGCTTTTCCGGAAAAGTATTTTGACGGAAACTTTCCGGAAACTTTCCGAAGAACCGGAAAATACACTAAACTCAGAAAATATCAGAATTTCACTCTCAGAAATTTGTCTTATAGTTTAAACTCCTTTTACTTACAGTACTTCTGTCGATGCAAACAATGTTGAACTTAAAAAATAATTAATATGAGCAATAAACATTGTTCATTAGCATTTTAGACTAGAGTAACCTATAGAAAACTAGTTGCTTGCATGTCTACAGTCATCTCTGTTGCAGGAAATGTGTAAAAAACTGATATAAACATGAAATAATACAGCATCAATTTCTGTTTCTGTCTTATATTTTCATAACTCACAAATATGAAGGGGACTGAAAGATAAAAAATATTTTCTCTAAATTTACAGCAAAGTTTAATTGCATTTAATTCCTAAATGTACCGGTATTTTTGGGCCGTGTGAACAATTATCACTAACACTAGCAGTGCCATCTATGGAATAAACTATTACTTATAACCACCTAAGACTGCTTATAGTTATGGATGTATTTAGTAACATTACATTGAAAGAAAATTCGGACTCCTTAGAATTGAGTATGTATTTTTAATAATGTTTTATTGGTGGAAAAATACGTCGGAAAGTTTCCGGAAAAATATGAAACTTTCCAGCCAATTTTTCCACCTCACAACACTAACTTCTGACAGTGATTGATGTATTTAGTAACATTATATTGAAAGAAAATTTCGGACTCTTTAGAATTGAGTATGTATTTAATAATATTTTATTGGAGGAAAAATATGTCGGAAAGTTTCCGGAAAGATTCGTCCGAAACTTTCCGGAAAGATATGAAACTTTCCGAGGAAAGTTTCCGCCTCACAACACTAGAGTCTCCTCTTAAAATGTGTCCAATTCAGTTCTTTTGCCTTTCTCTTAAAGTTGTCATCAGTGATTTTTTCTCCTACTCTTTGCAGCACCTCTTCATTCGTCATTTGCTCCGTCCAGCTAATCTCTTCCATCCTTCTCCATATCCACATCTCGAAGGCTTCCAATCTCTTGCTATCCTCTTTCCTGATGGTCCACGTCTCTGCCCCGTAAGTACCACACTCCATACCAGTACTTTGACAAGTCTCTTCCTTAGATCTTTGCTCAACCCTCCTTTCATCAATTCTCTTTTCGTGAACGCATCATGCCTGCTTGATTAGACCATCAGGCAGGCATAATCAAAGATTTATTGTAGGGTCATTCCGTGCCAAATCAACCAAATTTCCAACTTTTCCCCACTCTCCGATCCAGATTTTCTTGATATTTTCACCAAAAATCAATTATCATCTGGTATGAAGAACTGGAAAGTTTCAGGTGTCCTGAGTGAAAACTGACCGAGTTATGGGGTACTCAAGTTGGTGGGGGAGGCCGAAAATTGAACGCGAATTTGCGTTTGGGAATTTCTTCCATTTTCAGACGTCAATAACTTTTGATGTAGAGCAGCTAAAGACATCTGGTTTTCAGTTTTCAGATCTGTGCATAGCATGGATTGGCAAGGTCAAGTAATATTTGCTGTCTTTGATATGAGGAATTAATAATAATTTTTGAAAAGTGTCGAAATATTTCTTGCCGAGCCCATTTTTGTCATGTTTGCAGACACACTACACTGGCAGCATATGCAAGAAAGGAATAATTTTTGTGTGGTTTTATTCAGCTATTAGTGGAGTCTTAATTGTGTAATTTATTTGTGTCTTGGTTGAAAGGATATGCTGTAGCACTTTGCCAAAAACCCTTCATCTCCGTGACAGTGGTCACTTTCAACTGACCAAATGGGCGTGTGGATCACCTACAAAACAAGTCAAACGCATATCATTGGAAAGCTTGAAGAAAAACCTTTTTACTTATACCAATCTCTTTTTGGTGCTCCTAAGAATAAGCTATTAAACTATTTTTTCAAAAGTCGTGATTTTTCATGCGAATTTGCGCATTCAAATTTCCCCCCCCATTTTCAGACGTCAATAACTTTTGATGTAGAGCAGCTAAAGACATCTGGTTTTCAGTTTTCAGATCTGTGCATAGCATGGATTGGCAAGGTCAAGTAATATTTGCTGTCTTTGATATGAGGAATTAATAATAATTTTTGAAAAGTGTCGAAATATTTCTTGCCGAGCCCATTTTTTTCATGTTTGCACACACACTACACAGGCAGCATATGCAAGAAAGGAATAATTTTTATGTGGTTTTATTCAGCTATTAGTGGAGGCTTAATTGTGCAATTTATTTGTGTCTGGGTTGCAAGGAAATGCTGTAGCACTTTGCCAAAAACCTTTCATCTCCGCGACGGTGGTCACTTTCAACTGACCAAATGGGCGTGTGGACCACCTGCTAAACAAGTCAAATGCACATCATTGGAAAGCTTGAAGAAAAACCTTTTTACTGATACCAATCTCTTGTTGGTGCTCCTAAGAATAAGTTGTTAAACTGTTTTTTCAAAATCCGTGATTTTTAATGCGAATTTGCGCATTCAAATTTTTCCCCCATTTTCAGACGTCAATAACTTTTGATATAGAGCAGCTAAAGACATTTGGTTTTCAGTTTACAGTTCTGTGCATAGCATGGATTGGCAAGGTCAAGTAATATTTGCTGTCTTTGGTATGAGGAATTAATAAAAAAAATTGAAAAGTGTCGAAATATTTCTTGCCGAGCCCATTTTTGTCATGTTTGCAGACTCACTACACAGGCAGCATATGCAAGAAAGGAATAATTTTTGTGTGGTTTTATTCAGCTATTAGTGGAGTCTTAATTGTGCAATTTATTTGTGTTTGGGTTGCAAGGAAATGCTGTAGCACTTTGCCAAAAACCTTTAATCTCCGTGACAGTGGTCACATTCAACTGACCAAATGGGCGTGTGGACCACCTGCTAAACAAGTCAAATGCACATAATATGAAAGCTAGAAGATTGACCTTTCTTATGATACCAATCTCTTGCAGGTGTCCCAAATGCCATTTGGTCAGTTGAATCTGACCCCTGTCGCGGAGATGAAGGGTTTTTGGCAAAGTGCTACAGCATTTCATTTCAACCAAGACACAAATAAATTACATAATTAAGACTCCACTAATAGCTGAATAAAACCACACAAAAATTATTCCTTTCTTGCTTATGCTGCCAGTGTAGTGTGTCTGCAAACATGACAAAAATGGGCTCGGCAAGAAATATTTCGACACTTTTCAAAAATTATTATTAATTCCTCATATCAAAGACAGCAAATATTACTTGACCTTGCCAATCCATGCTATGCACAGATCTGAAAACTGAAAACCAGATGTCTTTAGCTGCTCTACATCAAAAGTTATTGACGTCTGAAAATGGGGGAAAATTTTTAAAACGCAAATTCGCATGAAAAATCACGACTTTTGAAAAAATAGTTTAATAGCTTATTCTTAGGAGCACCAAAAAGAGATTGGTATCAGTAAAAAGGTTTTTCTTCAAGCTTTCCAATGATATGCGTTTGACTTGTTTTGTAGGTGATCCACACGCCCATTTGGTCAGTTGAAAGTGACCACTGTCACGGAGATGAAGGGTTTTTGGTAGGGCTGTTGATTTAATCGCGTTAACGCGTGCGATTAACGCGTTAAAAAAATTTGCGATTAAAATTTTTAACGCATTAATCGCACGCGTTAATTAGATCTGATTAAAATGGAATCAGAGGCAGAAAAGTCGTTTTATACGGAAGGCTCATACTTAAAGCAAGTGATTCATTCTTTTGCAAATATTCCAACAAAGAATTCGAGTATTATCGTAGCAATTCGTCGCTCAATTATCGCATGCATGCGAGCCAAAACATCGGCTTAGCGCCAACGATGAGTCGTCAGCATCGCCCGCATCGTCCACTACAGTTGTTTCCTCTTTCCTCGCCCCGTCAGACTACGTTGGTTGAACTCCATGAGATGGCAAGACCAATGGATCCAGGTTCCAAATGATAAATATTTACAGAAGGACAATTGAGACGAGGTTTGGCAAGAACCGCAGCCTCTTGTGAAAAATTGTGACTAAATAATGGGGTTCAACAGTAGACCTACTAGGCCTATTGTTAATTAATAAGAGCATCCCTTGAACCGACCAATGTAAATAAACTGTTCTGCTTATACAATTGGCTGAATAAATAATTAATTTTGATAATCAAAAAACGGTTGTCAAATTTTCACATTCAAGCCTAGACCCTATATCATTTTAATTAAAGATGGCTCAAATTAAAAAATTAACGGATTTTGAGCTGTTGACTGATTTGAACAGTGTTTCAATTCTGTCTGTCATACAAAACTGTTCAATAAACTAAATGCAGAAATTCAACAGACCTAAGCCAAAGGTTATTGAATATGTTTGCAATAGAAAGAATGCATTCAGTCATTAAAATTTTATGCTTCAGGGGTCCTTAGAAAATAGTAAGATTAATATATTTGAAGGAAATGTATTGCGATTAATTTGCAGTTAATTGCGATTAAAAAAATTAATCGCGCGATTAATTTCGATTAAAAATTTTAATCGAACAACAGCCCTAGTTTTTGGCAAAGTGCTACAGCATATCCTTTCAACCAAGACACAAATAAATTACACAATTAAGACTCCACTAATAGCTGAATAAAACCACACAAAAATTATTCCTTTCTTGCATATGCTGCCAGTGTAGTGTGTCTGCAAACATGACAAAAATGGGCTCGGCAAGAAATATTTCGACACTTTTCAAAAATTATTATTAATTCCTCATATCAAAGACAGCAAATATTACTTGACCTTGCCAATCCATGCTATGCACAGATCTGAAAACTGAAAACCAGATGTCTTTAGCTGCTCTACATCAAAAGTTATTGACGTCTGAAAATGGGGGAAAATTTTTAAAACGCAAATTCGCATGAAAAATCACGACTTTTGAAAAAATAGTTTAATAGCTTATTCTTAGGAGCACCAAAAAGAGATTGGTATCAGTAAAAAGGTTTTTCTTCAAGCTTTCCAATGATATGCGTTTGACTTGTTTTGTAGGTGATCCACACGCCCATTTGGTCAGTTGAAAGTGACCACTGTCACGGAGATGAAGGGTTTTTGGCAAAGTGCTACAGCATATCCTTTCAACCAAGACACAAATAAATTACACAATTAAGACTCCACTAATAGCTGAATAAAACCACACAAAAATTATTCCTTTCTTGCATATGCTGCCAGTGTAGTGTGTCTGCAAACATGACAAAAATGGGCTCGGCAAGAAATATTTCGACACTTTTCAAAAATTATTATTAATTCCTCATATCAAAGACAGCAATTATTACTTGACCTTGCCAATCCATGCTATGCACAGATCTGAAAACTGAAAACCAGATGTCTTTAGCTGCTCTACATCAAAAGTTATTGACGTCTGAAAATGGAAGAAATTCCCAAACGCAAATTCGCGTTCAATTTTCGGCCTCCCCCCACCAACTTGAGTACCCCATAACTCGGTCAGTTTTCACTCAGGACACCTGAAACTTTCCAGTTCTTCATACCAGATGATAATTGATTTTTGGTGAAAATATCAAGAAAATCTGGATGGGAGAGTGGGAGGCATCGGTTGATCTGGCACGGAATGACCCTGTAGGGTTATCATTAATTTATTGTATGTCTATTATAAAAGCTCTCTGAAGAGTCATGGCCTTGATGTAGCAGGATATTTTAGGGATTGAAATTCATAGGCGAGCCACTTGCGGCACCATTATTGTTGTGAGGCATAAAGTTTTACATGAGGTCTTTTGAGCGATGTGGCACATCTCTGTGAATATTATTCACATAGCTGGTTTTTTTAGAGATCTATACAATATGTGTTGATTTTTATGACTTTGCAAGGTTTGACTTCAATGTCATTTTTGTATTTGTGATGCATGCAAGCTTTTAATTGACTTTGAATCACACCAAATTTGAAAAGGATGGTTGTGCGTTTGACTTTGACTCTTAGAAAAAGCCACTGGTCGAGAATCGAGCAAAAAACAAGTCAGCCCACTGAAGAATGCACACGTGGAACCAGCTGTGCAAAAGAAATTGACCAAGCCAAACAAATCTGGTAAAGATTTTTGTTGTCTCAGTCTTGAAGCATTTTTAGGTTCTGAGCTCTTCAAACAGTTTATTCCAAACTCAAGATTGGTTTCAAATGCTACCCATGGATATTATATTGACTATTTAGGGCAGTGATTCCCAACCTTTTTTGCCTTTAGGGCCACTTTTTCTTTGTTGAAGGACATTAGGGGCCACAAGGCTAATATTTAACTAACTAAAAAATATAGAATTGTTGTAATTGATTCAAACTAGAATGTTTTGTGCTATTCATAGACGCCAAAATATAATAATTTGTAATAGAAAGTAATTATGTGTTCTATTCTGTCTAAGTTGTCAATTTTTTCATATATTTTTGTTAATTCTTTGAGAGGTGCGGGCCATTTTCTTAGGTCTGGCGGGCCACCTTTGGCCCGCGGGCCAAGGGTTGGGAACCGCTGATTTAGGGACTGGAGCTTTGCTAGAATTATGATTTGCCTGGACTATTAATAAATTATTTTTCTCATAATCATAACTTCAAACATATAAGCTAGGTTTTTTGCAGTCTGATATGTTTAGACCATCAGCCTTCCATGTCTTTGCAACTGATGTAGTTCTGCTTTTTCCCTCTATCTTATAAGTGGTTAAGGCCATTTATCTTTTACAATTCCCCCATGCATTTTTTGGAATTTCTAAGGAATGCTGCGCTGTTCCTTTTACTTATGTGTGTGATTGTTTGTTTGAACCTTTCTCCAGATATAAATGTCCGATCTTGGCGTGCGGGCATCCAAGTTGTGAAGCAGGAGCTTGGAAAGATGCCAAAGATGTCATATTCGCCTCCTACAAAAGACAGCAGCCCTGAACAGCAGCACTTAGACGACTCTGCTGTTATGGCTCTGCTGTCTAATCCGCATTCTCATTCTGACACTAGAGATGTTCACAACAGAATCACGGAGAAGCATGACAATGACCTCGTTACGCACACGCAAAGAAAGAATAGATTTAAAGAAAAACGAAGCGGAGGTATGGGGATAGTTAATAATCATGAGAGGAGTGATATTGATGAGGATAATAGTGAAGATAAAGAGGACATTAGTGATCAATCTGCACAAACAAGGGATGAAATTCATGGCCATCTGGATCATGAAACAGATGAAGCACAGAATGAGAATGATGAAGGTAATAACTATTTGTGTGCTTAGGGATTTGTAGCAGTAGCGGTGTAAATGGTTTAGGTATTATCCATGTCTGCACTGCCTTGGTGTAATGTGGGTTTTCTGTAATGTGGGTTTTCTGTAATGTTGGTTTTTCACATCGTGTTCGTTATGATAATAATAATGATGATAATGTCATTTTATTAATTTAGACTGGCAGATGCACGGTTTCAATTATATGAAATAGTATTTACAAAATTCGAAACTTGTGTCGTACCCTTCCCTGCCCCAGGAAGCGGATGGCTGAACCGAGTCAATTTTTTAGGGCTAGCGGGTTTTGAAGATCTGAAGATCTTCGTGTCGGCATTTACCATTCAACCATATTCCCACTGCAGTTTTTACTCAACCTTTCAGTTTCCACAGCTGGGGAGCTGAGCTGCCTTCCCTGTTTTCTCTTTCTTATACAACTGTCAGATTGTGAGAGAAATGTTATGATAAAGCAGCTATTTCTACACTGATGTTACGCTACTGCAGATGAATAATAACCATTCACGTATTAGTAATAAGCTGTATCTATAGTGACAATTTACCGTTACCTTGCTGTTCAGCGGTGTAGTAAGCACTCTAACTATTCAACAAGAGGTATTTATTAAATTGCGATTTCATTTTTCAGACGAAGATGACAGGGGCATCAATCATGATCACCATGCTGGCGTGAAACCATCTGCAAAGTCAAAGCCGTTGTCCTCGACCCGTAGGATCCAAAAACCTCCAGGTATACCGAAACCTTTTTATAAAGCTTTCCTTGGTAGCCATATTTAGAACTGCTTTACAGTGATTTTTATAATTTGAGGTGTTATGTTTACTAAAGCTGTTAATGTATGTGCGTGTGGGCACTGTGGGGGGTTTCTACAAAATGTACGAGTTGCAACAGGAGAAGCGGGTTGAAAATAGGAATTGTTTGCGTGTGTAATGTATTGATGGGCCATTAGTCAATTGAACTGTCACTTGTGTTTTGTAGGCAGTTTCTTGCTAGATGCTTTCATCCAAATCTAAACTGAGAGCACTATTAAAACAATATGTAAAGTATCAAGTGAAAAAATTTGCTAGGAGTTGGTAGCTTGGCCGCCGGTTTCGACTTGAGGACTTAGCGGTGACGGATCTGGGACTATGCTGGTGTGCACTAAATATTGAATTTTTAGCATCATCCATTTTCACACACAGCCAAGTTTATGAGAGTTGTATCATATCATGTATCATATCCTCTGTCAGGTTTGTGTTAGCAAGTCCATATTGTATGGTGAAAATTTTCTGCATTATTTTCTTGTATAAAGTACAGATCTGTGGCTTATGGCTGCTTTGCTGAACTTGCTGGCTTTCATGTCTTGACCTGGCTGCAACTCGCTTGTCAGTTTAATGTGTCATCAATTGGTTCGTGTCTTGCGCATTAGAAATTAGCAGAATAGAAGAATTGCTAATTAACTATGCGAAATACTGTTTTCTTTGTTCTTTTTCATTGTTCTTCTGCTTTGCGTGGTTTCAGAACCAGAGAAAGAGAAGGATCGGAAAACTGGTCGAGATGTCGGTTACGACAAGGAGGAGGTGAAGCTGTACATGGCAAAACAGAAGGCTGACCGAAGGAGAAAGGAGAAGGAAGAACAGATGGAGAAACAACGAGCTGAGGAGAACCGACAACGGCAACTGGATGAACTATCGAAGAAACAAAAGCAGTCGGCCAGGTTACGATCGCGCCCTGCAAGAACCAGCAAGGGAAAGCCAAGAACAGGATCAAGGGAGAACAGCACTGACAGCGGAGGTCATCTCCATGGCGACGTGTCATCGGTCGAACTTTCTTCTACTGATGAAAGATCGTGTGACAGAATTCAGGTGCAATTAATTACTTATTTCTGTTAAGACTGCATAAATTGATGATTAATTAATCCTTATCTTATTAACTATTAAATTTATTTTTAAATGATTAATTGAAGACTAAAAATATATTTTAAATCTACGCTTTGTTCCACTATGAAAATATCATTTTTGCTTATAATTCAATCTTCCTGGTCGGCTGCTATCGTACTCTACGTCTATGATCAATTGATCATAGACAACTTATCAAGTAACTTTATAACAAGTATGAATTCTGTGGTTGAACGTGTTCTGTGAAAGAGGTATTACGCAAGTAGTTAGTTATTTGTGCAAAATGGAACTAAACAGTCAAGATTGTCTGGTCAAAGGCTATCGATGCAGGTGTGGATTGCGGAGAAACCTGACTAGTGCACGTAGATTTAAATTGTAGTACATAAATATTTATAAAGTTTGAAGTATTTTAAAATTTTAAGAAGTCTTACCTTAATCCACCTGATGTATGCAAAGCTTTCTCGTCCTCGATGAAACCAACCTTAGCAGGTGCTCTGCCTCCGCTCAATGGCAACAGGACTCAGATCTCCCACTGGTACTCGATCTTTTGACTACCCCTCTGACTTGATGCAGCATTCATGTATTAGTCGGTGCTTATCTTTAAGAGTGGCACTTTAGACATCTGGAGTTTATGATTATGAAGTGAACCTGTTCTGCTAAACAATCCTATTTCTGCTATAACAAAGTATTCTCTTTTTTCTAGAATTCCAAAAACTTGGTTGAGAAGATGAGCCACGCTAGGTCTGACCATGATACTATCGAGAGTGGGACGGAAAGGAAAAACGACTTCAATTATCGAGAACTTCGGGCCACAATCAGGTTGTGATTTAGTCTTCAGCATGTTATCTTCTCTTTCCATCCCTCCATATCGGTTTGGAATATGTTGTGGTACCCAAAGTTACCCCAAACTCTGGTTTACCAGATGTCAGGTGCAAGCAGATGGTGCTAGCAACCTGAAAAATGTGCAACTTTTATAAATCTGTTGTTTTGGGCTAATGACTAAAATATTATTTCATGTAAATTTTTTTAACAATTTTACATGCTTGTTGTCACTATGTCATATGAGGCCAAGAGTTCGATAGATACTTAATTTTGGTGGCAGCTCTATTTCTTCCAGATTTTTCTAGTCCTTGATTTTATTGATCTATTGATCTACATAATGTTACAAACTGTGTATCTCTGGCCTATCTGTGAGACTGTGTTCTCAAAGTGCTGATTTAAATTCCAAAGTTGTCAAAATGCAAGTTTCTTTTCCCAGTTACTTTATTTGTGTTAGCAACTTTGAGAGAGTGTTCTTCTTGGTGTATTTTCAATGATAAAATGAAAGTCAGTTGACTCTTTGAAGGGGATCATTCTTACAAAGTGTAATAGGAAGAAACAATTTTGTGAGACGTTCCATTCATATGCTATGGAACAAGGATTCGCTGCAGAGATTTAACTCCTCAGAGTCAGGGAAATACTCTGCATAATCAAGAAAGTGCAATTGATTGTTTAAATAAATTCTTTGCGACATCTTATTAGGTTGTACTCTGAGAGGTGCTTTGCAAGTCTGTAAATAAAATAGAATATCAGGTAATATCTTAAATTCTATCTTTTTGCTTTGCTTCATATTATGATAACTGACAAAAATGAAAACAACAACAAGACAACGGCTGTGATTTATTTAAAAACTTTATTGAAAGTTGCTAGTGTTGTTTTTGAACAGCTCTAGCTTGGTTGTTTTCCTATCATCCACTGTTTCTTTTTTCTTTCTTATTTCTTCCATTATAGTTGCAGCAATTTTATGTGTAGCGTTGCCTGTTGTTTTTGTTTAGTGAACCGACGCAGAAGTCAACCACCCAACACAGCAGTGACACACGTTTGATGGGACCTGATGCAAAAAATAGCTTTCCAGCAGAAATAAAGAACGGTTTTCCCTCAAGTTTTGACTCGAGTAAGAATTCTAATCCAGACGTTGCTTCTTCATCGACAAAAGGTTCTTTGTTTATATTTTAAACTCTAGTTTTGATTTTGTTCTATTGGGGCATTTACAGAGAACTGCATGGCATGAAGTTTAATTGATTTTTTTAATATCTCCAAGACACTGAATATACATGCAGCAGTGCCTTTTGAGATGCATATACACTTGTGTGCATATATGCATGTGGTTGCTTGGCATGTTCAGTGCCAGTGAGAAGTTCTTGACACTTTAACGACTAGAGTGTGCTGAAAGTGTCTGGGAAACCTATGCAGGTTAAGGTGTTAAGAGATATGAAACACTAGCAATGTTTAAGTGCACGACATGAAATAGCTATTTCATTTTTACGTGCCATTAAACCCAGTTAAATTGCTAGGCAGTCAACAGTACTCATCTGAAGCTTTGCTATTCGGATAGCCTTCAATTGCATTTAGCAACTTTGTCAGCAAATTACGAGTGTAGTATTGGATATGGATGTTTGCATTTGTTTTTAGATGCAGTTAACTGGAGTCAACCGTCAGCCCACGTGACATCGTCAGCCATCGATTCTGTTGACAGTCGACCGGGAACTGATTCAAGTCGCAATTTTGAAGAGCGCTGGGCTTCGTTGGCCCAGTCGGCCCAATCGTTACAGTCACGGCTGAATGACCAAGCCAACTCTTTTGCAACGGCTCTTAATTCAAGAGGTGAAACTTTGTTACAGCTGTAGGGATTTTGTTTGTATGATTTTGTAAATTTTTTAAATTGCTATTGATCTCCAATGCCAGATCGTAAGATGCATTAGTCATCACAAAAACTGATTTTTCTGATCTAATGACTTGTATGGCTCCATTATTAGATATTTGCTGCTTCAAGTTAAATTGTTTGTATGTGCAAAGACACATTACAGAATATCAGCAGTTAAGTAACAGGAGATTTATACAGTCACCGTCTAGGAGATCAAAAGGCAGCCTGCTGCATTGTTTTGCCCATAAGCACTTCGTAGCTGGCCAGAACCACATCATTTATGTGTTCATGATGCATTCAGAAAATTTAGCACTCAAATTGTGTTTAGCCCTTTACCGACCAAATGGTAGTAAATCGTTTTGGAAATCCTATGCCTGTGGTTTATAAAGGGTTCAGTGAAATGATTTGTGTGTCTGCAGGTTCAGCGAACAAGGGAGCCGCTTCAACCGCAGACAAGAAGTTCCAGACTTCTTCTGCTGCACCTCCGTCCGTGCGAAGTGTCTGGCTTCCAACGGATTCGACGTCTGCAGCTGCTGGTCCGACTACTGCATCGGTGTTTCTCAGCAATGGTTATGCTGATAATCGGGATGAAGAGAGCGATTCGACTCTTACAGAGGACTCAGTTGCACAGCTGGAAAAGGTTTGTGGCTTTTCTCACCATTTTATGTGCATCTGTGTGTATAGCCATAACCACAACCATTAGGATTGTAGGATTGGTGGAAAATAATGTGATGCCACATTCATTTCCTTGCATGTATTTTCTGTGTTTTTTTACTGTTTTCATCTCTAGCCTCACCATCTTGAGTTTCAATTTTTGTTCTGGGGTTACCCACGTTAGCGGGACCTGTCCCTTTCTGGATGACCCTGTCTGAGGATTCACTGTGCATATATCAAGGTGTCCTATGATCATTATTTTTTCATGCGTACCATTTTTCCTTTGTTGTCTGCCCTTGGTTCTTTGTTTGTTTGTTGTTTTTCTTTTCTCACAATAAATTGGATTTGATTTGAGTGCTTTTACTTAGTTAATCATATTGTGTGGACCAGACATTGTTATTTAATTGCACTGAACTCTTGAGATTTTAAGTAATGACATAGAACTCAGATTGGGATTGTGATCTCGTAAACACGTAATTGTAAGTATCGTGTATTTTTTTCTTGTATTCAGCCATCGTCACTGCACTCTACGAAGTTCACCGGCACCAATGCTGCTACCGCTGAACCGATTTTGTACAGGAAAAAAACTGTCACCAAAGAACAAGAAAGGTATGCACATTGAAATCTGAGCAATTTCTTACAGTTCATTTATAGGTGTTTGCAAGACAGAGTAACCTTGGACAGTAGCCTGTGTATATTTGTTCATTCATTCATTTAGGGATTTATTTTGCACCTTTTCATGACAACTACTCAGAGATGCTTGCAACTCCAGCATTTTCAAAAAGAACCATTTTCAAACGTTTGTAGAATACATATGTCACAATGTGACCAAGGAAGTAGGCACATTCCAAGTGGAGTGTCATTACGCACCATTGAACCAACCACTGGATAGTACAGCCTTGCATGGTTGTATGGGTGAATGGGAGTGTAACCAGCCCCTTCCCCTATTAGGAAATGGTCATGGGTATGTAATTTATTTGGCTGGCGATGATGATTAGTTATTGCCACATTGTCGATGATTCAAATTAAATTTTGAGCGTTTAAATTTACTGCTGGCATTATTTTTATGGTCGATTGTGGCCATTAATTCTGTTTGAAAAATGATTTCCATTTTAGAAAGAATTCCGACATCGAGAGATGGATTACGAAACGAGAACGGAGAGACAGTGACATGGAAAGCACTATTACCGGTTCAATGATGAGGTATATAATCACAATCACGTCAACATTTCTTAACGGCAGTAAAACTCCACCACTGTCTGTACTCTAATAGTGCCAGTCCTAAGCCTGGATAAAGGAGGAGGGTGACGACAATGATCTTTGTTATCACACAATGTTGTTAAACTGAAACGACTACTACTACTTAACTACTGTAAAGCTGAAATGTTAACAACTAAAATTCCTACAAATTGGAAAATTCTTTGTTTTTTATATTTCATTATTCATTAAGTGACGGTTCATGAACTGACAAAAAAATTAATTATGTGTTTGATTTATTATTTTATGTGATTCGTTGATTTAATTAGTGCTCCGTTGTTTGAGTAAATATCTGATTGATTGTATATGTTGTTTAGCGATACAGAAAGCGATGGCAGAGCTGATTCGACGTCTGCCAATTTGCCTGGTCATCTAAAGGAGCTGTTTGTTGACTCTGATTATATGCTCAAGTTGAAGGTGATCTTGCCTATTTCATTGTCTTGTTTTGTCTTAGAAACTGTCATTACTTTTTGTGCGTGCATTTAGCAAGATCTTGTGGTAATAATAATAATTCTTTTAAATTTGAAATTAACACAAAGCAGTATGATTACAGTTCATAGTAATTCTTACAGGAGTAAAATGCAACTGTCGGCAGCCATGCATGGCATCTATCACATCATGCTCTTATTTTACCAACACCATCTGCCGAATGGAAGGTTGAGTGGACCTTTGCATGGATAGCAGGAAGAGATCCTGCATGCGTTCTTCTGAAACCAGTGGTTCCCAACCTTTTTTAAACTGTAGAGCCACTTTTTCTAAGTTGGAGTACAAAAGGGCCACTTTTTTAGCTGAAGGGCATTAGGGGGTAAAAGGCTAAAATTTAATTAACTAAAAGCATAACAATTGTTATAATTGAATCAAAATAGATTGTTTGATGTTATTTATAGACGTCAAAATAAAATAATTCGTAATGGAAAAAAGATTATGTGTTGTATCCTGCCTAAATTGTCAACTTTTTCATATAATTAGCCTATTTTGTTAATTCCTTGAGAGACTTTTGGCCCGCTTGCCATGGGTTGGGAACTACTGCTTTAAACCCTCTCTCCCTAGGATGACTTGAACATATTGCAGCAACATATGCCACTGCATCTAAGATTTAGGTCTTGTTGCAAAATGTGAAGTTTTCAATTTGACGGTGAGCCCTGTTGTTTTCCAGTTGTAATATTTCAAATCTTTCATGTTTGCAGACAATGCAACAGGCACACCGGGCAACAATGCTGAGCCTGCAGGCCAAGTCACAGCAAGATTTGATCCTCGCGTCTCGCAGACCTTTGGCACAAAAAACCGATATGGATTCCTTGCGCTTTGCTGAAAACAGATTTGACGCTCAGTCATCTTTTAGTGACCAGAGGCCATTTCCTCCTGGGGCCGCAGCACAATCTGCCAGCGTCCTACACTTGCAGAGTAATTATTTGCCCGGATCACAGTTCTCTGTTGAGCTTTTTGCTGGAAAACATGGTGCTGTGGAGAGCAGTAAGGAGCAAGAACCAGTCGTGCATTACAGGTCAGATAATTTTTTTCATTGTTTGGCAAATGTATTATGAAATAGGCTATCTTTAATTGGATTAAAAACTGCATGGGTTGCCTTTCAAGTATGTTTCCTGTGAAACAGAGTGATATTTACTTAATTTTCTTTCTTATGATAGAATGTACAAGTTTTTTAAATTTTAAAATAAATTAAGACTACAATAAGACATTTTTATAAATGCATTGTTACAAAGATATTAGTTATTGCTATATGTATAGTTTAAGAAATATCCAGAAACATGTCAATGTGTTTTGTTTGTCAGAGTTATTTCAAAACTGTAAGTTGATTTGTTGGAGCTTTTAACACTGAAAAATGTGCAGGCTTTTTCGTGCATCTGTAGAACTCAGATAAATAATATTGTCCATTAGGGCTTGACAGACAGATTTCTGAAACCTTTTGTTAATGTGGATATTAGTATTTAATTTAGGTTTTAAAGGTTTGAAAATATTAAAATTAGCCATTATTATGGCTAAAACATTATTTTTTACTGAAGGGCTTTTGATTTTGCATGATTTAATAGGTCCTTGTCAAAAGGTTCAAGTTCTATTCTGCCAAACCACCAACCTCAGACAACAGCTTCTTTTTCCAGCGTGACAAAGAGGGATCGAAGTCAACCAGAGAAAGGTCTCTATCTAAAAACATATCTAAATTGTCTGTGATCAAAGCTTGGGTGTAAAGGAATAAAGCTCTTCATGTAAAATTAGCCTCCATGTAATTTTACTCTTTCTCCTCGACTGTCTGAGGAGAGCTTAACAGTAGATGTGATTTCTTGACCATGAAAGTGTTTTCAAACAGGATAAAAATTTACTGTGCAGTCAATTTCTGCTAATGATTGTCGGTTATTAATGCGAAATGTACTGTTAAATCTGCAGAAGTTGATGATTGCTTAATCGTTAATTTTAGCAATTGAGTTTCTGCTGATTAATCGAGGACTAAAAATAGTTATTATATTTTTTTATGGAGACTAATCATTTAAGATGATTTTTGTATACTGCTGTCCAAGAGAATATTTAATTGGGTTTGCTCTTCATTGATGAAACCTTCCTAGTCATGTGGTGAATGTTGCAATTCATTTCTCCATGTCATGTGGTGAATGTTGCCATTCATTTCTCCATGTCAGGTCTTGACGGTTCCTTCGACCTTGATTCGTCGATAACTGAGGAGGAGATGGAGAAGTCGTTGAGAGAGGTGCTACCCTCCGAGCGTCAGCGCAAAAGACTCCGTCGCGATGGTGGCAACCTCACCGCTGTTGCTGACCAGAATTCAGGTGACAGATAACGTCGATAAATATTAATAAGAATGTTATCATGCTTTAACAAAAAAGTAAGCTCACTTCTGACTCGGCTGTCAAGTACATCCCTTGTGTGTAAAAGGCAGTTCATTGGCATGTTTTGCATTCACTCGAATGTGCTGCGAATTAAATGCATGACTTGTGAATTATTGTCTTAAATCTTAGAAGTGGACGATTTGAGTTTCGATGAAGTTAACACATAAAGAAATTTTCGCTCATCTGGAAAATTTGCCTCTGTAGTTGTAATTAAGAACTTACGTAGCCTCAATGAAGTTAATGTTTTTAGGATCAGAAAGTCTCATCTCTTGCGCTCTAGAATGCAATATTCAACTAAGAATAATAATCATACGTGTTAGGCTCCTACGCATTCACACTGTAGCCAAACCGAGCTATTCACATCCTCAGTTGATAGTTGACGCCATGTTCTTTGCTCTATAGAAATGAGTTGCTAATGCTGTCATTAAAACAGCTTTGGTTATTCCACAGTCACACCAGTTTTCCCTCATTTTTGTGTTACGTGTTGTTGAAACAATGGTTTGTTTGTGGGGGGATGAACATTGTTGTGTGTTTATGTTTACTTTCTTCATGTTTAAATTGTATTTATTTTCAGCCAAGCATGTCTTTGAATCGGAATCATTTGACACATTTTCGCTGAACCTGGTTCGCGATTATCTCACTCAAGAACAGTCGAGGATACAGCATCAGGTGCAGTATTTCTCTGCTACCATGTTTCCTTGACATTGTAATTTATTCATATCCATTTTCATGAATTTGCTCACCGTGTTACGAATGCCACTGACTGTTTTAATGTGGACCTATGTGGGTTTTCCTGGATGCTTTTGATTAGTTTTACGTGGGTAGTGTTATACGAATGTTACCACATGATGATATGTTGTTGCCATGACGATATGTTGTAACCATGACGATATGTTGTTTCCATGACAATGTGCTGTTACCATGGTGATATGTTGCAACCATGACGATAGGTTGTAACCATGACGATATGTTGTTACCCTGACGATATGTTGTTACCACATGTGGATATGTTGTAAGCATGACGATATGTTGTTACCATGACGATATGTTGTTACCATGACGATATGTACAATTGTACATGTTGTGATTCTTGTTGATGTTGTGCAGCACTCGTTGCTGAAGCTCCGGGAGCAAGCTCTCGCTGACAAGACTCGGGCGGAGTTGGCTTGGTTGGAGCAGCAGAAACAGAAGTCGAAGAAAGGTTCTGATGACTCCTATCCGGCACTGCGGCAGAAGCAGAAGGAAGTACTGGAAAAGCACAAGAAGGAAGAGGTAAATTCATTGTTTATCTGCTCAGCATCCAGTTTTATCGGTTTTGTAATAGAGAGCTTTTGTAGTACCTGAATGATAAATACACTCCTGTGCATTCTGATAATTAGACTTGCAAATACCTGTTGTAAACGTTACTTTATGTGTGTACACGTATTCTATATCCCATTAATCTTATGATGCCTTTGAAGAACCTCACTAAAAAGCATATTTCCTGCTACTCACTGTAGCCTTGCTTCTGATTTATCTATCAGATTTTAACCTGGCATCTCCAATGCATTACTACTTTTATGGTGATTTTGCTTACAGCGGCAATTCATTGATGCCTTGCTATTAAAGTGGATAAGTTGTGATTTCTTAAGTTTCTGCATGTTTATTTCTTTACGGACAGACTGGGCTCCGCATTCTTCAGGACTTTACGAAGCAGGCGATGAAGATGCAGCAAGGTTCGATGACGGAAATAGAGAGAATAACCATGATGCAGAAAACCGCACAACAGGTAGCTGAGTGTCTTGGTGCTTTGCCATGGATTATTACGGGCTTGAGTTTCGAATGGCGTTCGAAAGTCTCTTACGATTTACACATTTCTCTTTTGCAGCACACGTGTTCATATATATATATATGACAAACTTGGGCACTACAACTCCCTTTCTTTTTGCATGGTTTTTGATGCCCTTTATGTTGTAAATTACTGCAGCTGGTTCATCGTAAGCAACAAACATCATTTCTGTTGCTATCGGGTGACAGGCAGTTTGAATTCTGGGTCATTCCATGTCAAATCAACCAATGGTCCCCACCACACCATCTCAGAATTTGATGATATTTTGTCAGTTTGTAAACCAACATATCTTAGAAACCTATGCAAAATATTAGCTCAAAATGTTGAATGGTCTTTGAGATATGACCATTTTTATAGTGGGGGGGGTAGCGACAGCTCGCGGACGACTTAATTCTGAGGCGTTTTTGATCGCTAATAACTCAGGAAGTATGCTAGATAATTCTATAAAATTTTCACAACATTAGTAGTCTTATGAGTAGATTCTGAAAATTGTAAAATTTTACAGTTTGAACCATTACTCGTGAGCCCAGCTCAGTCTGAAAATGACATTTTGTTCATTTTGACAGTATGAAAAGTGATATTTGAACAACCAATACTTCATTGGTATTAAATATAAAGACCCAAAACTTTTTGGGTTTGTAATGGGCCTTGTGATGAATAACCTGGCAAATTCTGAGGTATTTTAAATGCTAACTTGATGTGTTAGACCATCCTGAAAACTGCACAAAGTGAAAAGTAGGTCATCTGCCGATTGAAATATGGCCATGTGGGATAGGTAGCACAGTCATGTGCTACACACCATTAAAAAGGGCTTGAAAAGTACTTTCATAGGATACCAATTTCATTTTGCTTCCGTGATGCCTTCCATTTCAAAATTCCAGTTGAAAAACGAGGTTTTTTTACATTCGGGAGAAAACGACATGATCTGCAAAGTTTGGACTGTCATATCTAGGCCAGGAAATGAACCAGAGGACTTATATTTCTTTCATTTATTCAGTTTGTTGTACTCTTTCCAAATATACAAAAACATTGGTGGTATTATCGGTTGTTTTTAATTTATGAATGTGTAAATATTGCACAAATGCCAATTTTCTTCTATTCGGACATGTATAATTGCATATGTATCTCAGATATATGTTCTTATATGGCCATGTGGGATAGATAGCACAGTTATGTGCTGCATGCCATTGAAAAGGGTTTGAAAAGTACTTTCAAAAGATGCTAATATCATTTTGCTTCCATGATGCCTTCCATTAAAAAATGTCAGTTGGAAAACGAGTTTTTACACATTCGGGAATAAATCACGAGAAAACAACACGATCCGCATAGTTTGGACTGTCCTATTCAGGCCAGGAAATGAACCAGAGGACTGATTATTTTTTCATGTGGACAGTTTGTTGTACTCTTTTCAAATAGGTAAGATTCTTGGTGGTATCATTGGTGGTGTTTAATTTTTAAATTTGTAAATATTGCACAAATGCCAATTTACATCCATTCGAGCATGTATAATTGTATATATATATCTCAGATATATGTTCTTATATGGCTATGTGGGATAGGCATCACAGTTATGAACAGCACACCATTAAAAAGAGCTTGAAAAGTACTTTGATAAGATACAAATATCATTTTGCTTCTGTGATGCCTTCTGTTACAAAATTCCAGTTGAAAAACACGTTTTATACATTCTGAGATATTCATATATATGTCGAATTGATGTAAATTGGCATTTGTGCAATATTTACAAATTTAAAAATTAAACACCACCAATGATACCACCAAGATTCTTACATATTTGAAAAGAGTACAACAAACTGATCACATGAAAAAATAATCAGTCCTCTGGTTCATTTCCTGGCCTCAATAGTACAGTCCAAACTATGCGGATCGTGTTGTTTTCTCGTGATTTATTCCCGAATGTGTAAAAACTCGTTTTCCAACTGGCATTTTTCAATGGAAGGCATCATGGAAGCAAAATGATTTTAGCATCTTTTGAAAGTACTTTTCAAACCCTTTTCAATGGCATGCAGCACATAACTGTGCTATCTATCCCACATGGCCATATAAGAACATATATCTGAGATACATATGCAATTATACATGTCCGAATAGATGAAAATTGGCATTTGTGCAATATTTACACATCCATAAATTAAAAACAACCGATAATACCACCAATGTTTTTGTATATTTGGAAAGAGTACAACAAACTGAATAAATGAAAGAAATATAAGTCCTCTGGTTCATTTCCTGGGCTAGATATGACAGTCCAAACTTTGCAGATCATGTCGTTTTCTCCCGAATGTAAAAAAACCTCGTTTTTCAACTGGAATTTTGAAACGGAAGGCATCACGGAAGCAACATGAAATTGGTATCCTATGAAAGTACTTTTCAAGCCCTTTTTAATGGTGTGTAGCACATAACTGTGCTACCTATCCCACATGGCCATATTTCAATCGGCAGATGACCTACTTTTCACTTTGTGCAGTTTTCAGGATGGTCTAACACATCAAGTTAGCATTTAAAATACCTCAGAATTTGCCAGGTTATTCATCACAAGGCCCATTACAAACCCAAAAAGTTTTGGGTCTTTATATTTAATACCAATGAAGTATTGGTTGTTCAAATATCACTTTTCATACTGTCAAAATGAACAAAATGTCATTTTCAGACTGAGCTGGGCTCACGAGTAATGGTTCAAACTGTAAAATTTTACAATTTTCAGAATCTACTCATAAGACTACTAATGTTGTGAAAATTTTATAGAATTATCTAGCATACTTCCTGAGTTATTAGCGATCAAAAACGCCTCAGAATTAAGTCGTTCGCGAGCTGTCGCTACCCCCCCACTATAAAAATGGTCATATCTCAAAGACCATTCAACATTTTGAGCTAATATTTTGCATAGGTTCCTAAGATATGTTGGTTTACAAACTGACAAAATATCATCAAATTCTGAGATGGTGTGGTGGGGATGTTTCTGAATTTTGGTTGATTTGACGTGGAATGACCCTTCTATTCATTGATGGCTACAATTTACCTGATTTGCTTCCTGTAAATTGTTGTTGCAGTCTAGAACCCTTAGCTTTCCTGTGTTTTCTTAGCTTCTCTAACTGTTTTCGCTGGGTATGAATTATTTGGTAAGTTAGCAAATTCATACAAAGCCGAAGGATAGCTTGTTCGCTATGCTGACAGTGTGAATCAACTAGACAACAGTATCTCTTGGTGATTTATACAGAGCTCTGTGATGAATTAGTGGTTGCAAAAGCTTATCTGGTGGTGGTATTTCAGAGGTAAGGTGCAGTAAGGGCATTGCTTTCGGAAATTTTTAAATTTACGTATTATGTGATCAGTAATGTTTGCGCATGCAGTTATTGGGACTGCAGAGGAAACAAGATTTCAGTTAGCCAACAAACCCAAAACCTGTATTTGCCAGAGTACCGGTTATATTGCTATTTCTAGGAACACATTTTAAAGTTTTAATGAGCTGTTTGTGACAGTTCAACACTTTAATGATGTGCTGCATCAATTGGTTTTTCCCGTAACTTTTTATACATTCGTATCGTTACAGTGTTAAAAAAATGATTGGGAAACAGGAACATGAAATCTTGCAGCAATCACATACTTTCAGTCCTTTCATAGCATCATAGGATTGATTAATGAAAGAAGGTAACAATTGTAAGACTTGAAGATGAAGAATCATTAGTTAGGACTGATGGTGGATTAAAAGGGCAACATTGGGATTGCTGTGGAATGCATTGCATTCATGTGCCATTCCATCTGGGACTCGGTGCTGAGCAGAACGACTTTCTTCAGATTCCAGAGTGCTTGACATTTCAAGAATGAATGAAGATGAATCGGGAATCTATGCCAAATTTTTTTGAAACTGTATATGTAACCTTTCTCATGCTGCTGAAATGCCTACACTGGTGTGAAATTCCAGTGCTGAACATTTGTTGTGGAGGCAGGTTAATTGCTAGGGCAGCAAAGAGCTGAAACATTTGCATTCCATTAGGCAGTAGAATGAATTGATTGAGGCATTTAAATACATGCCCAAATACAGTGCGTTGATTTACTTACTTTGCGCCCTTGTACCACACTTATAAGGCTATATAAGTTGTCTGAATAATTATGATAATGGTAACTGAGCCGATGATCGGAATTTTTAAAGTTTAAGAACATAATTGAATATTAGATGTTATGCCTGAATTCCAGAAGAGGAATTTCACACCCAGTATAGGAGCATTTTAGGCGGCAGATTGGAACGTTACGGTTTAAGAACAATTTAACATAGATTTCCTGATGATTAAACCTCATTGTCAGCCGAAGTTCTCTGAGATGCTCAGAAGAAACTGAAGACTGTTTGCTTTTCTCTGACTGCTTAGATTAAGCAGGAGCTCGATAGGCAGAATCCCAGGGTACGGAGATGGTTAGATGCGAACGAACTGACCTTGAGCATGCTCTCCTCCGACTCGGAATCTGCGGCGTCTGTGGCCACCACTTCGGGTGGTAAACAGGTATATCGATCGGCTTGACACCTGCACGCCCGTGCCTGCACTTGCGCCCTTGGTGGTGCTGCTGCTGCTACTGCTGCCTTGGCTAATGCTTCCATGCTTGCTTGTGCGGTTGACACTTTTTTATTCATTCGTGGTATTCTGTTCACACTTTTTGCCTGCCTTCGTAACCCAGTCGGTGGATTTTTCTTTTTAGTTTCGAGGAAATTTCATGATAAGATCCGTAGCAGGATACATACAATAATGAAATATTATAGAACTTTTTGTTAAAGAAACCAACTCTCGTATTTTGCAAAGTTTTGTTGCTTGTTTACGTTATGTGTATAATAATGGAATTCGTAATTCATCAATTCTTTGGAGTTGTCTAGTACTCTTGAATAAATGCTTTTGTCAGGACTCATGCTTCCCGACGAGTTCTCAGTTAATCCACAGTCGTAAATGTCTTTATTTTGTGTTAATTCAGAACACAATTTTATTTACTTTACCAATTCAAAATAATTTTTTATTCGTGACTAAGATTAAATTGTAAATTGATTCACAGCTATTGGCCATAAATTCAGTCATTGATTAATGCACAACCGTAAGGTCATAATCATTACTAGGTTCACAATTGTGAATTAATTGTCATTTTGCACGGCATAAAATATTACATACATTACAGTTAAGAGCATTGCACTTTAGAAACGGATTTTCATTTGATTAATGGTCGGGCATGTTGTATCTCAAGGGCAGTCCTATAAGCGCTGGAATAGTTTGTTTGTCTTTATTTCGTGGCATGTTACTTAAGAAAAGCTTTGTGCCGTGTTAGTCTCACGTTGTAGTTTACCAGACTTTCTTCCTTGTAAATACTACCTGTTATAGGAATGCAGCGTTTAGCTGACCATCGTCATTATGAGAAACTGGTTCCTATGCCATGAAATTTCAAATAGGAAGTTTCTAAATTCCTTCTTTTGTAATTGTAATTGAACACTTGTATAGCGCCGCTCACAGATTCAGTAGCACTTTGGGCCCAGACTACTTTTAAAAATTTAACTGCTTTATCGTGTTTCTATGGATTGATACGAGTTGGAAGGAATTGTGAAGCACACTATGTCTGACTTATAAATGCTGCATTTGGATGTCATTCTCAAGTCAAACGTAGCAAAATTGTGTTATAGCCAGAATACGTCCTGAAGCTCAGTTATGTTTAGAATCTTTATTCTTGGCCTTTTATTGGTTTTATAGTTGTTGCTGCCAGTTTTACAACTTTAACGAAGAGCTGACATTGCTTTTAGTACACTCTAATCGCTAAAATGTTAAGGACAATTCAATGAGTTACATGATGCTATAAAATATCTTTAAATATATTTGCATGTGCTTATGTATGTGGAACTTGTGGTTCATATTGGTATATGGTTTTCTTAGTGGCTAGTGTACTTTTCAACCAGGTGAACTTAACATTTATTCTTTGCTTACGTGTGAAATTATCCAAACGTCCACTGGTTACTTACTGTTCTTAGTGATTGTTGTATTTAAGTAGATGTCTAGTTGCTACGCAGAGAAGATAACAGGAATCTTACAACGGAACATTTGCACAAATTACTTGTTGGATTGCTTTTACAAATTCGTGTTTTTGCTATGTAACTGGAATTCTATCTTTAATTAGAATTATGCAGATGGTTGAACAGCCAACATTAGATAAGAGATACCAACAAGTCAACATGTTAATTATTCTCTGCTCAGAGTGAAATGGCAGTTAAGGCAGTGAGACAGAGATGCTAGGACTGTGTTAAGTGTTTGCATGCTACATGACCACTAATATGGATCAACATGAAGGGCATTTCTTGAAGAAATGCTCATTCACGCAAGGACAACTTTTTTGTTTGTTTAAGTGTTGCACTTTGTTTTGTTCAGCGTTTAGAAGTGCATGAGGTGTGATGCTTTGAGTATGTCTAAGTGTCACTTTGTGTCTTTGTGTCTGTGGTTGTTAGATGTCTTGCTTGTAAATATCTTTTGTACAAGTTGTCAGGGTAAATTTAGATATTTGCTAACTGTCGTCATGCGCTGAAATTAAACTAAATATAACATGTGATGTTGTAGAATTTGCATTAAGTGGTTTGTTTTGACTTTAATTGCTTGGTAAGGTATATAAAAATGCAAACTGCTAATTGCTGTTGAAAAGCGAGTCATTAAATTTGTATTAATTAATATTCATAGGTCAAGTGGTGGTATTAATTAATATTCATAGGTCAAGTGGTAGTCTGTTTGTTAGAATGCAAACTGCTAACTAATTGCAATATGGAGGAGTGTTATTGGGCTTATATTAATTGATACTCACAGCTGGAATGTCAAGTGTTGGTCTAGTTAGTAGATATTGTGGCTCATTTTAAAAGCCTGTTACTGAGCTGGAGAGTTTTTGCCTTCCATGCAGTCATAATGGCTACCTGACCATTGTACAGTTGTGCACTGCAGCCCAACAGAAATTGCCATAATCACCAGAACCTTAGCTCTAGATGTGATCTTGTAAATTTTATACCATATCAAAGTCAAAATGCCACTATTTTGGCCTCACCTACCCAAAGTGGGGCGTGGTGGTGTAGTGGTATGTTTGATGTCTTGGAGCTGGAAGGCTGTGGTTTTGAACCCACAAGTCACCGCATAGGGACCCTGAGCAAGTCCTTCACTCACAATTGCTCATGCGCTTAGTGTCCGTGCTGTAGTCGGGAGTGCCTCTGAGTAGAATTCTTGAAGGGGTGTTATAACAAGTGCTCATACATACATATGGTACATACATACATAGATACATGCATATGTATGTGCATACATACAAGTATGCTACTCTGCACAGTGCAATGAATACAGGAGTTGTCATAAGGATTGACTTTGAGTGTATTATGGCCATTATGTAGCATGTGGCGCTAAAGTCTTCTTGAATTCTGCCCAGATTTTTGGTCTTCAAGTTATCTTTGGAAGTGAGATTTACTTGTGTGTTTGTCATCAGTGGTGCTTTTGGAAAACCGATAACATGCTGCCTTTTACTGTTACACGCAGAGTTAAAATTCTATTGTATAATAATAAACTGATTATTATTGTTGGTTAAACTTCGTCAGTCTCTTCTTTGTTTTTATTGTTATTCTTTGTTTTCATTGTTATTCTTGGTTTTTTTATTGTTAAAGTTCAGTTGACTTTTGCTTTATTTGAAGTTTTTCATTACAGCCACCTTGAAATGCAGAAATGCAGTCATAGAACAATCAGGTATGAGGTTTAGGTCATGGTACTGGTTTGAATTTGAGGAACATTGTGTGAGCTAATGTCAAGAATTTGTGATTATAGAATGGTATTATTTATTTCTAATTTTGATCATCTTCATACTTGTTAGCTGTCTGAGAGATTGAAGGAGGCTGGTGTTGGCCTAGAAGACATTGCCATTCCACTGAGCGATACGAGAAATGAAGACAAAAGAAGTGTTAGTAGCATTGTTTTTGGTTCTTCTAGTATTTGATTTCCAGATTATGAGCAGTATTGTGTGTTAGTCCAATCTAAAAATTTTTAGTTTTTGCCAGAATATTTTAATTAACATAATTTAACAATGGACATCGATATCGTGAATATTGCATTGTAAACTGCCATTCTATTGTTTGTCGAAATAGTTGCATTTTAATACCACTGAAACCCAAAGATGGATGGGAAAACATTTTGACTCTAAGTCATTTGAAAATTGATGTGGGTTGCTTTGTGTAGAAAAGTGCAAATGAATTTGTGAAAGAAAGTGCCAACATTTGTCATTCTGTGATGATCCATTGTGGGCAGTATTTAACTGAAGAAGTTTTATATTAATTTTACTTTTCTTCTATACTCTAATCTATCTAGAGTAATGTTTTTGTGTGTTTAGCAAGAAAGTGGTTGTAGTAATTTAATCCATGATTGTTTTCTCCAATTTTTAGCTTGAATTTGCAACAACAGACACCTCCAGGTCGCAGTCTCCCCAAAGAGGTCGGTTCTAAACTCACTGCTTCGGATAATTTGTGATACCAGAACGTACTTGTTTTCTCAAAAGTTGAATATAGACAGTGGGTTTGAAATTTTATGTATCTTTTCAATGCGTTTTGTCTGAAAACAGTCTTCCGTTAACGATATATGCAACATTGCATCGCATGCGTATCAGGAAGCATTTTCTAAATCTTTTAAATCGCATCTGTTCACATCTACTCTGTAGCCATGTCAAATGTCTTCGTGAGACTCTTTTAAGGCACTATAAATACTCTTAGTTCCTTCTGCTCATACTACTATGAAGAATCGAGCTTTTCTGTGGTTGGCCCAGTGGTCTGGAATGGCCTTCCTTTTGAGCTACACCTACACCCTGGGACTCTGCCAGGATCCTTCCTTACTAAACTTAAAACTGTTCTTTTGGGGCATGCTGGAGTCGGGAGCACCTCTGAGTGTTTTTTTCTTGAATGAGCACTATATAAATGTCCGAATGAATGAATAAATGACCATATGCATACGTACATGAAGTTTTTGTAAAGAAATTTTTGTTATTGGCTGCAGTTACAGGAACTACTTGGGTGTTTTTGACAGTGATTGTGAGATTTTATTTCTTGGTTGTTTGATTTTTCAGAGAGTGGCGTGGGCTTGGAGATGGCAGTGGACACTAGTGTCATTGACCTCGTGCAGTCTGCCTCACCCATGCAGGAGAAGATTGCACATAAACTCAAGATACAGCTTGATAAGAAGTAATTTTACTCTCAAATGTTACCGTTTGCAGATGTTTTTCTTTTGTTAATGTGACTAATATTGAAATGCTTTTGCACATAAACTCTAGATACAGCTTGATAAGAAGTAATTTTACTCTCAAATGTTACCGTTTGCAGATGTTTTTCTTTTGTTAATGTGACTAATATTGAAATGCTTCTGGCATGTGAGCAATGAGAAATGTCAATCTCTGTTGAAACTAAATGGATTGTATTCAGTTATGCTGAAAGGTAAGCCAAAATTAAAGTTTAATCTGGTTTGGGTGTTATGTTTGTTGAAGAGATGGTCGCGTTTTTGTGCTGTTTAGATACCTGACTGTTCGAGAGCAGAAGCTTCGTCAACGTCGAATAGAAGCGGAAAGACTTCTGGCTTGGAAGAATCGACTGGACAGGGAGGAGGAAGAGGTTGTCCAGTTAGAGATGGAAGCAGCCGGAAAGCTGCCACAAAAGAGGGATGCATCAGGTGAGATTGGATGAAGTCAGGATCTCCTCGTGATATTTTTCCATGTAAACCAAAAGGACTTTTGCTTTTTGCTGCACATACCTTTGCTACTTCTTTTAACCTTTAATGAGCAGCATGTACTAAAAGCATCGAAAACATATGTAGCTGGTCGTTAAAGGGTTAAGTCTGTTGCTAGTGCTACATTCATGTGGGGCGCGGTGGTGTAGTGGTGGCATCATTGCCTTGAAGCCGGAAGGTTCGAATCCACCTCAAGTCGCCGCGTAGGGACCTTGGGCAAGTCCTTCACTCGCAATTGCTCAGCGCTTCGGCGTGAAACTCCGATGCAGTGTCCGCTCTGTAGTCGGGAGCGCCTGTGAGTAGAGAGCTTGAAGGGCGCTATAACAAGTGCGCATACAAACAATTTAAATATTTATTGATTGAGTTAGTTTTATATGGTTGCTCATGCCTTTCGACTGTATTTCTTGGTGTTATGTCCTATGGGTGTGTGTGTGTGACATGATAGCCAACTTGTTTGACCTCTGAATCTGTAATGCATTGAGCGTGGGTTCGAGTGTTCACTGTGTAGATGCCTTGAGAAAGTAATTGTAGATCTGTTTATGCATTTACGTATTATTCCGTGGGTGAAGAAATGTGTGTCTGAATTTTTGGATGTAATATTTCAGTGTATACATAATGAATCAATGTGGGTTTCTTTTAGTCTTTTCAGTGAGTTAAATTGCTGCTCATGTGTATAAAAACATTTGGTGACAACTTTTCTCAATGGCTCGTCCTTTAAGGCATCTTGTTTCACCATGCATGCAGGAAATTAGCCCTGACACTGAGGTCAAATGCAGAAGGTTAGCAATTGGCCACCGTGCCATATATGAGTCAATTAAAACGTAGTTGTTGCTTTTTGTAGTGGGTGATGGACATGGCTTGGTGTCGACAGCTGCATTTGGCTCTACATTGGGTTCGGTTCATTATAAGGATTGCTGTACGTCGCCGTTTTATCCGTCACCCATTCCTTCGACTGAAGACCTACAACAGGGTCATCTGGAGCAAGGTTTACCACAGGTCACTCCACCTCTCAGACAGGAAGATTTGGACTCTTCTTTGAAGCGAAGGGAAGATGTCGTTGCTGGGTGAGTGAATGGTTACCTTTGTGATCGTGGTGGTAGATAGGTCCAACTTAAATTCAATAATCTGTGTTAGTCATCTGTGGATGAATCCCTGTCATAATATGACAATATTCTCTAAGTAATAAATCAGCTCAGGAATTGAACAGTTAACAAAATGCTTTAAATTGCTAGAACGTACTATCGAACCAAAACCCCATGTGTATGTTTGTGTGGAATTCTGACACCTGTCTAAAAAGTGTTTTATTTGTTAGAGTCCTCCCAATGTAAATATAATAAGAACTGTAAAATGCTTGTGTCATAGACTGCACCTTTATGTACCATTTTATATACTGGAATGAGTACGGTATGTTCATTATACATGCATATATTTGTTTTTACAGATGTAGAGAGAGAGAGAGAGGGTTGATGGGGTCGTTGTAAAAATCACCTTGCATAACATATTGAGACAAATATTTTGATTTGATTTCTGTCCAAAAAATTCAGGAGCAAGGGAGTGGTAGAACAAGCAGAGTGTGATGTGGCTAAACTCAGTGTAGAGGCGACAGATTCTGTGGACGCTGCTGCTGCTTCAATGCCAAATGCGCACAAACTGTCACCAGAGGAACTGCGCACAAGCGACCTGTCGGAGATGTCCAACCACAGGCGAAGAAGCTCAGCGAGTGAAACCGAAGAGTCATTCTCGATTCCAATATCAGGTTACGATCTTTGTTCATCTCAGCACAGAACAATTTTCGATGATTTTACGTTGCCAGCCAGTAACGATAAAAATTTCATCGCACGAATGCTTTATGATGTATTTAACTGAACGAACATTTTATACTCCTAGGATATTATGTGGACCTTATTCCTTAATTATCTCCTCAGCCTGTTTATGACGACTATTTTTCATTTTCCTAGCTTTAAATGCAGCGTTTGTACTTTGTTGCAGTTGTGTCAATGAGTTTTCAATAAAGGAATAAATAATAATAATAATAATAATTTCTGAACTTTAAACCGTCTCTTGGCTATCCTTGAATGGTTCTTATGTGGTTGCTTTTTGAAGGTCTCCTTTTGGGGGACATCAGTTTGATTTAAAAAAAATTTAGTTCTCTTCTTATGCACTTGTCACATCCTTCACAATCTCCTCCCTCCTCAATAAGGTTTTACTCCATGCAATATTTGACCCATTATCCTAACTCTAAAATGCACCGTTTTTACTTTGTTGCGATTGTGTAAATGAGTCTACAATAAAGGAGTGATAATAATAATAATAGTAATAATAATAATTTATGAACTTTAAACACTCTCTTGGCTGTTCTTGAATGGTTCTTATGTCATGTGGTTGCTTTTTGAAGGTCTCCTTTGGGGACATCAGTTTCATTTTTATTTTATTATATAGTTCTCTTCTTATGCTCTTGTCACATTTTTGCTTGCCAAATGTCTGTAGTCTTCACGAATTAGGCTTATTTTGGGATCCTTAGAGTGTCTAGCAGAAGTTATTTTTGCATATTAATGTTATTTTTTATTTTCTTCTCTTTCAGTATTTTCGTTTAATTTTTATATATTTTTAATTAAAACTATGTTTTTCATAGATAATGTGTGCTGTTTCCAATACTGTGCGTATTTACCTGCCAATGGTGACTATTCCAGTTTACTCTGCCTTATTTTGCTAGCTAATGTGATTATTCATTGTAATGACATTTAACAATTATGATATAGACCAGCACAGAGAGCACTTCTGTGTAGTTATCTTGAAGAGAAGCTGTATGAATTTTTCGAAGGAATGAATGAGTGAGTGGTGCTGCTCGGAGAGTGTATACATGCATTAAGTTGTAATGACGATGATGTGTGTTTTTTATACACAGAGCTGACCTCAGACCAGAGCGACATTGAACGACAAGTACGGGCGCTCCAGGAGGAACTGTTGCGGAAGAAGATTGAGGTGGAAAGCCTTCGCAAGCGGAAAAAGAAGGAGAAGCTGAAGGCGAAAGAGGATTCTCTAAAGAAAAAGATTGAGGTCAGTCAGTTGCTTATTCGTGCTTCAATTAAATCAGTTGTCTTTGAAGTATTATATTATCCAAATTTATACTTATTATGGTATCAGGTTAGATTTGTTTATTTATTTCAAAGATTTTATATAGCGCCTCTTCAAGGTAGGTTATACTCAGAAGCGCTCCTGGCCCAACCACGGCTAGATAAAACAGTTTCGACGTTCTTAAGGACCAGAGTGGAGAGTGACCCCTGGGCACTGAGTGCAGTGTAACAGGAAGGCCATTCGTGGATTCGTGGTTGTAGGACCAGCGACAGAGAATGGATGACGCTGTCAGATAGAAATCCATGTACGAGGAACCAGAAGCAAGATTAGTTTATTCATGATTCTAACACATGATTCTTTTGACAAGCGTTCGTTGTTCTGTGGCACCTCTTTAACGGGAACTACTCGGAGTTGCTCCCAGCTCCAGCATGGCCAAAACAGACAGCTTTAAGGTTAATACAGAGCATGTTGGAGGGAGGTATGGGAGGTAGGCATAGCTGCAGAGGGACCCATTTCATATATGTATCTGCAATCAGAATAATTGAACGGAGTGGAGTCTCTTTGCCATGTTTGCTTCTATGTCTATTTCTATTTAAGAAGTTTGAAGTGCCTCTCTCAGTGCAACTCGACCAGAGACACATTTGTTTTGCAACCACCTCCAAGTTGTATGTGTACACGCTATATGGAGTTAACACGTTTTTTTACTTTGCAGTTGGTCAACGAGGAGATTGAGAAGCTGGCCACGATGTCACCAATTAACTTCCACGAATTTGGTTCAGCTGAGCCATCTGTTACGTCTCCCCCTGCTGAATTAGAACTGTCAGAGCGTAGCATCAAAGCAACCTCGCAGGAAAAAGATAAAGGTGTGTTTGCTTTTGTGAATTGTGCATTTAAATCATTTTGTATTATTAATTGAAGGTGCGATGCATGCAAGGTGTGTGCTAGGATGGCTGAATTTAGCCACTATTGTATAGCACCAAACTAAGAACCAGAAAATCAGATATGCTTCTGCGTTGACCTATATTATGCTGAGTGTTATAACAAATAAAAATTCATTAGTTTGCAAAACAATAAATGTCAGATTAATAGAAGAATCCCCAGTGGCTGGGCCACACACACACACACACACACACACACACACTCAAACGCCTGGAGCCCAACTAACAGATACCCATCAATAGCTGAAACACAGGGTTGAAAAGTATGATATTGTTATTTTTAATATTTTTATTATTATTATTAAATAGCTATTATTATTTGCCATTTGTTATTATTGCTTAGGAAGTATTATTGACATTTAGCATCTAAGTTTGATATTTTAACACCCTTTGGAGGTTCTATAGTGGTATTGTATAAGTTGGCAGATAATTTATTGGACTTGGTTATATGCAGTTCTTTCAGACTTGCAGTTTGTTTAAACTTTTGACTAAAATGTATTGAGATTGAAGGAAATGTAATTAAATGTTTTTTGTGTGGACTTAACAGCGCCTGAAAAACATCTGCTTGTTACGGACACACAACAGAGCACCAACATTCGTATTTCTACTCCTAAGAGTGACGACGAGATTGCACCGAAGGATTTAAACTTCTCAGAGAGCAGAATTGAAGCCAACAGTGGGACCAATAAACCCATGAACACCAAAGATTTCTTTGATGCTAAGAGCTCTACAGTTGCCCCAGAAGTCAATGAAAGAACGACTGCAGAAACGTCAGGAGACTCTCCTGCCTTGGGTATCACAGACTTGGATGATTTCTTTGATGTTGCTGTGAATTCGATATCTTCCCGTCCCGTTTTTAAGGTCAGTGAAGAGAACAACACCAAGGTCGGGATTGAGAAAGACAAGGAAGAGGAACGTGATAAAGACGAATCCGACGATTTGAGTTTTTCGTCGGCAGACAGAGAAAAAGACGACGAAAGGGAAAGGTCAGAGAAATCTGCATCCTCCGTAGCGTCGAAGGTCTCCCAAGATTCAGTTTCGAACAGAACTCACTCTTCTGTATCCGCAAAGTCGGATATCAGGAAGAGAACCGGTAATCAAAAGGAGGACTTGCGAAGCAATGAAACCGTTGAAGATACGTCAGAAAAAAGCGCGAAATCTATTTCATCTGTTGAATCTAAACGCTCCAGACCATCGCTTTCAGACAAGTCTCTGGTGTCCAGTAAGTCTGACAATAAGATCAAGACGAGGGCCTCGAGGGAGGAGGGGACGGCTGATTTGCGTAGTGAAAAGAATACAGATGGAGAGTCGATGGCATCTGATGACAGCATTCAATCAATTCCATCAAAGGCTTCAAACAAATCACAGCCATCGGTTTCGGAGAAGTCACACTCCGCAATATCTGCAAAGTCGGAGTCGGACGATAATATCAAACGGAAAGTCTTGGAGCCGACAGTCATCGAAAAAGCCGAGGAAGAATCGTCTGAAAGGAGCGCCAGCAGCGCAAGGTCTTCAGGGAGATCGCTTTCCAGGTCGTCGGACAATTCCAAGAAATCTCACGGCAGCAAAAGGACGGCACCTTCCTCATCGTCGAACATCAGAAGCTACGGCGAAGATTTCTCGGCTGGGTCGAAGCAGGCGTCGAAGGAGAAGGCGCCGGAACATGCGTCGGTCGAGGAGGAGGAGGAGCACACGGTATGTCGGTCGGACGCGGAGGAAGTGAAAACAGAGGACGACATCAGCAGTTCGCTCTCCGAGGACGGAGAAATGGAAAGCGGAGACGAAGCGTCCAAATTCCGACTGGACCTCACGACTAAGCAAGCAGCATCGTCCGAAATCAATGACGTATCAAAGGAGAGGGTAACAGATCAGTCGAAACCTTCCTCAAAGTCCAACGAGGATCCGAACGACGTAGTAAAGAACGTTTCATTGTTGACGGAGGATGCAAAGGATCTATCAAAGACGTCATTATCCTCTGATGATAATTTAATGAAGGAACGTCTGCTGGAGCTTCCATCCGAGACAGACATCCAGAACGAGTCGGTCGACCAGATCTCTCCAAGTGTGGGAAACAGTCGGGTGGACGCGGAAGAGCGATCGCTTTCCGGTGCTGGAGACAGCGAACTCGAACGGGTTATCAGCTCGGCAGCTGCGGCCGTGGAACTCTTTGAAGAGCGATCGCCCAATGCGTCTGTGATTCCAAACGATGCTGCCAGTTCTGTGGACGCTCGAGGAACGAGTTCTGACGTGTTGGCGGATAAGACGGTGACGGGTTTGGTGTCGGAGGCGATTTCCGAGGTGCTGGCGATTAAATCGAAAAAGGAAACGTCTTCGGAAAGTGATAACGATGCGTCTGGTGGGATGGGACCAACGGAGTCTTCGTCTTTAGACAATCAACAGAAACCGGTGAGTTATCTGTTCGTTTCACTTGGGGAAGATTTAATATATGCAGACTGGGTCTTGTCTTCATTCACCAACCTTGTCCTTTTCATTCAACTGCTTCTGCCTGGACCCCAGAAAGCATGTTCATCTGGTTTGGTAGTTGTGGGCAGATGTGTAAAACTGTTCTGCATAATTTGCAATGTTGTTGCCCTGGACTGCCTTTTTCTCCAGCTGCATGATGTGGTGGTTGTGACCTATAAGGAGGTTTGAGGGAATACTGTGCTGCGAATGATGATTTAAGATCAACCTAACCATAGCGCTAACATTTTTATTTTTGATCATAGAAACAAATGTTGTATAGCAAACTTCTTTGTCTTTTAATGAGGATCATTTTGGGTTTTTTCCATTTATTTGTATCTGTGACGGTTCTGGAGTTGTTGTCGAAAAACCAAATTTAGTCTGCCATTTCCCAAGATGTCGGCTTGAGCACAGCTCGGATTTATGGGGACTTTTGGTATTTTCGTCAGTGAAGTGTACTTGACAACTCTGCCAAGTCTCTACTTCTGCTAATTTGTTGAGTCGATTTTCCTAAAATTCTTCTACTACATTGTATTTGCCCATCCTGCAAAAATTCTGAGGTCACCCATGAACACTTGTTACTTTTCAGGAGCAGCGAACGCCAACGACGCCTTTTGCTCTGTTTGATGACTGGGCTGACGGTGAGTTTCTCGATGATGACTTGGATTGGTCTCCTGCAAGAAACACTCCGCCTCCACCACCATATACGGAAGGACCAAAGGATGATTTAGGTCAGTTCGCTATGCTGCATTACTCCGTGTATCTATTGATGAATAGGATTTAGCTAGCTGAAGATGATATTGTCATGACCATCTAGATTGCGAATCTTTGTGGATAAAATATATGTTTACTTCCATTGTTGTCTCTTGTATTTTTGTGCCATTTATCATCTCATTTAATGTGTATAACTGTTTTTCATGTATTCCTTCAAGCATCTATAATCTATATGGCACCTTTTCAAGGAAACTACTCAGGATGCTCTTGACTTCAGCATGGTCAAGAAAATCAGTTTCAAAGTGCTTATAGAAAGTGCAGAGAGTGACCTAGGAACAGATCCAAGTCTTGATCAGGTGTTTATGTTATTACCACCATTGCATTACAATCAGTTCTGTACTTTTCTGCTATAGTGCCATGTTGATTGTCTATTAAAGGATCTCCGAAGCAACCCGCATCATCTCTTCGTCTTCCCGGTCTGACGGTCCAGCCTCCAGAACCAGCGATCGTCGTTCCACACACGGCCGACGAGCTTCTACCTCTTGCCGACCAGGTCGTCGACATCTTCTGGCACCTACGCAGGTGCGGTGAATCATGGGACGACGTCCAGCCGACCCAGGAGTACTTTGGACCGGACGCCAACGCCCTCACACCCGAATTATCAAGCCGTCGTATGTACAAGCAGATGATCTTTGAAGTCGTCGCAGAATTTCTTCGTGACATGTACCGTGACGAAGAGGACGTCTCCGAGCTCCACCCGCTGCTTCCGTCACGACCCACCAAGTGGAAGCAGTACTACAAGGAGCAGGATCCGCCGAAAACCCTCGACATCCTCAAACCGGTCGTGCGGCTTCACGTGATGCACACCGTCGGTCAGCAGGTGGCGCTGCAGAAGGTGCCGCGGAAATGGTCGACCCGACGGAAGGACGACGGGGTCGACCGCGTTCTCGTCAAGGAACTTCACGAGGAGGAACCGGAATGGGTGAGCTACGAGTCGGATACGTTCAACATAAAGATGCAGCTGACGGACGCGATTTTCCAGCTCTTGCTCACGGACACCGCTAACACGTTGAAGAACGTCCAGCAACGGATTGCGGTTCATCAACGGCCGGAGTTCTAATCAAAAGTTGTTCTGTTGGTAAATATATTCGCTTAGATTGTCGTGATACCGATATAGACACGTGTCAATGTCATGCACTGCGTATGGCACAGTGATATTAAATATCGTGTAATCGGTACACAGAGATGATGGCGTGACATTGAGATCCATTGATCTTCTGTACTCAAAAACACTTGTTAAACATGCCACATGCGGCATTTTAATAAATGCTCTATCATTGTGTGTGGCACGTTAAATTAAAACTTTTGCCATGTGATGAATGCTTGTTGCTTCTCGTGTATGAGACGGCAATTTTTGTTACAAGATTAATGCATAATTTCTTAATCAAAAGACTGAAATCTCTGTGATTTTGTAGCTTCTTTATGTTACCCACCAGGGCACAGTAGCGAGTATGTGAACTTGAGCAAAATGTTGTGCATCCTGTCTTTCATTGTTTCAGGATTTCATTGGTTGGCTAAAAAAAGTTGCTTTTCCTCTGTGAATGTTTTCCTCCATTTCCCTTTTTAAAATAAATATTGTTGTATTAGACCTATCTGTGTACGCATTCGTGCTTTTTGCCAACACTAAAGTTGTGACAACTTTCACCACCTTGTCACCTTGTGCTTTCAGTTCCTTGAACTCTAGCGACCGTCATGACCAGTTTCCTCCATTGCTTTCTTTCTGATGTCGCTTCCCTAAGTAGTTCTTCCAGATTCATTCATGTTGTTTCCTGAACCTGATCTAACCACCTTTTCCTCTACCGCCCTTGTTTTCTACTTCCCTCTCCGAATGCCAACATCATATCTTTTTCCAGTCCATTTGATCGCATAACATGACCAAAGAAACCCAACTTTCTTCGTAGCACTGTTTGTTGTAACGACTCTTCGTTTTCGATACCAATCTCTATGCGTACCCACTCGTGACAACTTTACATGGTTAAAACAATAGTACGGTAACTGATGGTGACATTAAATTGTATACATGATATTATTATTATTTTAATGTGCTTTGACGTGTAACTGGGTGCGATGTGTCACCTGGATTTGTCTCTTTTCTAATTGAACGAAGATTATTATGCCAACTGTTACACTTACGTGAGGTGTAATTCCAGTTAAGTAGGATTACACTGATACTTGATATTATAGCATGGACCTTGGCATTAGGTTGATTGTAGGAGTGTTGGAGCACTGGTTAGAACACTGGTCAAAACGTGATGAAACATGTTTGAAAATTAGTTCATTCTGTGTTGCAACTATGCATATTATGTTGATTGAAAGAGTAGTACTGTGAAGCTGATTATAATTGTCTGTGTCAGGCATGGTATTGAGTCAAAATAAAGCTTATCGCGAAACCTGGTCAAATGGAATTGCAGTTGGTGATGCTTTTTATCAATTTAAATATTCTTTGTAAAGTTTGGAAGCTTTGAAGGGTAATCCAAAGTTCGCAAGTGAATAATGCAGCAAAGTTTGACTTTTGCATGGTTTGGCTACATGGTACATGTGTTTTTGCTAAATAAATGGTGTGAATGTATTTTATGGATGTGATTTGCTAGGTGAGATATCGACTGTGTTTGTGCTGTGGTGTGACATGGGAAAGGATTGCTGGTTTGATTTATTCCATATGATACAAATGTGAGCATGACAAGGTTTAACCTTGTGCTTTATTAATTGAATGATAGATGAGCAGCTATTTGAGAGGCAGAGATTAGATTCTAGTGTTGTACGCTAGTTGTTATGAGAGTGACATCCTGGAGGTTGAATGTAGCAATAGAATCAGCATTTTGCTTGTGATGTAAATAAGCGTGACTGAACTTTAAATACACCCATTGCACGTGAAAGACGTGCAGCACAGCATGGTAGACTTTTCTATTGGATCTCCACCTAATTACGGCTTGGTTTGTCCACCTAATTACGGCTTGGTTTGTCCACCTAATTACGGCTTGGTTTGTCCACCTAATTACGGCTTGGTTTGTCCACCTAATTACAGATTGGTTTGTCCACCTAATTACAGCTTGGTTTGTCCACCTAATTACAGCTTTGTTTGTCCACCTAATTACGGCTTTGTTTGTCCACCTAATTACGGCTTGGTTTGTCCATCTAATTACGGCTTGGTTTTTCCACCTAATTACGGCTGGTTTTTCCACCTAATTACGGCTGGTTTGTCCACCTAATTACGGCTTGGTTTGTCCACCTAATTACGGCATGGGTTAATGCCTTGTGTATTAGACATACCGGAGTGATATAAAAATTATAAATTACAAACCAGTTTAGTACATTGAAATTAGCGAAACACATAGGCTTGTGTATATACTTAGTTGTTTTGACAGTGTCGGGAAAGTGTGGGTGATTCGATGGTTTTACTCGGCCGTAAAGATTTTCGTTTTAATTTAAGGCGAGTTTAACGGTCGAACTTCATTTTGCACTTTAATTACAATTATAGTTGATCACTTCGTGGGGCGCGGTCGTGTAGTGGTGGCGTCATTGCCTTGAAGTCGGAAGGTTCGAATCCACCTCAAGTCGCCGCATAGGGACCTTGGGCAAGTCCTTCACTCACAATTGCTCAGCGCTTCGGCGTGAAACTCCAATGCAGTGTCCGCTTTGCAGCGGGAGCGCCTCTGAGTAGGGTGCTTGAAGGGGCGCTATAACAAGTGCACATACTAGTATACAAACTTCACTTGCATCTTTGTCATTTTTCTGATTTAACTCTATGGTTGCTTTGCTTATAAAGCCACAAAAACAATTTGATCAACCATGTGAAATTTGAGCTCTTCGTATTGCGATAGTTTGATACAAACTGGGCCATTAACCCACTGTTTAAATTAATATTTATTTGATGTAAGACAGTTTTTTAATTGAAATTAGTAGCTGAAGCATTTGTTTAACTGCAAAATTATAACCTCGAAACTAAACTGGTTTGATTGCTTTCAGTGTTTTGACAGTTTTGTATTGATGACTTTGGTTTGACCGTTATACAGTGAACATTGCCGCCAGTAGGTGTGAAAATTAGGGACCAACTTTGAGGAACATCTTGTGTTAATTAAAATATGAAACGTGATTTGTCCAATAGTTTTCTATAAGTTTTTCTGTTCGTTTTATGTTTCAACATGTTGATTTTGGAGGGTGTAAGTGTTTGAATGCACATTATATATTATATAATTCTATTACCACTTGAAATAAATTCTCTGATGATATTCATGTATGTCAACGATGGTTTCTAGAATTTTTATGGACGAATGGCCCACCGGTCCAGAGTCAGTTTTCAAATGACTATCCTTTTTGTTGTAGTTTTGTCGGCTTTGGTGTGACAATTCGAACCTGGTCGCTATGTTTATATAGGTTGGTTCTGTCACTGATGATCTCTGTAGGTTTTCAGTTTCACTTTAGATTTCTCTATCCAGATTTCCTTTTCTGATCGTAGGGAAGTTATATTGTAAATATCAGTATTACGTCCGAATAGTCTGTCATTATCTTGTCAAATATTTAAGTTTGTCTTTCTCAATAACTAATTTCCTAATAAATTAACAGATGATTGGTTTTCTAATCCTTATGTTTTTATAAGTTTCTTACTTTTTTTGGTTAGGCTGCTCAATGCTCGGTCTGTTATGCGGAATTGCGGATAGTACACCCGAGGCGTAGTTTCTGAGTAGTTACCCTGAGTAAGTCGTTTGCTGACAGTTGCTTTGCACCGTTGATATTCTGACATTTGGTTGCGTGCACTGAATTAATGATATTGGAGAGTGGGCAATATCAAAATACAGTTGTATTATTGTGTTGTAGTAGTTTTGTGTTTAGAAAGCACGACTGAAAATAATCATACTACTTCGACTAATGTACATTGTACATTCTATTTATTATTTTGAAATATAGAAGTTTCTGATTGAGTCTGCAGTGTTCAATTCTTAACTCATTTTCTCATAGATCATGTAGAGATGTTTATTGTTACAACCTTGGCACTTCTTACACAAATTCGTATAAATGCTCGATAGCCGTAATTTATAAGACCAGTAGTTTCTTGCAAGCGGACCACTTTCAGCCACTCAAGCCAGTTCTTGCAGCGTGTAGTGCGCTTCAAAAGCTCTCTTGAAGTTATTTTAACATTCGAATCTGTTTGGGCTACTTGATGTCTTGCTATTAATAATATACTCAATGCAATTTATATAGTTTAACCTACTTTGCAGACAATAACTCCCTTTTTAATAAAGTTCAGCACTCTGTCTGCTGATATGGCCATCTTCTTGAAAAGATGTGAATTAAAAAGATGTGAATTGTTGCAATGCTGTCCATTAGATGTTTGGGTTCCACATCCATAATCGTGGGTTGTATAACTAATGGTTTTTATAGCAGACCTATCAAACGTGTGCAGACGGAAAGAAAACAAAGTTTGCCATTGCAAAAAGGTTTTAAGAGAAATTGAATTCATATTTAGGACAGAGGATAAGATAAGATGCCACTTTTTACGAAACACTATTACCTGCATGGTTGAAAATGCAGCAGATAACTTGCAACCACTTTAACAATGGGCTGCATTGTTTTCCCAGTCAGTTATAGTATGCTCCTGTTGTTAATGGGTTAATGATCAAATGGGAGATTACAGGAGTTTGGGTTTCATAGGATACTGTGTGTTGCTCGATCATAAAGCCAAAGTTTGGGCCTGGAATGCTTCGAGTAGTATGTCTATAATAAGTACTCCTAATAAATAAATAATTAATTTCTTCTTATTGGGACTTGTATCATGGAATGAATAATTCAAATTTGACCTGCGGATTCAAATGGAGACATTTCATTCATTTTGCAGACAATATAATTATATCCATAGAAGTTTTTTATGTGTGTGTTCAAACTTGCATGTAGGTTTATTGCACTATTTCGCAATACATAATAATATATTGTGAGTGGCATGCAATAAAACTCAAGGTTACTGCTAATAAGCTGAGTATTTAGCCAGACAATACATAGAATAGCTACATTAATTGTTGAAGCAGATGAGAGAGCCCACTCGTAAGCAAAGCTTTGTCAAGTATCCCATTATTGAAGCAATTCATCAAAAATGTGAATAAAATTATGTATGTGGTCTCTGATTGTGAGGTATGGTAGGCAAGCAAGTGTTCATTTAGTATGCATTGTATGGTTTTGATTATTGAGAAAAAAAATTCTTTGGTCCCTGAAGTCTGAAAAAAATGGCAGTGTGACCTTTCACTCTAAATGTTTTGCCACCTGTAGGCTATTACATAAACGAAGGGGCAAATTCAAGACATTAGAAAAATTCTACCAATTTGATGTTTGTTTGTTAATTCAGACTGGCAATTATGCTTACATGATTACATCATACTAACTGATTTTTTATAACAAGTTTGACAGAAGTTGAATTTAACTGGATGGCAGGCGTCAATCTGTCCTACTCTTCATGTTACCATCACCGACATTCTCATCAACGTCTACTATATTTGATAGCTTCCGTTCCATCTCGGAATTGGAACTTCGTCTAGTGTTAAAATCTGCTAATCTTAAATCATGTGAACTAGACCCATTACCCCCTTTTGTTATAAGTGACATGTTAGATGACCTTTCTCCTTTTTTGGTTTATCTTTTTAATAGGTCATTAGCTGAAGGCTGCATCCCATCCTCTCAGAAACGTGCTCTTGTCTTTCCTTCACTCAAAAAGCCTAACCTTGATACTAACCTCTGTCAAAACTACCGACCTATCTCCAATCTATCGTTCTTATCCAAGACTCTCGAGCGCCTAGTTTCCCTCCAGCTCCTCCCCTATCTTGAACAGTCTGGTCTTCTTCCTCCAAATCAATCTGGTTTTAGGGCTCATCACTCAACGGAAACTGCTCTTCTCTCTGAAATCTATTCTGCTGTCGACAGGTCTGAACTCTCACTCCTTGCTCTTTATGATGTTTCTGCAGCTTTTGATATGGTTGACCACAACATTCTTCTCCAGCGTCTTGAGACTTCCTATGGATTACAGGGACTGCCCCTCTGCTGGTTCCGTTCATATTTGTCTGACCGTACCCACATGATTATCTCGGGTGAATCCAGAACCAAATGGATTCATGTTAAGCTGGGAGTTCCCCAAGGCTCTGTCTTGGGTCCTCTGCTCTTTATTCTATATACGGCCGACATCCCCTCTCTTTTCCCACTCTCTGGAACAGCCGGTCATCTCTTTGCAGATGATGTGCAAGCATATGTCCATGGGTCTCCTTCATCCCAGCTACTTTTAGTTGAACGCATCCAGTCTCTCTCACATTCCCTACACTCCTGGATGTCATCAAATCGTCTCTCTCTTAATGCCTCCAAAACACAGTTTATTTGGTTCGGCACACCTCAGCAGCTTTTGAAAATTGATTTTGTTCTCCTCTCTGAACTATTTCCTCGCTATACCTTTTCCTCAACTGTTCGTGATCTGGGTGTTACTCTAGATAGTTCCCTTTCATTTAAAGACCATATATCTAATCTTACACGATCCTCATATTTTCATTTAAGGCGTCTAAGGGCAGTTCGGCGTTCTGTTTCGCTTTCTGTTTTTACCACTTTGGTCCATGGCGGCCCATGCTTTCATTTGCTCCAGAATTGACTACTGTAATTCTCTTCTAATTGGTCTTCCCAAGGTTCGACTCTCACCTTTGCAGTCGGTCCTTAATGCGGCCGCCAGATTAATTGCACGCCTTCCACGCTACTCTCATATCTCTACTTTTATGTTTGAGCAGCTCCATTGGCTTCCTCTAACTGCGCGCATTAAGTTCAAAATTCTCATTTTGGTCTCTAAAGCACAACGGGGTCTTGCTCCAAAATATCTAACCAATGGAATTCGCAGGCCAGTTTCAGCCTCCTCACATCGTCCACTCCGCTCTTTAAACAGATTTGAACTTCTAGTACCTCCTACTAGAACGGCTATGGCTCAGTCCCGTTCCTTTACATCAATTGGCCCCTCTCTTTGGAATACGCTCTCTCCTTCTATTCGATCTCAACTTCTGACAGGTAATCCCTCCTCCTCATTTTCTTTTCTTAAAACCTATTTTTTCTCTCGTGGCCTTGCGCACTGGGAGCGCCTCTGAACGGTTCACCCTAGTAGAGGCGCTTTATAAATGTTTTTATACAATACAAAATACCCCCTAGGGAGTTGAAGTCAACCTTATGGGCCTAATGGCAATGGGTTTCTAACCTGCGTCCTTCTGATCCCTGCCAGCGTGTTATCATTCAATCATCTTCTCTTATCCCGCTTCCATCCTTGGAAATATCCGAGAGCTGTCGATGTTGTTATTGCACTGTGGACTCTTGTCCTTTCCTATTAATGGACCCAGGGTGTAAAGTTGTGGAAGGTAACGGCGCTCCCACTGCTCTCGAAATTCTTTCCATGTATTCCCACTGCTCGCCTTGCATGGAACATTGGAAATACATGCATTCCAGTAAAATTCTTTGGCGTTCCCAATGCTCACACAAACCACTTTAATTAACCACTACAGTTAGAGTTCATAGAGGAGAAAGACATTATTAAGTCATGATAGGACATAACATTATTGAAGACAGCAGGTAGCTGCTAACGAATTGAAGGATATGAATGGTACAACAGACAGACAGACACAGACAGACAGAAAAGGAGTGAGAGTCGTTGTAACTCGGCTCTTATAATGAGTTGCTGCACCTAATAGGCCTAGCGGGGAAGTTGGGGAGGAGGTGAGACAGGTATCGGTCTGATCCGCCTGACCTTAATGGCCGGTGCAACTCAGTAAACCCTTCATTTATGCTAACTGAAGGGGGTTGCAATGTATTTCCTTTGTGCATTTTATTCAATAGCGCTGTTGTTCAAATGCGCTCAAGCTTCCGCTACTTTATAGTTTGCGGTCGCTCTTTATTCAATCCGGATTCAACCAGTTGAAGGCAGATCTTTGTCGTCTGACAGTCAGTATGTTGATTAAGGTGCATAAGCGTTTATAGCGTACGTGCTCGTTTGTGTGCACAAGAACAATGCTAGTCAGTAAGTTTATTGGCAGTAGCCTAATAAAATCAGAATATTATTATGCAGAAATAATATGCACTGCACTTGTCGATCGTAAAAGGACCCTTGAAGTGGGACCTGCCTACGAATTAAGGATCCATATAGACCTACGCATATATAGACACGAGCTTACGGCATAATATTATTAGTAGACCTATCTGCAGTCATAGGCGTACGTAGTGTTGATACCTGAGTGCTGCTTTGCTGCTAAGTCTCCTCACAGTGAAATTCTAAATCCGGGACTGTTGTGAGTATAATTAGGCCTATATTTTGTCTCATAAAAATTTTGTGCCCTGGCTTTCTCGTTATGTTTCGCTTAAAACCGTCTTGTTGCTGTTTAACGACTCTGCCATTTCAAAGAGGTGATTACTACTGATTAGTGTCGCCCTCCTCCTGTATCCACTATCCAGTCTTGGGACTGGCACTGGCAGAGCGCAACCATGCAGTGGCGGAGTTGTTTCGCTTAAACAATTAAAATTACAACATATCTATATTTGTAGCCTACAACAGCGCTTGAGAGTTGTATGGAATCAAAGTTTAAGTACAGGAATTGCAGTAATCAAGCTTTGAGTGGACGATAGAATTAGCGATGGTGGAAGCAGTTTTGAAATCAAGCATAGGCCTAGGACGGGGCGGCGGAGGTCAAGGATGTACAACTGTAGCCTACATGAAGCAGAATTAAGCGCGATAGGTTAGCGATGTGCATCAGCAATAGGCGTCGCCTATACTTAGCTACATGTAGGAAGCCTACTGAGCGTCTCGGATTAAGAAGTGAAGTGAACCAGTGTAAGAACTGTGGAAAAAAACGGGGGGGGGGGTTTGGACCATTATCCACTTGGAATTGGGGTGTGAAAAAAGACTTTACTATGGGGATCTAAGAAAGACTGGGGTTGAAACCCCGAACCCCAACCCCTGCATGAAACCCCCAACCCCCGGCAATTCTCACCCTGAAGTGAACCGAATATCGTGCACAGAGCGGGCTATTGTGTACCGGTAAACGATTAAATGTTGACCCAGTACGGAACGCACGACAGTTTGCTTTAATTTGCTTTAATCTGCTTTAGTTTGCTTGCCTGCTGCTTTAATTTGTTTGCCTGCTGCTTGTTTTTTGTAGCGTCTTTTCGGTTACACTTACACGATGGGTTTAGGAACCTGTTGCAAGATCGTTCTCTGCCTTCTGTCACTTGCTTTCGTCTGTCCATCGACTTTGGCTCAGGAAAGTAAGTTGACGTCATCGTTATATGGACCGACATTATTTTCATATCCAGATTAACGATAGATTAGAATACATAACAACACACACCTACGCGCGCGCGCGCGCGCGCACACACACACACACACACACACACACACACACAACATGAAAACAAATCGGTGATCATTCACAGAAAATTATTCTTCTAAAGCGTCATTTTGGCTAAAATGCCTGTAGGCTAATGATCTGCCTGAACTTAATTGCCGTTCGTCGCAAGCAATTAAGTCGACTGCCAGCTGCTCTCATCTATCACGCGCAGACAGTTTCCGTTTAAGCGGTAGAAGACACGCTGCCCGTGACATCGACTGCATATGTTTGTTGCTGTTTATAACAGACACGTACGTAGCCTATAGGCCTATTGTGTCATATTAAGGATGATTATTCGCCCTCCTTCTTTCTCCAGGCTTGGGACTGGCACTGCCAAAGCTACGAGTAATGTTGGAGTTGATTCGAGAATGTGTAGCCTATACGGTATACCCTATGTGAATTAGGCCTACATCATCAGGCTACATGTATTTTATTGCGGTATAAAATCATATTGATTATTGTATTGTATTTCATTGCATTGTGTACGAGAATTTAGAAGGTGCCTCGTAGACTCGTACAGTATAGCTATAGGCCTACTAGCTATTCAGAGGAAATAAGAAAGGTTTCAAGCAGCGAAGGGCTGAAGGTGACACTCCCCAACAAGATCTTACTGCCGATAGAGAGAGAGGTAGCTAGCCTAATTCAATTTAAAATGGCAAAGGCGCGGTATTGGGCCATAATTATGGTAGTCCTTGCGATGGTAACTAAAGGAGATCAAGTCGATCAGCAGACCGGAGAGGGTGGGAACTGGGAAGAGACTGCTGAGAGGGAATTGTGCATCAAGTCTCAATGGTAGCCTATAATTTATAGGAAGCAGGTTGCCTTGATTGGACTTTTTAGGGGTGCAGACTTGTTTAGTTATTTCTTATAAATCCACGAATATTTTCTGTCTTTTGCTTATTAATAACATAGATGAACAATCAACCAAGCATATGGCGTGCTTTCCTTTTGGAAATTCAGTAGCATTTATGCAGTAAACCTAAGTTTGCCTTAGGTGGCCCATTCATGGCGACTCTCCCCTAAATCAAATGGGGGGAGTCACGTCCATTGCGATTTCTTTAATGGGGGAGGGCCTGGTATCCTGTTTTTCTCTCCCGCTGCATTTATTTAATGGTTTGTTGAAACCAAATGGGGGGCCACGTCCCATGCAATTTTTAAACAGAGGGGCCATGGCCATTGTGGTCCCCTGGATCCGCCCCTCGGTATTACCGACTGATTATCATATTCAGCTTAACGATAGATTAGAATACATATAACACACACAGCATGAAAAACAAATCGGTGATCATTCACGAAGAACTGCATGTTTGTTGCTGTCTATAGGCCTAACAGACACGTATAATATACTGTGTCATATCATACCCCTACGTGAATTAGGCCTACATCATCAGGCTACATGTATTTTATTGGGGTATAAAATCATATTGATTATTGTATTGTATTGCATTGTATACGAGAATTTATAAAGCGCCTCGTAGACTCGTACAGTATAGCCTATACTAGCTATTCAGAGGAAATAAGAAAGGTTTCAAGCTGCGAAGGGCTGAAGATGACACTCCCCCAGCAAGATCTTAACTGCGGTTAGAGAGAGGGAGGTATACGTAGGCCTAATTTAATTTAGAATGGCAAAGGCGCGGTATTGGGCCATATGGTAGTCCTTGCGATGGTAACTAAAGGAGATCAACTCCATCAGCAGACCGGAGAGGGTAGGAACTGGGAAGAGACTGCCGAAAGGGGTTTGTGCATCAAGTCACAATGGTAGACCTAGCTAGGCTATATATAGGCTAAGCTTGTCCATTTTGAGTTCTAAAATACCTCCCGCACTGGTTGCACTCTGCCAGTGCCAGTCCCAAGCCTTGATAAAGGAGGAGGGCGACATAGCATCTTTCAATGGCAGTGACGTTTAACAGTATACAATAACGGTGATTTCCAAGACTGAGAGCAATACCTTGAATTGGACACGACAGATAATATATGAGATTGGAGTTGAATCCGAGTGTGAGATTGTGTGCGCGTGTAATTGTGTTTAAGTGCGTGTCTGCGCGTTTTTGCATAGGTGTTTGCATAGGTGTGTCGGGTGTCTTGTGTATGTGTGTGAATGTGTGAAGGTCTGTGCGTGTATAGGTTGATGCAGTTGTGTGACTTGTATCTGTATGGGTGCGTGCGTATAGCTGTGTGTAAGTAGACCTGTAATTATGGGTGTGTGTGTGTCTGTGTGTGCGTGTAGGTGTGTGGGCAGGGTTTAAATTAAGTGGGAGTGATCGCGTGGGAACGGCGTTCCCACTGCTCTCGAAATTTCTTGACCTGCGTTTTCATTGTTCATCATGATAGAACCCTCGAAACACATGCTCTTCAATAAAACTCTTCATCAGCTCACACATTCAGCGTAATTCCCACTGCTCACTCAACCCACTTTAACCGCTGTGTATGGGTGTATGCGTGCTGCGCTTGTGCATGGTGCTATATAGACTATAGTGACTTTACATTGAATGTGATTTCTTTGTCTTCCGCTGCAGGCATCAGTGCACATGAGGGCTTCGAAGTGGGAAAGCAGGCTGGCATTGCGATCACCATCTGCTTCGGAATTTTGGCGAGCATCATCCTAGTCGTCAACTTCATCCGGTGGCAATTTCCGAGTCTTACCCATTCTTCGAAGGGACCATGATCAGCTTAGACTACCTGTATAGGCTGTATGATCATAGGAGGCCTATGACTAAATATAAAATCAGCAGAAAATGTATCATGAATGTTTTAATCAATATACATGTCTCTGCAAACAGTCTCTAGACTCTAGGGAACTAGGTTATAGACCTGGGTCTCCCACAAACCTATCTATATTCAAAGAACACAATTAAGCCTATATGTAGCCTATTCAATTCATATGCATAAAAAGATTATAGGCCTGAACGTAAGGAGTATAGGCCTATTATTGTATATGTGAGTACACATGCACTCACGCACACAACGGCATCTTTGTTCATTTGCCCGACATATAATTTCTTAATTTTTCGGTTTTATGTTGGATGTTTTATAACCTATATAAAAATGTATAATAATAATTGTCTCTCTGGAACATTGTTGGGACTATTATTATTATTATTAAGCTTATAGATGCAGTTAGGCTAATACGAAAAACGTGCAGTCAAGAAGCAATTACTCCGCTGCCGCAGTGTTATTTCCGTGACGCTCCAAATGACCATTCGATAGGGCGACAAGAAAATTCTACACAACGGACTTGAATGAACGGAGAGATGGAGATGACTATAATATCATGCGTGTATAGGCCTACCATGGTGTTTATTACCGTCTTAGGAGGGGCAAAACGACTACCAGTTTACAGTGTTTTACTGTTCTCTTCTGTGAAATGTTCGATCGATTAATTAATTATTCTTAGAATAATTGACCTGTTTGACGGTCAACAGATTCTCAACAGTCAACACCATTCGGTTAAATTTATGGACCGCATCAGAATTTGCAGTGCACAATATTATAATTATTTTAAGGCGTAGGCCTATAATTATTAGAAAAGATTTGCGAGTTTTTCTATAATATTCTCTCTATTAACAATCCGATTACCACACCGCAATGCAGATTAAACAATTCACAAGAACCGAGATCACAGAATACACAAATCTTAACTCGCCAATGGCAGCATACAAAGCAAATCCGCCCAACGGGCGTGGAACGTACGTGTCCATTCCGCTACTCTCAGCTGATTTGAGTGCATGCCTAGGCTAAGGTCAATTACGATAGTTCCAAGGTAAGTTGGAAGAGTTGCATGTAGGCCATGCACTGCAAAGGCCTATCGCGCATGCACGATCGAATTAATAAGCTACCCTACTGACGCGCCTTATTTTCTCGGCCTCGGCATACATCGCGCCTTATTTTTCTCGGCCTCGGCATACATCGCGCCTTATTTTTCTCGGCCTCGGCATATAACGCGCCTTATTTTTCTCGGCCTCGGCATATATCGCGCCTTATTTTTCTCGGCCTCGGCGTATATCGCGCCTTATTTTTCTCGGCCTCGGCGTATATCGCGCCTTATTTTTCTCGGCCTCGGCGTATATCGCGCCTTATTTTTCTCGGCCTCGGCATAAAACGCGCCTTATTTTTTTCGGCCTCGGCATACATCGCGCCTTATTTTTCTCGGCCTCGGCATACATCGCGCCTTATTTTTCTCGGCCTCGGCATATAACGCGCCTTATTTTTCTCGGCCTCGGCATACGACGCGCCTTATTTTTCTCGGCCTCGGCATATAACGCGCCTTATTTTTCTCGGCCTCGGCATACGACGCGCCTTATTTTTCTCGGCCTCGGCGTATATCGCGCCTTATTTTTCTCGGCCTCGGCATACGACGCGCCTTATTTTTCTCGGCCTCGGCGTATATCGCGCCTTATTTTTCTCGGCCTCGGCATATATCTCGCATTATTTTTCTCGGCCTCGGCATACATCGCGCCTTATTTTTCTCGGCCTCGGCATACGAAGCGCCTTATTTTCTCGGCCTCGGCGTATAACGCGCCTTATTTTTCTCGGCCTCGGCGTATATCGCGCCTTATTTTTCTCGGCCTCGGCGTATATCGCGCCTTATTTTCTCGGCCTCGGCGTATAACGCGCCTTATTTTTCTCGGCCTCGGCGTATATCGCGCCTTATTTTTCTCGGCCTCGGCGTATATCGCGCCTTTTTTTTCGCGGCCTCGGCGTATAACGCGCCTTATTTTTCTCGGCCTCGGCATATATCGCGCCTTATTTTTCTCGGCCTCGGCGTATAACGCGCCTTATTTTTCTCGGCCTCGGCGTATATCGCGCCTTATTTTTCTCGGCCTCGGCGTATATCGCGCCTTATTTTCTCGGCCTCGGCGTATAACGCGCCTTATTTTTCTCGGCCTCGGCGTATATCGCGCCTTATTTTTCTCGGCCTCGGCGTATATCGCGCCTTATTTTTCTCGGCCTCGGCGTATAACGCGCCTTATTTTTCTCGGCCTCGGCATATATCGCGCCTTATTTTTCTCGGCCTCGGCGTATATCGCGCCTTATTTTTCTCGGCCTCGGCATACGACGCGCCTTATTTTTCTCGGCCTCGGCGTATATCGCGCCTTATTTTTCTCGGCCTCGGCATACGACGCGCCTTATTTTTCTCGGCCTCGGCATATATCTCGCCTTATTTTTCTCGGCCTCGGCATACATCGCGCCTTATTTTTCTCGGCCTCGGCGTATATCGCGCCTTATTTTTCTCGGCCTCGGCATACGACGCGCCTTATTTTTCTCGGCCTCGGCGTATAACGCGCCTTATTTTTCTCGGCCTCGGCGTATATCGCGCCTTATTTTTCTCGGCCTCGGCATACGACGCGCCTTATTTTTTCACGGCCTCGGCATATAACGCGCCTTATTTTTCTCGGCCTCGGCGTATAACGCGCCTTATTTTTCTCGGCCTCGGCGTATATCGCGCCTTATTTTTCTCGGCCTCGGCGTATATCGCGCCTTATTTTTCTCGGCCTCGGCGTATAACGCGCCTTATTTTTCTCGGCCTCGGCATATATCGCGCCTTATTTTTCTCGGCCTCGGCGTATATCGCGCCTTATTTTTCTCGGCCTCGGCATACGACGCGCCTTATTTTTCTCGGCCTCGGCGTATATCGCGCCTTATTTTTCTCGGCCTCGGCATACGACGCGCCTTATTTTTCTCGGCCTCGGCATACATCGCGCCTTATTTTTCTCGGCCTCGGCGTATATCGCGCCTTATTTTTCTCGGCCTCGGCATACGACGCGCCTTATTTTTCTCGGCCTCGGCGTATAACGCGCCTTATTTTTCTCGGCCTCGGCGTATATCGCGCCTTATTTTTCTCGGCCTCGGCATACGACGCACCTTATTTTTTCACGGCCTCGGCATATAACGCGCCTTATTTTTCTCGGCCTCGGCATACGACGCGCCTTATTTTTCTCGGCCTCGGCATATATCGCGCCTTATTTTTCTCGGCCTCGGCGTATATCGCGCCTTATTTTTCTCGGCCTCGGCGTTCATCGCGCCTTATTTTTCTCGGCCTCCGCGTATATGCCGCCTTATTTTTCTCGGCCTCGGCGTTCATCGCGCCTTATTTTTCTCGGCCTCCGCGTATATGCCGCCTTATTTTTCTCGGCCTCGGCGTATATCGCGCCTTATTTTTCTCGGCCTCGGCATATAACGCGCCTTATTTTTTTCGGCCTCGGCATACATCGCGCCTTATTTTTCTCGGCCTCGGCATACATCGCGCCTTATTTTTCTCGGCCTCGGCATATAACGCGCCTTATTTTTCTCGGCCTCGGCATACGACGCGCCTTATTTTTCTCGGCCTCGGCATATAACGCGCCTTATTTTTCTCGGCCTCGGCATACGACGCGCCTTATTTTTCTCGGTCTCGGCGTATATCGCGCCTTATTTTTCTCGGCCTCGGCATACGACGCGCCTTATTTTTCTCGGCCTCGGCGTATATCGCGCCTTATTTTTCTCGGCCTCGGCATATATCTCGCCTTATTTTTCTCGGCCTCGGCATACATCGCGCCTTATTTTTCTCGGCCTCGGCATACGAAGCGCCTTATTTTCTCGGCCTCGGCGTATAACGCGCCTTATTTTTCTCGGCCTCGGCGTATATCGCGTTTTATTTTTCTCGGCCTCGGCGTATATCGCCCCTTATTTTCTCGGCCTCGGCGTATAACGCGCCTTATTTTTCTCGGCCTCGGCGTATATCGCGCCTTATTTTTCTCGGCCTCGGCGTATATCGCGCCTTATTTTTCTCGGCCTCGGCGTATAACGCGCCTTATTTTTCTCGGCCTCGGCATATATCGCGCCTTATTTTTCTCGGCCTAGGCGTATAACGCGCCTTATTTTTCTCGGCCTCGGCATACATCGCGCCTTATTTTTCTCGGCCTCGGCATATATCGCGCCTTATTTTTCTCGGCCTCGGCGTATATCGCGCCTTATTTTTCTCGGCCTCGGCGTATATCGCGCCTTATTTTTCTCGGCCTCGGCGTATAACGCGCCTTATTTTTCTCGGCCTCGGCATATATCGCGCCTTATTTTTCTCGGCCTCGGCGTATATCGCGCCTTATTTTTCTCGGCCTCGGCATACGACGCGCCTTATTTTTCTCGGCCTCGGCATATATCTCGCCTTATTTTTCTCGGCCTCAGCATACATCGCGCCTTATTTTTCTCGGCCTCGGCGTATATCGCGCCTTATTTTTCTCGGCCTCGGCATACGACGCGCCTTATTTTTCTCGGCCTCGGCATATATCTCGCCTTATTTTTCTCGGCCTCGGCATACATCGCGCCTTATTTTTCTCGGCCTCGGCGTATATCGCGCCTTATTTTTCTCGGCCTCGGCGTATATCGCGCCTTATTTTTCTCGGCCTCGGCATACGACGCGCCTTATTTTTTCACGGCCTCGGCGTATAACGCGCCTTATTTTTCTCGGCCTCGGCGTATATCGCGCCTTATTTTTCTCGGCCTCGGCATACGACGCGCCTTATTTTTCTCGGCCTCGGCGTATATCGCGCCTTATTTTTCTCGGCCTCGGCATATATCTCGCATTATTTTTCTCGGCCTCGGCATACATCGCGCCTTATTTTTCTCGGCCTCGGCATACGAAGCGCCTTATTTTTCTCGGCCTCGGCATATAACGCGCCTTATTTTTCTCGGCCTCGGCATACGACGCGCCTTATTTTTCTCGGCCTCGGCGTATAACGCGCCTTATTTTTCTCGGCCTCGGCATATATCTCGCCTTATTTTTCTCGGCCTCGGCATACATCGCGCCTTATTTTTCTCGGCCTCGGCGTATATCGCGCCTTATTTTTCTCGGCCTCGGCATACGACGCGCCTTATTTTTCTCGGCCGCGGCGTATAACGCGCCTTATTTTTCTCGGCCTCGGCGTATATCGCGCCTTATTTTTCTCGGCCTCGGCATACGACGCGCCTTATTTTTTCACGGCCTCGGCATATAACGCGCCTTATTTTTCTCGGCCTCGGCATACGACGCGCCTTATTTTTCTCGGCCTCGGCATATATCGCGCCTTATTTTTCTCGGCCTCGGCATATATCGCGCCTTATTTTTCTCGGCCTCGGCATATATCGCGCCTTATTTTTCTCGGCCTCGGCATATAACGCGCCTTATTTTTCTCGGCCTCGGCGTTCATCGCGCCTTATTTTTCTCGGCCTCGGCGTATATCGCGCCTTATTTTTCTCGGCCTCGACGTGTATCGCGCCTTATTTTTCTCGGCCTCGGCATATATCGCGCCTTATTTTTCTCGGCCTCGGCATATATCGCGCCTTATTTTTCTCGGCCTCGGCATATATCGCGCCTTATTTTTCTCGGCCTCGGCGTATATCGCGCCTTATTTTTCTCGGCCTCGGCACGCCTTATTTTTCTCGGCCTCGGCATATATCGCGCCTTATTTTTCTCGACCTCGGCACACGACACGCCTTATTTTTCTCGGCCTTTGTGGTTGTGAGCTAGTACAGGAACTAACTCCTGGATACGGGCAAGTTTGAGCTCTGCAACACAAGTGCAAATGAGCATTGAGGCACAACGAGCTAGCCTAAACATTTCCCCGGGGTCTACTTGCTCGAAAAACTTTAACGTCCAAAATTGGGAGTGGGGGCAGTTGCCTCCTACAAACCCCTGCTTCTCTTACGTTATTATAATTTTATTCGGTATAACGGATAATAAATCTGAGCTAGTAAATATGATAAGGGAAAATAAACATAGTAAAATGAATGTCTGATGGCTGGCTTTATTTAACTAAATTAACTTCTTTTCTTGCCAGTGAAGCTTATGTATATGTACATATGACTAGGAGTACAGTAATCAACATCTTTGGAGAAATTTTTTAAAGAAGCTAATGGAAATTAAAAAAGGGCATATATGTTATACATTACGATCTTATTTAGATGTAAAGTTGGAGTTCAAAATTATTAATAGTTAATTCTTTGCAATATTATAGTTAAAACGGTTTACATCATAGACTTTGTGTATAAAACTCCCTAGCTCGGGCCCTAGGCATTTGCCCCCACTCCTCTTGGCAACCCTCACATAGTGCAAAACGACAACAGCAAACCTTATTTTTAAATGCTGGGGGATAACATCTAGATGGGGCTAAAAATCATAGCAATCACCAAATATATAAGCACAGAATCAAGAGAAAACAGAAAAACAACAACATAGCATTCTCAGGACAGCACCATTTGATCCTTTGCGTAGTGTTGCACAGGCCGCCTTTACAACACTACGCAAAAGATCAACTAGCCACTTTGATACAAATTATACATTATATGCGTATGGGAGAGCACAAAAAAACTTTACAATGGTCTTCGCAAAAGTAAGTCCTTTCGAAACAGTCTCGTTCTTCTTGACGGCCAAGTGTAGAATGTCTTTCGCACGACAGAGGTTGAGGGCACATCACATCTTGCCATAGCCACGCAACAAGCTGTCCAACTTTGTTGTACAGGTAAAACTGTCAGTCTTTGTCCAGCTGAGCAGAGATTAAGGATGGTGGAGGTTCCTATAGTAGCCTGCCATTGCCAGTAAACAGCTGGAAATTCATCTCCTTTGCGTCCGGCAATAACACTTGTGAATACAATCGCTGGGTGTGAGGATCAAATCTAACACAAATAAAAAGTTATTTATATTAATAAAAATATCAATTGTAAACTATCGACATGCCATCATAGCAATGAACAAATGTTAGTGTGAATAGATTTTAACTGGCCAATTAATGACTTGTAACAAAACAACAGAGCAAATTTAAATGATAAAATATTCATGAAGAACGAAATTGCTTTTATCACATCAGGTGATAAAAGCAATATATATATACGCCACATTAGGTCGGCTCTAACTAAGGATATGTCGAAGACTTTAGCTTGCGCCCTTGTCTCCTCTCGCCTTGATTATGCTAATGCGATTTTTGTTGGCATTTCAGACTTTGAGCTACATAGGCTGCAACGCATCCAAAATTCTTTAGCTCGCGTTGTGCTGCGTGTCCCACTACGATCAAGTTCCTCAGCTTTACTTTATCAGCTGCATTGGCTTCCTGTCGAATTTAGGATTAAATTTAAATTGGCCTGTTTAACCTACAAATCCCTCTCTACCGGAACACCTCCCTACCTTCAGTCACTGCTTACTCCTTATATTCCTCCTCGTTGCCTGCGATCATCAAACTTGGGTCTTTTAGTTGAGCCTCGATGCAGAACTGTTATGGGCTCGCGTGCATTCCATGCCTCTGCTCCCAAAAGAATTGAATCTACTTCCACTCTCTCTTCGTTGCTCAAATTCACTCCCTACCTTCAAAAAACGGCTCAAAACTCACTATTTCTCTTTGGCTTTCAAGCACATGGACCTTTAACTGCATCTTCCTCTGGCGGCTAACTATCCGCGCCTCAGATTCACACTTTGGTGTGACCATGCGCGCGTAATAAATTTATGTAATAATAATAATAATTAAAAGACCTCGAACACCTAAAATGGCAATACTTTTCAATGTCATGAAAATTGCCCATAAAATGGCCGTAGATAATTCTACCAATCTCCGGCTAGATAAACAGTGCCAATGAGCTGGATTACATTTTACAGCAATTCTTCCATTCACCACAATTTCAATTTAGAACGTGATGGCTGATGTAATGTAATGTAAATCTTCGAGAATTTCTCAGCGCCCACAAAAGCCACGTTCGGGAGACCAGCTTATTCACCGGTGCTATATCAAATCAAGTCCACAATAGCCAGAGCTGCCTTTTTCGTTCCGGTGCCAGGTCAAAATCCAGGAGGTCAAGCCGAGGAGACAGCGTGATGCTATGGTGGTTGTCGCTGATGGTGGCATTTGGGTGGAACCTGATTAGAATCTGGATAGGATAGCTTGAATAGTTTGGTTTTCAGTCGTGAATGGAAAGCAGCAGAGGAGAGTGCAAGCGGAGGAGAGGTTGAATTAGGAGGAGAGATTGAGTATATAGGAGGATGAGCGAACAGGCGGAGGGTCTGTTGGTAGTCTGAGGTGGGGAATTTAATATGGGGAGATAGTCCAAACCATGCCAGTAAGAAAATAACAGACGTTAAACCAGTGATGATGATGATGAGTGAGTGCCTTGGAGTATTCTCCTGGTAGAGGTGCAATATCAGAAAAACATAAATGAAATGAGTGACCAAAAATTAGATGCAGAAGTTAAACAAAATAAATCTCACTCTTCTCATGCTCTGTGTATCAGCGTTTTGTTAGACGAGTGTGATGTTCCGTTGAAATGTTCAGCAGAGATCAGTCGTTGGTTTACTGATGTGCGTGAATTGGCTGGTCATTCATTTTGGTCGAGCGTATCTCAAACAAGTCAATGATAAAGAAGACATCTTGTCAAGAAGAATCTGCATCTCGTCACGTGCAATCATCTACAATAATATGTTCATTAGTAATGAAACGTTATTGCTTAGAAAACGCAATTTAATGCAAAGCACATGTATATCTAACATGCCTAAATAGAAGATTCAAGTCTTATTAAAAGAATGCATCACAATGTAATTGACTAGACAAAGTACTTAAAGAAAAGCTGAGCCATAAGTTTAGATTTTGAAACATTGACTGAGAAGCTTAAATGATTAGATTTCACAATGAAGAACACCAAGATCATGAACTGCATTAGAAGGCTGTATAGAGAAGATTTCATTTAGCTGCCTGGGGGGCCGACTCTTCAACGATCAAACCATATCAATTCTGTTTTATTCAAAGTTAAATATGAATAAAATGGAATTGATATGATATTTAACCTCAGACACTTGCGTGCACACAAGATCGAATCTCATGAAAACAAGCAGATAGTCTTGTCAAGTAAGAGCACCTGTTATATTGCTCGTGTGGTATTTAGGCACAATACAAATTTTTTGGGATAAACCTGGGGATGCTAAACGCTAATTGGAAATCGGACGAGTTTCAAAACGATAATAAGTTTTACTGTTTACAAAATGATAATCGAAATCATCTTCAAAAATTATAAGAGATGATTCATATATTTGTACAGGCTATATAAGCTTAAAGGTTGCTGAGAAAACGAACTAATTGCAACAAATAAATGGTAGCTATGATGCTGGGTTATGCATGGACCGTAATTTCCAAGAGGGCATTGACCCACATTATGACAGACTAGCTGGGGTACCCAACGTTGCCCGGGAAATTTATGATTCGCCCCGGTCCCGAACAATTCCTTACTTCCCCACCCTCACTGCCGGTTCCCCAACCGCCTGCTTCCCACCTCACCCCACCCACATCCCACCCTGTGAAGGTTTGCAGTGAGAAGCTGAAAAATGTGGAAATGCATTGCGATGAAACAGCGAAAATGAGTGTTTTCGCCCCACCCTGGCTCCCATGGTCATATAGATTTGCCAACCTCTTTTCAAAATGTCTGCCATCCAGAAAGCGAAGGGAATCCTCAACCGCCGATGCGCCTCCTCCAAAATTTACCTCTACATCTACCGTCTTCGATGACTTTCGACCTGTCACTGAATCGGACCTTCGGCTAGTTTTTGCTACTGTTAACTTAAACTCATGTGAACTAGATCCTTTACCCCATTTATTATTTATTAATGACATTTTGGATGACCTTGGCCCCTTCTTGGTCTACCTGTTTAATAGGTCCCTCTCTGAAGGTTGCATCCCTCCCTCACAGAAACGGGCTCTTGTCTTTCCTTCCCTCAAAAAGCCTAACCTTGACACAAACCTTTGCCAAAATTATCGGCCTATCCAATCTCTCCTTTCGTTCTAAGACACTTGAACGTCTTGTCTCTCTGCAGTTTCTACCTTACCTTGAACAAGACGTTCAAGTGTCTTAGAAAGAAAGGAGAGATTGGATAGGCCGATAATTTCTCTGCAGTTTCTACCTTACCTTGAGCAATCTGGTCTCCTTCCTGCAAATCAGTCTGGTTTTAGGGCCCACCATTCCACCGAGACTGCTCTCCTTTCTCTTCTATCTGAAATCTATTCTGCCGTTGATAGGTCTGAGCTCACCCTATTGGCTCTCTATGATGTCTCTTCAGCCTTTGATATGGTTGATTACGATATCCTTCTCAAGCGTCTTGAGACATCCTATGGTGTTAAGGGCCTCCCCTTATCTTGGTTTCAGTCGTACCTTTCTGAAAGAACCCAAATGATTCTGGTGACTCTAGAACCCAATGGGATCATGTAAATCTGGGTGTTCCTCAAGGTTCAGTTCTTGGGCCTCTCCTATTTATTCTTTACACGTCTGACATCTCTTCTCTTTTTCCGATCTGTAGTGCTGCTGGCCATCTCTTTGCTGATGATGTCCAGGCATTTGTCCATGGTCCCCCCTCTTCCCAGCTGCTTCTAGTTGGGCTTATTGAATCTCTCACTAATCATCTCCACTCATGGATGTCTTCTAATCGCCTTTCGCTTAATACTTCAAAGACTCAATTTATCTGGTTAGGTACTCCTCAGCAGCTCCATAAGCTTGATCTTATTCTTCTCTCTGAAAAATTCCCATTGTTTTCCTTCTCTTCAAGTGTGAGTGATCTGGGTGTAGTACTTGATAGCTCTCTTACCTTTACTGAGCATATTTCCAATCTGACACGCTCGTCATATTTTCATTTAAGACGACTCAGAGTCATTCGTCGCTCTGTCTCCTCCTCCATCTTCACTACCTTAGTTCATGCTTTTATATGTTCTCTAATTGACTATTGCAATTCTCTTCTGATTGGTCTTCCTAAAGTTCGTCTTTCACCGATTCAGTCAGTTCTCAACTCAGCTGCTAGATTGATTGCCCGCCTTCCCAAGTACTCTCACATCTCTACCTTTATGTTTGATGAACTTCATTGGCTTCCTCTACGTGCTCGCACACAGTTCAAGATCCTCACTCTGATCCTAAAGTCTCAACGGGGTCTTGCCCCAAAATATCTGACTCATGCTGTACTTCGTCCTCACTCAGCTTCCTCCCATCGTCCACTTCGTTCATCCAACAGACTTGACCTATTGGTTCCTCCGTCTAAAACTACTGTGGCTCAGTCTCGATCTTTTGTCTCAATTGGTCCTTCTCTCTGGAATGCTCTTTCTCCTTCTGTTCGCTCTACACTGCTTTCTGTCAGTCTCTCCTCTGCTCTGTCTCTTCTTAAAACCTGCTTCTTCTCGCGGGGCCTTGCGCACTGGGAGCCCCTCTGAACGGTTCACCCTACTAGAGGCGCTTTATAAATGTTTAATTACAATACAATACAATACAATAGAGGAGTTCAATTAATAACGGAGCATGTAAAGATGGTTTTACTGACCAGTAAGATTCCAAATTCCAGCGAATGCTGAGACATCAAACGATCTCTGTGTGACCTTTCTGTGCTGCCATCGACAGAGAACTCGATCCATCCTACATGAAACAATTCCAAAAATGAGAGTAACGCCTGAGTCGTGATGCTAATATATGAGAACAAAGCAAAGGCATTGTACTGAGAGAGAGGAAACAAAGGAGATTATTAATAGAGGACACAAAGAGAGAGAGAGCGACGGGAAAGTCAGAGGCAAGATAAAAGTCAAGATCATGTTTGGGCAATCACCTCCCAGTGTTACCTATAATTCGCTCTTCAGACTCAATGGCCATTCTTTCAAGTCAAAACTCAAGACATATCGGTAATCCCGAAGACTGCGTGCCTTTATACAAAACAATAATATGGTTGCCAATGACTACACCAAAATAGAGCGCAGCAACCTATCACCTGCATCCCACAATGCAAAGCAGTCAGTAAGTAAGTAATCAATTGAAGCAGGCCTGTTCTTTCCATTATTTTGGTACATTTAGTCTACAATAGCTCTCAATCATATTAAACATTGGATTTCCAAATCGTGTTACTTTCTCATCTCTATTTACTGCATATTTAACCGTCAAACACATATATGTTTGAGTGTATTTTGAATCACAAAAACTTTGAAAAGTATACATGAAGAGCATTAATTAAGCGCATAATTAGCTAGACAGAAAGCATTGGAAAAATCCAGCTTCAAAAAACTATGGTACATCATAAGTCCATCAAGCAGTAAAGGAAGTTCAACCAGATGAGCATTAATTATATCAAAAGTGCACAGAAGTCGGACCTGACAATGAAACGATTGGCCAGCAATGATAAATATAGTAAATGAATATTAACAAACATGTATTGGACCGACGAGGAAGCGTCCGCCAAGGATGCAGCGGACCGACAAGGAAACGTCCGCCAAGGATGCAGCGGACCGACGAGGAAGCGTCCGCTGAGGATGACGAGGGGCTGAGGTGGGCGAGGAAGGCGACGACGAGGATGACGAGGGGCTGAGGTGGGCGAGGAAGGCGACGACGAGGATGACGAGGGGCTGAGGAGGAGGGCGAGGAAGGCGACGACGAGGATGACGAGGGGCTAAGGAGGAGGGCGAGGAAGGCGACGACGAGGATGACGAGGGGCTAAAGAGGAGGGCGAAAAAGGCGACGACGAGGATGACGAGGGGCTGAGGAGGAGGGCGAGGAAGGCGACGACGAGGATGACGAGGGGCTGAGGAGGAGGGCGAGGAAGGCGACGAGGATGACGAGGGGCTGAGGTGGGCGAGGAAGGCGACGACGAGGATGACGAGGGGCTAAGGAGGAGGGCGAGGAAGGCGACGACGAGGATGACGAGGGGCTAAAGAGGAGGGCGAAAAAGGCGACGACGAGGATGACGAGGGGCTGAGGAGGAGGGCGAGGAAGGCGACGACGAGGATGACGAGGGGCTGAGGAGGAGGGCGAGGAAGGCGACGACGAGGATGACGAGGGGCTGAGGAGGGCGAGGAAGGCGACGACGAGGATGACGAGGGGCTGAGGAGGAGGGTGAGGAAGGCGACGACGAGGATGACGAGGGGCTGAGGAGGAGGGCGAGGAAAGCGACGACGAGGATGACGAGGGGCTGAGGAGGAGGGCGAGGAAGGCGACGAGGATGAGGAGGGGCTGAGGAGGGCGAGGAAGGCGACGACGAGGATGACGAGGGGCTGAGGTGGGCGAGGAAGGCGACGACGAGGATGACGAGGGGCTGAGGAGGAGGGCGAGGAAGGCGACGAGGATGAGGAGGGGCTGAGGAGGGCGAGGAAGGCGACGACGAGGATGACGAGGGGCTGAGGAGGAGGGCGAGGAAGGCGACGACGAGGATGACGAGGGGCTGAGGAGGGCGAGGAAGGCGACGACGAGGATGACGAGGGGCTGAGGAGGAGGGCGAGGAAGGCGACGACGAAGATGACGAGGGGCTGAGGAGGAGGGCGAGGAAGGCGACGACGAGGATGACGAGGGGCTGAGGAGGAGGGCGAGGAAAGCGACGACGAGGATGACGAGGGGCTGAGGAGGAGGGCGAGGAAGGCGACGAGGATGAGGAGGGGCTGAGGAGGGCGAGGAAGGCGACGACGAGGATGACGAGGGGCTGAGGTGGGCGAGGAAGGCGACGACGAGGATGACGAGGGGCTGAGGAGGAGGGCGAGGAAGGCGACGAGGATGAGGAGGGGCTGAGGAGGGCGAGGAAGGCGACGACGAGGATGACGAGGGGCTGAGGAGGAGGGCGAGGAAGGCGACGACGAGGATGACGAGGGGCTGAGGAGGGCGAGGAAGGCGACGACGAGGATGACGAGGGGCTGAGGAGGAGGGCGAGGAAGGCGACGACGAAGATGACGAGGGGCTGAGGAGGAGGGCGAGGAAGGCGACGACGAGGATGACGAGGGGCTGAGGAGGAGGGCGAGGAAGGCGACGACGAGGATGACGAGAGGCTGAGGAGGGCGAGGAAGGCGACGACCAGGATGACGAGGGGCTGAGGAGGAGGCGAGGAAGGCGACGACGAGGATGACGAGGGGCTGAGGAGGAGGGCGAGGAAGGCGACGACGAAGATGACGAGAGGCTGAGGAGGGCGAGGAAGGCGACGACGAGGATGACGAGGGGCTGAGGAGGGCGAGAAAGGCGACGACGAGGATGAGGAGCGGCTGAGGAGGGCGAGGAAGGCGACGACGAGGATGACGAGGGGCTGAGGAGGAGGGCGAGGAAGGCGACGACGAGGATGACGAGGGGCTGAGGAGGAGGGCGTCCGCTGAGGATGCAGCGGACCGACGAGGGAGCGTCCGCTGAGGATGCAGCGGACCGACGAGGGAGCGTCCGCTGAGGATGCAGCAGACCGACGAGGGAGCGTCCGCTGAGGATGCAGCGGACCGACGAGGGAGCGTCCGCTGAGGATGCAGCGGACCGACGAGGAAGCGTCCGCTGAGGATGCAGCGGACCGACGAGGGAGCGTCCGCTGAGGATGCAGCGGACCGACGAGGGAGCGTCCGCTGAGGATGCAGCGGACCGACGTGGGAGCGTCCGCTGAGGATGCAGCGGACCGACGAGGGAGCGTCCGCTGAGGATGCAGCGGACCGACGAGGGAGCGTCCGCTGAGGATGCAGCGGACCGACGAGGGAGCGTCCGCTGAGGATGCAGCGGACCGACGAGGGAGCGTCCGCTGAGGATGCAGCGGACCGACGAGGGAGCGTCCGCTGAGGATGCAGCGGACCGCCGAGGGAGCGTCCGCTGAGGATGCAGCGGACCGACGAGGGAGCGTCCGCTGAGGATGCAGCGGACCGACGAGGGAGCGTCCGCTGAGGTTGCAGCGGACCGACGAGGGAGCGTGCAGCGGACCGACGACGGAGCGTCCGCTGAGGATGCAGCGGACCGACGAGGAAGCGTCCGCTGAGGATGCAGCGGACCGACGAGGGAGCGTCCGCTGAGGATGCAGCGGACCGACGAGGGAGCGTCCGTTGAGGATGCAGCGGACCGACGAGGGAGCGTCCGCCGAGGATGCAGCGGACCGACGAGGGAGCGTCCGCTGAGGATGCAGCGGACCGACGAGGAAGCGTCCGCTGGGGATGCAGCGGACCGACGAGGGAGCGTCCGCTGAGGATGCAGCGGACCGACGAGGGAGCGTGCAGCGGACCGACGAGGGAGCGTCCGCTGAGGATGCAGCGGACCGACGAGGGAGCGTCCGCTGAGGATGCAGCGGACCGACGAGGGAGCGTCCGCTGAGGATGCAGCGGACCGACGAGGAAGCGTCCGCCAAGGATGCAGCGGACCGACGAGGAAGCGTCCGCAGAGGATGACGAGGGGCTGAGGAGGAGGGCGAGGAAGGCGACGACGAGGATGAGGAGGGACTAAGGAGGAGGGCGAGGAAGGCGACGACGAGGATGAGGAGGGGCTGAGGAGGGCGAGGAAGGCGACGACGAGGGTGACGAGGGGCTGAGGAGGGCGAGGAAGGCGACGACGAGGATGACGAGGGGCTGAGGAGGGCGAGGAAGACGACGACGAGGATGACGAGAGGCTGAGGAGGGCGAGGAAGGCGACGACGAGGATGACGAGGGGCTGAGGAGGAGGGCGAGGAAGGAGACGACGAGGATGACGAGGGGCTGAGGAGGAGGGCGAGGAAGGCGACGACGAGGATGACGAGGGGCTGAGGGCGAGGAAGGCGACGACGAGGATGACGAGGGGCTGAGGAGGAGGGCGAGGAAGGCGACGACGAAGATGACGAGGGGCTGAGGAGGAGGGCGAGGAAGGCGACGACGAGGATGACGAGGGGCTGAGGAGGAGGGCGAGGAAGGCGACGACGAGGATGACGAAAGGCTGAGGAGAGCGAGGAAGGCGACGACGAGGATGACGAGGGGCTGAGGAGGAGGGCGAGGAAGGCGACGACGAGGATGACGAGGGGCTGAGGAGGGCGAGGAAGGCGACGACGAGGATGACGAGGGGCTGAGGAGGGCGAGGAAGGCGACGAGGATGAGGAGGGGCTGAGGAGGGCGAGGAAGGCGACGACGAGGATGACGAGGGGCTGAAGAGGAGGGCGAGGAAGGCGACGATGAGGATGACGAGAGGCTGAGGAGGGCGTCCGCTGAGGATGCAGCGGACCGACGAGGGAGCGTCCGCTGAGGATGCAGCGGACCGACGAGGGAGCGTCCGCTGAGGATGCAGCGGACCGACGAGGGAGCGTCCGCTGAGGATGCAGCGGACCGACGAGGGAGCGTACGCTGAGGATGCAGCGGACCGACGAGGAAGCGTCCGCTGAGGATGCAGCGGACCGACGAGGGAGCGTCCGCTGAGGATGCAGCGGACCGACGAGGGAGCGTCCGCTGAGGATGCAGCGGACCGACGAGGGAGCGTACGCTGAGGATGCAGCGGACCGACGAGGAAGCGTCCGCTGAGGATGCAGCGGACCGACGAGGGAGCGTCCGCTGAGGATGCAGCGGACCGACGAGGGAGCGTCCGCTGAGGATGCAGCGGACCGACGAGGAAGCGTCCGCTGAGGATGCAGCGGACCGACGAGGGAGCGTCCGCTGAGGATGCAACGGACCGACGAGGGAGCGTGCAGCGGACCGACGAGGGAGCGTCCGCTGAGGATGCAGCGGACCGACGAGGAAGCGTCCGCTGAGGATGCAGCGGACCGACGAGGGAGCGTCCGCTGAGGATGCAGCGGACCGACGAGGGAGCGTCCGCTGAGGATGCAGCGGACCGACGAGGGAGCGTGCAGCGGACCGACGAGGGAGCGTCCGCTGAGGATGCAGCGGACCGACGAGGAAGCGTCCGCTGAGGATGCAGCGGACCGACGAGGGAGCGTCCGCTGAGGATGCAGCGGACCGACGAGGGAGCGTCCGCTGAGGATGCAGCGGACCGACGAGGGAGCGTCCGCCGAGGATGCAGCGGACCGACGAGGGAGCGTCCGCTGAGGATGCAGCGGACCGACGAGGAAGCGTCCGCTGAGGATGCAGCGGACCGACGAGGGAGCGTCCGCTGAGGATGCAGCGGACCGACGAGGAAGCGTCCGCTGAGGATGCAGCGGACCGACGAGGGAGCGTCCGCTGAGGATGCAGCGGACCGACGAGGGAGCGTGCAGCGGACCGACGAGGAAGCGTCCGCTGAGGATGCAGCGGACCGACGAGGGAGCGTCCGCTGAGGATGCAGCGGACCGACAAGGGAGCGTCCGCTGAGGATGCAGCGGACCGACGAGGGAGCGTCCGCCGAGGATGCAGCGGACCGACGAGGGAGCGTCCGCTGAGGATGCAGCGGACCGACGAGGAAGCGTCCGCCGAGGATGCAGCGGACTGGCGAGGAAGCGTCCGCTGAGGATGCAGCGGACCGACGAGGAAGCGTCCGCCGAGGATGCTGCGGACCAACGGTTGCCTTGAAAATTTTAAACCAAAACATATTCTTCACTACTTGCCAAGAAAGGTAGATTTGAAAATAGATATTCTAAGACTGCATTATATTTCAAGCATAAAATAATAGTATGTAATAGGCCTCGTAGGAATTAATCTGTTGCAGTAATTATTATTAAAACATTTGAGTGTCCATAGTGCTACTGCATCAATTGCTGTTTTTTCATATTTTCATCAGGAAAATTTATTAAGGAGAGTTAGGAGACTAAATCGTAAAAATATTTTCTCCATAATGACAGTGAAGTTTGATTGCAATTAATTCTTAAATGCATTGTTGGTGTATACACTAAACAGTAAGCAATAACAGTGCCGCCTATTGAATGAAAAAATTAGCAAGTAACTAAATAATATACCTTACAGTGATTGTTTTAAATATATTTAGGCAATGCATTTTAAATAGTTATTTAGTGATATTGCATTGATGGAAAAATATCGGAAATTGGCGTAATTGCAGAACACTGGACCGCTAGCTTAGCGGTTAGGGTAAACGTCGCGCGAGGGTCGGTTGTAATCAGGTAAAGCGTCGTGAGGGTCGGTTAGGGTTAGAATTAGTGTCGTGACCGTCGTCATTAGATGCTATATACAATACTATACTAAAACTCGCTAAAAACTAGCGGCCCCGTGTTCTGCAATTACGCCTATACGCTGGAAATTTTCCGAAAAAATATGAAAATTTCGCCTCACAACACTTATGTACAAATCAATCATAAATTATACCTTTTAATAGCACCTTAAAAGCTTATAATGAAGATTACTCCGTTAGAATAGTATTATATATTACTAAAGTTCCATAAGCTGTGTTCCTTTTAACCTAGAGGAGAAGTTTATATTATTTAAACTGACCTTTTATTTATACAGTAGACTCAACCGAGATCTCAAAACAATAACAAATTTAAAACTACCAATGAGATCTTGTTCTTTGCTCTTTTTCCGCCTTTAGTAGAGCAGCCAATCAGAAGCGGGGCACCGATTCCTCTCACGCGCAAACTTTTATAGCGCAGTTATATTTATTTAGCCCTGCAATACACAAGAGAAGTGAAAATCGGAAATAAAAGCAGATATATTACATGCAGGCCTATCTTTGTCTCCTACAAATCGATATTCTTGTTTCACTTGTGTCCCTAACCAACTCAGCTGTAAAATAGGAATGTCACAGTTAGCCGATGCCTGCGTATAAAAGAAGAATTGCACCAGTGGGCCTCCATCGGGGCGATGAAGCAGGCTGTCTAGGGAGGCAGTTTGGTAGAAGACCTTATTATCACAGGCCTTCGCATTCGACCTACGCTGCAGGGCCTATGATTGCATAGTGAATTTCTGGGAGTGTTTAATGTAGGCCTAAAAAATAGTGTAGGGGCCTATAGGTTATATGCAGGATGATCAGAGGTTTGGAGTTAGTGTTCGACTTCGCTGCAATTTCTTCATTATAAAAAAGTGGAAATAAAAAGAGGCTATATATATATTCTCTTAAAAAGTTTCGATCGTAGCGTATGATTATATGATAATGGCTTGGATTAGACCTAAATTTAAACAGGCTTAGGCCTATAGGCTTATAGGCCTACGTACTCCATTTTAATGGTTCAAAAAGCGATGAGCCTATAGATTAGTCTAATCGTAATTTTTATTGTCTCAATATAACACGCCGCAGCATAATATTATAGCCTACAATGCTATTCATGGTCATGGGCGGGATTTATCAGGGGTATAGGGAGGCTAAGCCCCCAAGAAGACCCATGCAGAATATTTTTCACCATGGATATGGTATCTTTTCTCTGGCTTAGCCGCCCCCCACGCGAAGCTGACGATTGACTAAAAAATTAGTCATCAACTTTCTTGGCCGGGAAAATTAGTATTTTTCGGCGAGATTTCAGCCCGATGACTAAAAAGGTCATCAACTTTTTATGAGCCGGAAAATATTTATCGGCGCCGCGCTCGTTTTCTGGACCGAGTCTCAGCCCCAACAAATTTAACCCCTCCAAGAACGGAAACCAAACTCTGCCCATGTTCATGCTAATCAGAATTCTTTATAGGAGCAAAATTTACCTGTTTGGTAGCCGTTGGATAATACTGCATGGCGTGGAGACCGCGAAAAACCGAGATCGAATCGATCGAAGCCTCCGTGGGATAGCCTATAGACGTGCTTTGTATGCTGCTATTAACGCCGATAATTACAGGCTGTCAAGATTTATGTATTTTCTGTGTTCTTGTGAATTGTTTCAACTGCAATTGCACACTTTATTTAACCGGCTGCGGTTTGTCAACCGGATTGTTGATTGCTGAGTCCCCAAGCATTAACCGGATATGACGAAAATGCCATACGACGGTCCTCTTGATGATCTAAGTTCTATGCGTTTTTTAATCAAGGAATGACATAGGACAAAACTATTTATTTCTTGAAGTTGATCTATTTGGATCTTTCGGTAGTTCTGTATTTGATAAATATTCTGATATTTCTTGTTGGATTGCTGTTTTTTACGTGTGTGAATCGCGTTTTTAAGTGTTAAGGTACGTGTTGGGTGTGTCGTTATCAGGACACAGAGGTCTAGACTAGTAAAGATGGGTCTTTCGCCTTATTTGCCCTCTGTATTATTTGCCCTCACGCTATGCATGTTCCAAATATTCGTAATCCCGTTATATAATGCACAACTGAGGGCGTAATTGCTAGTTTAGCGGTTAGTGTCAGGGTCGTGAGAGTCGGTTAGGTTAAGCGTCGTGAGGATCGGTTAGGATCAGGTTAAGCGTCGTGAGTGTCGGTTAGGTTAGTGTTAGGGTTAGTGTCGTCATTAGATACTACATACTATACTAAAATCGCTAAAAACTAACGATCCCGTGTTCTGCAATTACGCCCATCTGAGTGCCTGCAATCTGTGTTTCAGTTCGATGTTTTCCGGCTTAAGTGCTATATATATAGCACTTAAAGTGGGCTAATCAGAAGTGTTCCTGGCTCTAGCATGGATTTTTAAAGGTTTTTTATTTTGGAAAAGAATTGTTCTGTCACATTTCATTACCTCGCAAAGGACGTGTCGGGATGTGTGACATTTTTATCAACGTCATGATTGTCCAGGATTTGTTCACCATATATATGAAAATTTTAAGCATGTTCATTCCATGTTCAAAACTACCCCCAGGTCTTGAGTGAACAGAAAGTGATATTAAAGTCCTGGTTGTGGACCGATGTTTTGCATTACATGCATTTTAATTCTATGTTTTTGTTCGGCATTGTGATGCTAGTTTGCAAAGAATTTGTTAAAATGCTTTATTTGAAAAAGAATTGTAATATAAATAGAGAACATATTCCTACTAAGGAATTTCTTTTGTTGAGTTACATTAATCTGTAGAGTCTTGTCTTAACAATAATGGTTGTTCAAATGTTGATTTGACAGTCATGGTTGTTGTGCCACCTATAGTTTCATAATGGCGTACTTTTTTCCAGGAAGGAACCATGGCTTTGACTCCAAAAGGAAAAGAACTGAAGGACCTTGACCTTGATGACCTGCTTTCGAAGCTCACTGATGCAGAACTGGAAGAACTCCAGTCAGAACTCATTGACCCTGATGTGAGAACACTATCAGTGCAATAATAATAATTAATAATAATAATAATTGAGAAATAATTGAATAGCCGCTACTGCACAAGACATTCTCGGAGTTATCCAACCCACTGACAGATAAATGCGACCAGGCCCGTTGGAAGGCAATCACGACTCGGCACGCCATAGACTGGCTGCACGCCTTGCCGATCATTGCGATGAGCATTTTAAGCCGATTGCTATATTTGACACTTAACGAAATCATATTCAAAACCAGTTCTAATGGATTTTTGTGCTCCAGCCAAGTTTTTCCAAAATGCTAACATGTCGCCATCGTTTGTAGGTAATTTTCTTCTCTCTTTTTAGGCTCAGCTAAACTATACATGATTTACTTGATTGATGAGCAGATGATGAATTAGATTTTCTTGTAGCATTATTTTATATATATATATATTATATTAAATATAGGTTAGTAAGTAAGTAAGTAGCTTTATATTTACAGCTGACAGGTGCACATTCATTTAATTGCATATGACAATTACATGCATTTAAGAATAATAAGCTACAACAGTTAACAGGAGAGTTTAATGTCACTCATGCAAGGCTAAATATAACTGAAAATGCATCTATTAATATAATAATAATAATAATTTTTTTCCTTTATTCAACACCTGCAAACGAAATGCGCTGTGCATGTACATTGCACAAGTTATGCAGTAATCGTAATTAACATCAAACTTAACTACAAACTGAACAGACAGCCTGCAATACACGGCGCTAGCAGCAACCTGCCCGCCCAAGGGGGACTCTAACTCACTACCTCTCGCACCCTACGCCAGCGTGTTATTCATTACTCTACCGGTTGATGAGACTTTTTATGCTGCTCATGTTCTGAATTGTTTCTCGTCTTTAGGATTCGATGATTCCTCCCTCCGACCGTTGTCGATACAAGGTGGACAAGGAGCCAACCGGTCCGTTCAGTCGAGAGAAGCTCCTGGATTACCTGGAAAACAAGGCGAAGAATGAAAAGGATTGGGATGACGCGAAGCCATACTCTAAGGAAATTAGAGGTTGTTATTGCCCATTTGCATCAACTTGTAAATTTATTAAGTGAGGAGTCTGGCATTGGAGTAGCTGTATTTGTTGCTAAGGATGGAGGTGATAAATATTGCGATTTCTGCATGGGGGCATGGATTTGTAGCAGTTGGGAAGACTTTCCTGCCATGCTGCATTGGTTGCTGTATAAGTGCAGGTTTTCTGATTCATCAAACTGAAGAGTCAGGTTATGGTGGACTTAGTTTTACTTTTTTCACCTATAGATTTGGTTTTGAAAAAGCTGAATTTACTGTATTGACTGTTGAGCTTTGCCATTCATTACCTGTTTTGGTATATAATAGATGTAAGTGATTTTGAATATTTCAGGAAAGAAATACGAACCAAAGGAAGAGATCAAGCCCGTCGTGCAGGATGACGTACCTCTCGAGACCGAATGGGATGATGTATTAGCTCAAGCCTCCGAAGAGGAGCTTGTTGACCTTGCCGGTAGAGATTCATTTGTTAATGGTCATCAGTGTTATCATTATTCAATCATTGTCCAATGTCCATCATTATCTTTATGACACTTTTGAGGTGTCCGTAAAATGCACTTAAGAAAGTCCAATTACTTAGAATACTTGAATAACAATTTGTATGAATTGCATGTATACATAGTACATACATTGCTTTTCCAGTAAGCTTTATTCTTGTTTAATTTTAAATTGGTTTTTATTTACATGCCAAAACCTTATAAGATCGTGTGCATTGGCAATGTTTTGATTTAATCAATCAATCAATAAATCAATCGTAATTTATATAGCGCCCCTCCTAGGTACCTACTTAGAGGCATTCCCAGTTTAGTATGCGTCATGTTAATAATGCAGGATTACACAAGGTCAGACCTTCTTTTCTTGTTACCATGCATAGAGAGGGGAAGTTTTGAATGGCTTCCTCAAAGATTCTGTAACCCAAGAGAATCTCAGCTGCGTGAAATAACTACATATGTAGAGTTTTTACGTGTGTGTTTATCTCTAGCGGTTTTGGGTTTTCACGGCATGCTCAACCAACCACAGTATCACCATGCGTTTGTCGAAGGCAAGGAGCTGAAAGGATCCGGAGGTTTCCTAGGTATGTCTCAATTGTTTGGACTCTGATCTGGTTGAGTTCTCTAATGTCTTAACCCAGCATTTGTTTGTTTAAGTTCTTGTAGTGCAGTTTTGTTGTGTTGTTGTTTTTTTGGGTGTGTGGAGTTTGTTTGTGAATCTAACTCAACAGTAACAGCCCATTGTTTTTGCTGGTTTATTATTATAACCTTGTGACCAATACAGCAGAATTGATCTTTTGTTAGTAGCGTAAAAATGAGTTTGCACTAGTGGTATTCATGTACGATGAAAACCCAGAGAATTAAGTCGGTTTATTATTTTGTTTTCCTGTGGACAGCCTTTTACTGGGTGTATTTCTAAGGCACTTAAGTTGTTTACAATGATTTGAAGTATCAATTTCTTATCACTGTGTCATCGACTTTCAAAGTTAATGAGCAAACATAAGTGGTTGAATTATGTCTGTTCTTGTATTAATGCATTGAATGTAGTGCGCATTGTATTGGACCTTTCAGATCTTTCCTTTGAAACCTTTTTAAAACTACTAATGAATGATGGCATAATTTTGTCATGATTTTTGTTTATGCAGAAATTTATTCAGAGCAATTTGAATATGGGATTCTCTTGTTTTTCTCTCTCGAAAAAACCAAACAAGCTCATTGTTACAGTGATAATAAGCTGTAAGAATGAAAACTAGGAAAACATTTAAGACGTGTAAATATTAAGATGCAGACCAGCAAAGAGTGCGGTACTTGTACCTTGCTCTTTGCAGATTTATTGTATAAATGGTTGTCTCTCTCATTTTGAATATGCTATTAACAGTATATCAGAGTTTGCAGAATTGTTTTTTTTTTTGGCATTACTCCAGTGTTCTAGACTAGCCATGGATAATATTTCTCAATGTATTTGACTAGCCTGGAGTTGCTTTACTTCAGTGATGGGCACAGTTTTTTTTTCAAGGGCCAAATTTTTTTGGGGGGGAATGGGCGCGGGCCGCAAAGGAATGTGCCATAGGAAATTGAAACTTATCTATAGTTAACAAAGTCATTCTGCACACAGGTTCAATAAAGTGTGTACAGTCACAATAGTTTGAATAGTGACTGAATCTATTCAATCGGCAATGTACTGAATGTTGTCGTAACGCGGTGAGTAGCTGTTAATACTTATACGTAGCTGACATTTCAAGTGGTCTTGAGTAAGTCTATTTCGCAATTTGTTCTTGACAACATTCATCTGTGAGAACAACTGTTCGCAGCAGTAAGTAGGCCTACTCCCAACCATACATAGCAGCTTGTTTGCAGCAGTCTTAAGTGTTGGATATGAGTACTGATTAACAGTCTGCCAAAATTCGGCTGGATTCACTTTTGCTATGTCTTCTTTCAGTTGAGCTTCTATGTTCACATTTATTTCATCAGCTCTGCGTGTTATACAGCGCCTGCTAAGAGAAACTGCGTTGAATTCAGCACGAACTCTATCTTGTATTTTCTTATCGTCACTGAACAAAGTAGACGTAACTTCAGAAAAACATTCCTTAAGAACATCAACGTCCGAAAAAGGCTTCTTATGTTTACACAATGTCCATGCAACTTTCAGCGACGCAACATATGCCTTCTTCTGTACAGTCTGTGCTTTACTGAAAATTGTCTGCTGTCGACTGAGCTCACTTTTGAGGAAATCAACGCGCTTCTGCCGCTCGGTAGACTTCGCAGGATATTTCCTATTGTACTCAACATGTCTGGACTCGTAATGGCGCTTAACGTTGTATTCCTTGTTCACTGATATCGATTCCCTGCAGATTAAACATATACTACCGGAGCCTTGTAATGTTGTGTTTGGTGTAACAAAAAAATCTAACAACCATGCGTCGTGAAATAATCTGTTTTCTGCCGACAATTTACGTTTTTTGTTAATCGACGCCATGATTTATCCGAAAGAATAAAAATCTTTCAAGAATGATCTAATTTACTGCTTCCCTAGGCGGCGCTAATTTCACTGCAGCTAAGGATAATAAGTAAGCAAAGTCAACACATGATGTCAATATTATGCTAGACGTCGACGATCAACTGCAAAAATATGTTTCCTGCATAAAACTTTATTTGAAAATTTGAATTGTCTTAGGATTCTCGGCGGGCCGCACAAAAGGAGTCCGAGGGCCGCATGCGGCCCGCGGGCCGCACTTTGCCCATCACTGCTTTACTTCAATGTACTAGACTGGCCTGTAAAAACCATTACCCTGGTGTATTAGACTGGCCTGTGATTCCTTTACTCCTGTGTACTAGACTGGTGTGGGATACCATTTCTCCAGTAACCCTAGACCAGCGCAACAGATGCCATTTGCTTTAAGCAACTGACACTTTGCCAAGTCACTGACGGCTTTAAACATCTACCTATAAAAAGCTACGTACCTGAAATAATCTAGGTGTGGCCAAATATGCGGACTTCAAGATCTTTCCCGAGGAGGCTCCCAACAGCACAGATGTGGAGGACAGCTTGCGAAAGGTTAAGGGCAATGACCCCACCCTCAAGGAGCTTAACCTGAATAATGTCAAGGTAATACTGGGAGGAGAGCATACGTATTTATATATCGCTTTGCTTACGAGAGACCACCTATATGCTATGCATGTGCTTGACATTAATTAAGCTTTATGATTGTAGCCAAGATCTGTCTTACAAGTCCATATATATCTATTCTATGTTTGCTTGAAACAGTTTGTAGCTAGGATTGAAAAGGATCAGGAGGATCATAATTTGACTTCAGAGTAACTTGTGCGATATGACTTGCAGATTGTATTTTAAATTTTGTATGTGTTGCCGTTGTAGAGCATGTCAGTATTGTCAACAAAATACTTGCAAATGCACTTTGTTTGTTTGAGCTTGTATAATAATGATCATCAGATGACATTACAATGATTTTCAGCATGAATACTTGGCTTAATAAAGTGTGTAGTTTTCTGTGAACTAACACGTAGTGTCGTATTATGTACCAGTAGTTTGATAACTTTAGTGACATTGGCTTTTAGCATTGATACTGATGTTCTGCTGAGGTGGATGTATATCTGGACATGATCTTTCAATCAGGACCTAAAGCATGGCAGTTGCAGCTTATTAATTAATTATTGTAGTTGTGTTTTTCAGCAGAGAACCAGTCTATTGCTTCTGATTTCTGAAGAGGATTCAACATTTCAGAAGAAACAGCATATGGGTGAAACTAGCAACGCATTTCTGTAAAGTATTCTTTGTTTCAGGAGCGGCTAAATATGAGCCGTGTAAGCCATACGTGGAAGAAGCGCCCAATACGACCGACGTAGACGCAAGCCTTAAACGAATGCGTAGTAACGACCCTTCCCTTAAGGAGCTTAACCTTAATAACATCAAGGTGAGTTTCCATGCATTAACTGTTGTGCCACTCCACCACCAAACAGGTGGTTGGTTCCTATGGGGGGAGGGTGGGTTGATTCGTTAGTGACCTGAAGGCAACTTGAGAAATAGACTGGGTTGCATCAACTTTGCTATTTTCTTTGACATAGTCATCATTATCATCTATGAATGCTTTCTTTATGTACATTCTTGAGCCATTTCTTCTATTTTATGCTTTTCAGTATCATCATGCAGTTTTGCTTTATCATTCGAGTTCTTTGGCTGTCATCCAGCATTTGGATTATACGGAGCTTGTATTATTGTGACTTTATTTTGTTTAGATGAATCAAGGTCTCAAGCCAAGTTATATTGGAATTATTTTTGTATTGAAGCATGTTTTAACATGTGTTCAATGTACTAACCCAAAGAGCAAACCCACAGAGACTTATACACACGCATGCACACCCATACATGCAGTTTTGTTTTTTCTAGTGGATTAGTGCTTTGTTCTGCTTTTGAAATGCATGTTTTATTGGAAGTTAGTTAGCATGCTTATTGTTTCCAGAGCTAAGACAGTTTATCCTGTCTCTGGAACCGATAAGTTAGATATGTTATCAAGTCAATGACCAGTGCCACGCTTATTACATTATTTTGTAGTTGAAGATGTTGCTAAATTATATGGAATATCGGTTTTATAATGTTAGGACATATGCTGTAAGGCAGCTAGGATTTTATAAGTTAGAATTATATTACCTATTCAGCATTGCTTATAAATTTATATTCAATTTTTTCTAATTTGCTATGCAGTTGGTTATAAACACAGCTAGTTGTGCACCATCCCTCCCAGTGCTTAATTTATTGCTTTCCATCTGTTTTGTAGTAATTAATTCGTTTGCTGGGGGGCAAACTAATAGAGTTGCTCTGCTTGGCTTAGTACTTTATTTAAATCACAGGTCTATTAATGAAATTACCGATTGATTCTTAACTTATTTCAATCCAGCAGAGCTAAGCTAATCCGTAACTAAGTTGTCCTACTTTGAACTCTTCATCATCGTAAACTGTTGACGAACATGTATGGCTTGTATGTATGCATATTTGTACGTATATACGTGGATATTTACTATAGCATGTTTTCAATACCTCGTAATCATGTTATGATAGTCGTAGTCATTGTGATCATGAATTTATTTAGCATCATTTCAAGAGAAACTCCTACGAGGCACTTCCAGCCTGACAACTCCAAATCGCAAACAAAGAGATGGTTTTCAAACGCTTGCGGAAAAGGGGCAAAGATGGACCAAGATCTTCATTATGGAGACTACTTGGTAACTTATTCCAGAAAGATGGGCTGACCATAGCGAAGCGTTTATGCAGCATGTGGAAGTTCGAGCCATAGGGACAACCAGGTCTTGTGTGCCAGTTCAAAAGAATCTACGGCCTGGAACAGATAGCATTGGCACACAAAGCTCCCTAAAGGGAAATTTGGGCTTGGCCTGCTAGGCAATTATGCATTATGAGCATTTGAATCGTAAACTCAATACGTTTTGCATAGGCAGCCAATGCAGTTCCTCCCGTATAAAACTTGATGCTATGCCGCAAATCATGATCTTGGGACTTGTGGAAGAATTGACTGAGTTCTTATGATCATTTCTGATCTGTAGGGCATTTCAGTTGAGCAACTGTGTGAGTTTGGTGAGGCGTTGAGAACAAACACCAACCTGGAGAAGCTGCACATGGCCAACACGAGATCAAACGATAAAGTTGCTAAGGTATTCGTTTCGTCATTCATTTTCCTTTCAATTATTTTTTTGCGATATTAGACATCAACTTCTTGGGATGCACTTAATTTAGTTAAATGTGTTTTAGTCTTTTCTAATTCATAATTTGCATTAATTTTTCATTTATTAAGGCATATGAATGGATTGAGTGGTGGATCCATGCATACTGGATTAATCCTTTACCCATTTGCCCCGAGAATATCCGCTGAAAACAGGCTTAAAATTTAAAAATGAACCGGTAAAGGGTTAATGGGCAGGTCAACGGACATACCTATGGATGAGAACACATGCATAAAGGATCATGCTTGAATAGTTGGATGAATTGAATATAAGGATGGATGTATGCTATTGATCCTATTTCCTCTTGGCTTTATCTAGCAGCTTTTCATCTGGCAACTGACTGTCTGCACCATATTTCTGTGTAACTTTACGTGCATTGAAAAGTTTGTAATTAATAATAATAATACTGGATGGGTGTATGGAGGCATGAATTTTTTTACATCTATTGTTTTACAGTGGTGCTAAAGAATAGCTCAAGTAGATGATGTATGTGATTCATGGCAACCACATCGTGTGATTTTCATGCATGTTATGTTTATCATGATTGAAATCATTGGCGCAATATCATGTTATTGTAATGACATTGTTTTCATCATCATTGCAGGCGATTGCATCTGGGCTGTTGAAGAATAAAACTCTGAAGCTGTTGAACCTGGAGAGCAATTACATTAGCGGCACGGGAATCATCGAACTGCTTGAAGCTTTCAACGCTAACCAGGTTGTCACAGAATTCAGAGTTGTCAATCAGGTACGTCTGCAGGATGTCATGTATTTTGGGGAAGGTTCTTGGGATATTCCTTTTTCGATGTTGTTTCTGGCTAACACTTGTGGCTTATAATAATTAATAATTGCGACAATTTACATGGCGTTGTAACATAGCCATGCCTTTACAAGGGTGCCTTGCAAAGCAGCTAACTGGCAGGATAAGCCCTAGGGAAAAATTATGTTTTTAGGGTAGATTTTAACAGTCGATCGAATAGCGGGAGGAAGTCTGTTCCAGCAAAGAGGACCAGCGGCCGAGAAAGCTACAAGGACTTGACCAGAGGTTGCCCTGTGTATGAGCCTTAGTGCCTTTGTACTTTACTGATGTTCTTAATTGCAATGACAACTTTAGCTGTGTTATCTGGATTTTATTCACATACTATGTTGTGTTAAAAGTCCTTTTCCCATCATTTTCTTATATAAAACTTGCGTTTTGTTTATCATGCTTACAAATGTTACTATGACAAACATTTGTGTATGTTTTTGAGTAAAGTTTTATTTCTTGAATTGCTTCCAGAGACCTCAGATCCTTGGCGTAAAGAACGAGATGGAGATTGCTCGTTTGATCAATGAGAACACCAGCCTCCTCAGGTTTGGAATCTTTATGGAAGTTCGTGGCCCACGAGTGATGGTCACCGACAGCATCAAGAGAAACAGCGACAACCGTAAGTTGGCAGAAGAGTTGTTGGTTGGCAGAGGATTTGTTGGTTGGCATAGACGTTGTTAATAATAATAATAATATCTTTTCTTTAATGAAACGCCTGCAAGACGCACTGCGCTTTACATTTACAAGTTATGCAGTAATCTTAATTAAACTTAACTACTAACTGAACAGACAGCTATGTAATTACACGGCGCCGATGGCAGCCTGCAAAGCAAATCCGCCCAACGGGGGCTCGAACTGACTACCTCTCGCACTCTTGGCCAGCGTGTTAACCGCTACTCTACCGGGCCCCCCTGGTTTGCAGAGGATTGGTTGGCAGAGGATTTGTTGGTTTGAAGAGGATTTGTTTGTTTTGAGTGTTTGTACACTCAATTTAACTCTGGACCTGACAATACCTTATATTGCATTTTCAGGATAAAAATATTCCCAAAGTACAACTTTTTAAAAATGACATTTCTTGTGATACATTTTCTACCTGGACTAAATGTCAAGGCGCCAAAGCGGCAGTGCTATAAAAGCAGTGCCAAAACGTCCGGCTTTGTGTGTAGGTGCCTCTGTGTCATGATAGTTTCAGAGATATTCTGAGTCTATTTCTGTATTGTCAGCGTGTTGATTGTTCATATGTTTGAGTGTTTACTATTTTGGAGAAGACTGTTTAGAGTACTAAATTTTGAGTGACTGATTAGGTTGTAGCTGACAGTTGTAGCTGTCAGTGCATTTTTTAAGTAAGCACGGTTTCTTGTTCACGCAGAATCCAGCAGAGGGCGATTGGGTTATCACCACACTTTAGGCATGGTTGAAAGCAACTGTTGTGGCAGTTGTATATCTGAGTAAACATTCACACATTATTGATATATCTTGAACAATGTGTTTTAAGGAGTCCATACGCAAATAAAATGCAGATTATGCTAGTGCTGACCTCCGGGTCTGCTTTGTGCTTAAATATTTGTATGGAACTGAGATGCCTTATTCTTGCACTTAAATTTACATTGCCAAACGTATTCGGTGTTATTTGGTGTTATTCGGTGTTATTCAGTGTTATTTTGTGTTATTCGGTGTTATTCAGTGTTATTCGGTGTGTTACAGTGAGACGCGGTCGAATGGGCGAAGAGATTGTGCTGCCAACTGTGGACGAATCACCGTCCTATCTGAGGAACAAGAGCAAGGCGAAGGAGTCGGTGGTCGAGAAGAACAATTCTTCTGTTTCGCATGCTACCAACGATGATGACAAGGAAGAGGAGGAGCACGAGGCCGACGAGAATGAAGACGAGTAAAACTGCGAGAGACGTTGCGGTGTTTTATTTGTGTGTGCCACATTTTTATGTCAGTATCTGTATCGAGGGGTCGTCTGAATGTGTCATGCGTTGATGTTTAACCATGCTCTGTCTGTGTGCTGGTGGCTTACTTGACTTCTTGTTTATATCTGGGAATTATCTACAACCAGTCTATCTGAGGAACCTTTTACTTTCTTGAAACAGACGTTGTAATGAGAGTACGACATTGTGGGTAAACTGAAAACAGTCGGTTTTAGAGAAGATAGGTTAGAATTTCGTACATTAATCAGCGCCTGGACACTTTGTAGCAATGACATAATGTGGTCTGTCACTATGAGAAAGCAACTATCTAGCCTAACAGAGAGCTGGATTGCCATGTTTTTTAGTGTAAAGTGTTCATCACACATTAACCCATTGACAACGAGTGTCTGCTAAAAGTGACAGGGAAGCGAATACAGCTCGTTGTTAAGGCGTTAAATGACTTGGTTAGTTGTTATTGTTAAGTACCTGAAACTTGTTAATGCTCTGGAAATTAGCCACATGCACTGTTGATACATTTGGCTATCTGGCCACGATCATTAAAATGTTTCATTTGAAAATGTTCCATTGAAATGCTTTTGATTACTTTGCTGGGCTACCTTAACCTGCTTTATCTAACAATGCTGCCAGCGTAACAATGGCATCCAATCTCTAAAGTGTTGATGATAATTATAAAATGTTCTGAATAAGAACTGAGTAAATGCTGAGATACATGGAAGTTCAGGTCAACTTTTCGCGCAAGGCATATGCAGACAGCAAATAGCAAACTGGACAGGATGATTCCAGATCAAAACACTGACAGTTGAATGAGATGGCACGGTGTTGCGGCCACCATAGTCATTGTAGACTTGAGATTTGCTTACCGTATTTCGTGAATGTGCTTTGCTTTTTTTGTGTATCGCATTTGCATTGGGTGCTGTCGACGATACTAATTTTTCTTTCTCCTTAACCATGTAGTTACTTGTGCTAACAGGTTGAATGAGTATTGACATAGCATTACTCGGTACACAGACAGGTAATTTGCTTGGCATACAGAGAAAGACTCGTAGATTTAATGGGTGCAAGTGTAATTGCACATCAACAGGAAGTTTGAAAGAGGATTAAATTCTTCCAAACTTGTGATCCATCAGGCTGTGTGTGTGTGTATGTGAGTGTGTGTGTGTGTAGGTGTGCGTCAATGTTTGTAAATGTGGCAAACATAATCCGGTCTACAAATGTCTTTTACAGAGATTGATTTTTGGAGTTCCATGAATTAATACTGTAGTAGTCAGTAGATCTACGTAAGTAAGATATGTTAAAGTTTACTCTTACAGCTTGCACTTTTCCTAATTGGCAATGTTTACAGTGTAAGTTTGTCCTATATTTCTCTGGTGGCACAGAGTTCAATTACAGTCAATTGTGTAAAGTGTGGTACAGTATTTTACGCTGTGTATTCGTGTGCTGCCTTCTTTCCTCGATGTTTCGTGTTGCAATGTGTGGAACTGTCTTGTAATTATGAACGCACCGCTTTCGGACTCACGTTTGCTTTTTGGTGTCTAGAATTTCATGGACGTAGTTAACATGGACGATAGTATGATCAACGACTGTCTCATGTATAATTTTTTAGTTTTCTCAAAAACACATTTCTTGGCTTGCTTCAGTTTGTTTTTGCAAAGGCTTTGTTAGATGCTTTGTGTAAAAATAATACTGCTTGTAATTTTTCTATTGCTTTTACTTTGGCATTTATGTGGCAATAGAATAGCGACGCTTAAATGAAGCAACCAGAATTGGACTAGATGAAATACGGTAATTATAATAGTAATTTTTCGTTTATATTCACAATGACAACTGTCGAGATGTCATCTTGTTCTACTGCTTAGTTTACCAACGCCATCTGCTGAATGGAAGGTTGGGTGGACCTTTGGGAGGATAGCGGGAAGTGATCCCCCATCCGTGCGCTCTTTGTCCCAGATTGTTTGCCATTCCCTTAACCCCTTCCGCAATGGCGTGGATGCATTTCCCCAAAAGTTTATCTCTTGCCAGTAGATATTTCGCCCACTTTTACAGCTGCAACTTGCACCATGTGTGTTGTTCACCTCTTCCTGTGATTTTCGTAGCAATTATTCGAATTGAATAGCTGCCTTCTTGACTTACTTATGACTTACTTGACTTATGGCCGTCAGGCGATGCCGTCAGCACGCGTCAGCCGCTTTCCCATGGTAGCTCTCCACTTTTGTCTATCCTGCGCCACATGCGTCGCCTCCTGTATCGTCATTCCTATTGCTTCGCAGTCATCTCTTATCGTGTCGATCCATCTTTTCTTTGGTCTCCCCCTTGATCTTTTCCCATGTACATATCCGTTGAGCGCTATCTTTGGATATCTTTCGTTCCCCATTCTTGACACATGTCCAAAGTATCGCATTCTTCTATTCCGCACTTTGTCAACTATATCCTGTTTGATGTTCAATCTATCATAAATTACTGTGTTTCTTATTCTATCTTTCCGTGTGACACCTTCAATCTTCCGCAGGCAAGTCATTTCGAAGACTCTCAGCCGTCGTTTCTGCTCTTCTCTCAGCGTCCATGTTTCTGCATTGTATAGCAACACGCTCTGCACCAGTGTTTCATACATCTGCACTTTTGTTGCTCTCCCTATTTCCCTTGAACTCCACACCTTTCCCATTGCCTGCAGTATCCCTCTTGCCAGCCCTATTCTTCTCACTACATCCTCCGTTGAGTCTTTTTGTGTGCTCATGCTTCCTCCCAAATACACGAAATTCTCTGCTTGTCCCAGTTGGTGACCGTTTACCTCTATCTGAAATTTCGTATTCCCTTTTCCAAGGTACTGGCATTCAGTTTTTTGCTCATTTATTCTCATACCCATTTCCATGCTCTTCTCTGTGACCTTGTTTAATGCTTCTTGTAACCCCTCTGCTCGTTCTGCCATGAGGGCAATGTCATCTGCAAATCTCAGATCTTTTATCACCTCTCCTCCAATTACAGCTCCCTCTTCAGATCCATCCAGCGCCCTTGCCATAACTAGCTCCAGAAATATGCTAAACAGCAACGGTGACAGAACACATCCTTGTAATACCCCAACTATTGTCTCAAACCAGTCCGTCAACTGCCCGTCCACCCTTACCGCACTGAAGGTGTCCTTATATGCCTTTTCCAGTATTCTTACAATTTTTTCCGGATATCCATACTGTCGCATGACCCGCCACAATCCTCTCCTCCATATACTATCAAAAGCTTTTCTGAAGTCTATATAGCATATATATAGTTCCTTTCCAAATTCTTCATACTTCTCGGCCAATTGTCTCAGTGTGAAAATCTGATCAATTGTACTCCTATTTACTCTGAATCCTGCCTGCGCCTCAGATAGTATTTCTTCTGTCCTTTTTTTGATTCTCTGCAAGATGACAGTTGAGAACACTTTGCTACTATGACATAGTAGCAAAATTTTGCCACTTACAGTGGCAAAATTAGCTAATATTTGGCAAATTTCCGTTAAAGGGGTTATTAATTCAGAGCAAAGCGGAGTAATTAAGTTCATTTTCTATTAGCAGATCCTCTGTTGAAGATAGTGGCAGATTGATGTGGAAATCTGGGATGTAGTGAATAACAATGCAACAAAATGACAATATCGACCAAGTACATGTATTTCCATTTCATTCAACAATTCAAATTCAGCGTTGACATCTATGACCTAAGTAGTTAACTGTCTCTTTTTTTCACATGAATCATCATCGTCATGTCCATCCTCATTGCTGCGGATCGGAGACCAGAGCCAATGACGTAGTGAATCATGCATTTGTATTAATATACTATATTATTTTCTGATAACTATGATCTAAACTAAACACTATGAAACATGATCAGGAGATAGGCTTAGACCTATATGTTTTTTGATACGATAGTACAGGTCGACCAATCTAATGGCAATCTACAGAAATTGTATTTAAGTTATTTACGTTGATTCGCGTAATTTCAAGTTCAAACTATAATTATACTGAAGTTCATTGGAAATTTGAGCATGTAGAGTCGAGGAATATTTACGCAATTATAGGATAATGTGGACTTCTCAATCACCACAGATCAGAAATAAGTGTCTGGTTTAATAGCCATGCTGTTGTTCAATTAACCGTCACACAGAGGAAGTCATGAACTTTACTGACAGTTGGAGCAGCAGTGACTAAAATAAACCGATTCTTGTGGAGACCATACCAGCCAACTCTGTTCCAGTTGGGAAAACGGGTTGGGAAATTTAATGGCCACATGGGTAGTGGACAGTCTGCACCCTTGATCCTAATCTACCCTTGATCCAAACGACCTTTCTCTGTACTTTATATTACCAACGAACAGGGAACCATAGTAAAATATTAAAATATAAATCCAACATCTGTTGAATTAATATTTTGAATGATCTGGTCGCCTAGGCCTACTGGGTTTTGATGTTAAGTAAGTAAGTACAGAGAATAAAGGGTGCATGAGGATAAGGGATACAGATTCTGCCTCTATGGCAGTGTGCAAGACTTGTGTTGCATGGACATAGGCGTACGGGACGTTTCGTCAGTGAGGGGGCAACAAATGTTTTGGGTCCGAAAAATCTGATGACTTTTTAGTCATCCGCCCAAAAACTTTTATAATTTTTCCAAAAATCTGGTGCCCGAAAAAACCCTCCCATAGGCCTACCTGTTTTGCCCGAAAAAAGTTTCGAAATGTTTGGGCCCGTCCGTGCCTCTTTTGCCTGAAAAACACATTTGCCCGAAATTTGGGGGGCATTTACCCCTCTGGACCCCCGCCTCGTACGCCTATGTGCATGAAACAGATTATGTGGGATTTTTAGTCCTTGGAAGGTATAAGCTTGGCCGATGTTTTCGTCAGTTAATCTTCATCTATTCAGTTAGACAGACGTCACAAACTTCATCTAACAGCCACATTCTGTCTAGCCCTCGCCTGGTCACCAGTGGGGACACGTGGGCCTGATGCATACCAAACGAACATAGACCAATAATTAATTATAGCCTAGCTGTGTGAAGGACCTGCATATGTGCATCTATGGCATAGATTATAGAATAGGCGTATATAGTGGCGTGGCTAGTAGCCAGACACTAAACTGAAAGAATTTCTTTCTGAGCTGCTGTGATTTAAAAGACCACATTGCTGTCTGGCTGTAGGCAACTAGCCTATATGCTAGCTGAATAAATGCAGAACCACATGACTGTAGCAGCTTATAACCTGTTTATAATAATTCTAATTAGGATATTTTAAAGCAACAAGTTTTGCATAAAACGAGCAAACAGTTGATCAGCATACCGTAATTCAAAGCAGTAGCAATGTGACTTTAGAACCAGTGGCGGCGCCAGGATTTCAGTTGGGGGGCGGGGGGCTGACGCGGAAGAAATCTTTCATTTTCATTCTCCTAAATTTCTGATGATCTCTTCTTAGTCATTTGGTCGAAATTTCATGCAAAATATTTCATTTTCCCTTTAAAAAAACCTGATGACCTTTTTTGGGGGGGGTTAGCCCCCTCTGGCGCCGGCACTGCTTAAAAAGTTACAAACTTGTCTAAACCATAATTTAAAGCAGTATATGCTATCAATGGGATTTTTAAAAAGTTAAGAACTTGTCCAAACCACACTTGAATAAGCATAGGCTGTTTTACTAAAGTTGACGTCATGAAGTGAGCCACAATATAGCCTACAGTTAAAACGAATAGGCCTACCATTATTTACATATAATATTATAATGACGTAAGCTATCGATCGCAACCAATGAAAATAAGTGAACTGGCGGCTTTGACCTATAGGCCTATACGCAATAATAATAATAATAATCTTCGTTTATTGACATTCAATTTGACAAACCGCAGAACGATTACATGTACAAGTTATACGAAATACGGCCTGCTTCGCACGACACGCAGTTCGGCTACAACAGGTTCTGTAACTTAACACTAATGGCCTAAGTACTGGATCACTCCTGATTCGGCCAAGCCAGGAGTGGGAGGGGCTATCTTTTATTTTTAGCAGAACCCGAGTCAAGTAACACAACAGCAAAGCGCCAATGGCAGCTAACAGAAAATTCAAATAAATTTTTGCCCCGTGTGAGGCTTGAACCCGGGTTGCGCGGATGACTCTCTTTAACGGCCAGCGCTCTCTCCACTGAGCTACGGGACCCCCCCGTGTATGGCTTCTTATTTCAACTTCACTCAACATTCTTTAGAAAGCGGAGAGCAGCTTCTGAAAGTATAGGCCTAGGCTAGCCCACATTAAACAAGATGTGCAATAAGAATTTACTAGCCTAGCTGATGTGCATGCAGAACCTCGGCGTATTAATTAGCACAGTATAGGCTAAACATACAACGAATACTGTAAGCTTAATTGATTCAATAGATGTCCATTTAGTAAAGCTCTATGTTGCTTCTCGTTTATCCCAACCTGCCCCTTCTACCCATGCAGTCCCCTCTCCAATCTCCTACATGCCGAAAATTTATAGGGGCTAGGTAGGCCTATTATAGAGCCTTGCAAGCTCAAATTTCGCTCAAATTACGCCAATTATGGCTGTGGAAGATGATTACAGTTACCCCGATGATTATGCTTATTTTCAGCCTCATCGTGCGGCATTAAATCTACACATATTTTATTGTTTAGGCCATCGACTTGATTGGTCCTTGCAAACATATGCAACGTGTGAAAATTCCCAACATAATACATAATAAAACAGTTTCTGATAATGAGATGAAGAAAAAAGAAGATGATGATAACATAAAAAGCTGTCTGATTCAATCTGATGAATTCGTTATGTGAGTATATAGGCCTATATTAGAGTTTCATCCGTTGATTTGGTGGTGGTGGGTTTGCTAGACACCGAAGTACTGGAACCATTCTTTCCTGTCGATCTTTCCATCTCCAGTAGAATCGGACAGTTGCAGAATACCCTGCAGAGACAAACAGCACAGCCATCAATAATCAGACCAATTAGTAGTCAACCTTACACTTAGGCCTAGGCTTAGCCTATTGATCTAAGAAGTTAAACTAGGTCTAGGAGATGGCTTATTTACATGTAGGCCTACATAGGACGTACATGTATGTAAACTATGCTATACTGCTCGACACGTAACCGACAAAGACCATAGCAAACCCATGGCTCGTAGCCTATAATACAAAGCGGTGTAGGCTATAGGCCCAACACCTTTGATGCAGCGTACATTTGCATATATATAGGTAGGCATACATACATGTGTACATACATTTGTACGTACATATGATGTAACCTAATAGACCTAACCTATGTACATATGATGTACGACGGTAGGGTAATTAAGTTACTTGTTCATTGGAAGGATTTGTGAAAAGACTGTGATCTTGGATACCTGCAATCTTCTATTACCTCGTTGAGTTGCATTCAACGTCCCACTGAAACCAATTCAATGCTGCCAGAGGCGTAAAAAGTATGGTTGATGTTGGGGCTTTATGATCGAATTCATCAGATGCAACATATAGGTCCATAGGCTAAACCAGATCAGGGTCATAAGGCGAAATTGCAGTTCAATGACAATAATATTGAAACATCGTGCACTGGATATCGGTCTCTATATAATTAATATATTTTAATATATATATATATATATATATATATATATATATATATATATATATATATATAGGCCCTGGCCCATATTAATTTGGCAGACGTCAACGTCCAATTGGATAGGCTACAGAGAAGACCTTTCAAGATCATTTTTGCTCACGCGGACAACAGGATGCTCGCAAGTAATTTCTTGAGCAATTGAGCAAACCATTGGCACCAATTGGTCCACGCATTACATCATCATCATCATCATCATCATCATCATCATCATCATCATCATCATCATCATCGTCATCATCACCACCACCACCATCACCACCACCATCATCATCATCATCATCATCGGCGTCAAGGGCGTCCATAATTATTATAGAGGTCATCTGCATATATAGGCCTACTGACAGCACCAAAGAGGGAGCTCAGCCATTCGTTGGGTCACACGCTAACATTCGACAACAAATCGGTAAGAGCAGCTGTCTTGCCAACGTTGACATATCGCAGCAAATAAATGATTATGACATTGAAAGCATGTAGACTATATTTTATGCTCTACATGCATTTCTAAAACGACCGTGTAAAGGCCTCAACTCTGCCTTCATAAATCCTAATGCAGCAAAGCTCTGCGTTTGAGTTTGGGTCGTGTAATCTAAGCCTTGAAAACTGAGATGATAGTCTATATAAATTATTGTGCTGTAGGCCTATAGCATATATATACGACATGCTGCTAAAAGTACAGAATCAAAAGTACATGTACATGTAGATCCACATTATAAGCAAAAGTAAACCTACAACTTTACTTAATAACTTTACTTATTAACTAAAAGTAAAAAGTGTTCTTTCACATAATATGCTTTAGAAGCAATGTTAAAGATAGCCTGTGCATGCTATTAGGCTTATTAGAGCGCATGCAGCAGTCAAGTTTATAGAGCGTCCGACGTGTAACGTGAAAGGTATGAGTTCGACCATCCGTGGTGCAATGACCTTGAGACGTCCTTCAGACAATTAATTGCTCAGCACTATCGTTTCCTGTCTTATATACGGTCGAGTTCGCACTTTGAACTTCGCAAGAGCACAACATGAAATACATCTGCAGGATTATATTTAAATTCATTTAATTAAGAGGCGCCCCGATACATCAAATATTATAATAGTGTAGGCCTATTCATGTAGTCTTACTATATGCTAATATGTATACACGTAGGTCTATGTATAGCCTATAATAGTTTTTTTAGTGTGCATGCAAGATATGCAGCTGTTCAAAGTGCTGCTGTGGTGAATAATTATAAATTGTTAAATAGACTTAAGGCGTAACTGCAGTATCGGGGACCGTTTGTGTCGGTTAGGGTCAGATGAGGCATCGTGAGGGTCGGTTAGGATCAGGTTATGCGTCGTGATAGTCTATACAAATTATATAAATTTCGCCAATACTTAGGCCTAATTATAATTACTTGCGCGGAAGCATCTCCTTTCATTTGGTTCATTCCAGAATCCAGACTTGTAGGCCTATGCAAGACTCAAAACTTAAAGACCAAGACACGATGAAGATTGCTGAACTTAAAAGCCGAGACCAAGCTTATGTTAAATGCTTGTGTAATAGACTGGTTTCATAATTAAAATGGCGTAGCAATATATAATTATTCGCTAGATCAGCAATTTTGTAAATATTAGTTGAAGTGACGTAACAATGCACGGGTCTCAATTCTCTAAATTAGAATATTGAAAATATTAATGAAAGATTTCGTTTCATAATCAAAGTTATGTAACAATGACCTCAATAGGCATGTATTCGGCAGTTTGAAAATTTTTATAGACAAGTTTTATAATTGAAAGCCTTTTTAAAATTAATTTGTTTAAACTTTGAGTGACGATCGAGACTGTAGCCTATATCTTTATTCATTAAATTAAAATTTTAGTAAGGTAGCCTACGTAGCCTATATAGGTCCATATAGATTATAGAATATCTTTAGGCCTAGCCTATGAGATTGTATCTGAAATTAATGGGCGTAGCCTAGTTCAGAATTCAAGTGACGTAACAATTGGCTTGGCCTGCATTCTCGAAGTGGACTTAAGAATTATTGCGAACATTTTAGCGCGCAGTCACACGGAAATGCGGATCGGAAATCTACAGACTCCCATTATAATCAAAGTGACGTAACAATATAGCTTAAACTATAATTCTCAAGAATTTATATAACAATAGACTTCAAGACTTGTATCGTTATTAAAGTGACATAACGATAGGCCTGGTCTAAATTCTCAAAAAGAACTTATATAACAATCGATTTTGTATCATAGTCAAAGTGACGTAGGCCTATACAATAGATCTAGTTTTGTATTCTCAAAATGAACTTACGATAATTATTATTATAACAGCGGATTTGCATCACAATCAAAGTGACTAACAGTAGGCCTAAAGTGACGTAATGTATTCTCAAAATGAATTTACTATTTTATAATATCGGACTTGTATGACAATCACAGTGACGTAACAATAGACATAGCCTAGTTTTGTATTCTTAAATGAACTTATGATATTGCAACAGTGGATTTGTATCATAATTATAATCAGAGTGACGTAACAATAGACATAGCGTTGCATTATCAGATTCAAAATGAGCTTACGACATTATATAACAGCGGGTTTGCATCATAATCAAAGTGACGTAGGCCGACAGTAGACCTAGTTTTGCACTCTCAAAACGAACTTATGATACCGGGCATCATAAAAGTGAATTTAGGCTACTTTACAATCAATGTGACATAACAATACGCCCAAGCTACATTCTACAGAAGAATTTCTATAACAATAGATTTCTATCACAATAATAGCGACGTAGCCTAACAATAGACCTATAGTTTTGTATTCTGGTAGCCATGTGACAGATCAGTTGCCAGGGCAAAGGCTTTTTCACTAGGGAATTTGCCCTGGCGCGCATGCCCTGCCATATAGCGCCGCCACTGCCCCTCTTGTCCCTGAATTGCCACCTACGCTATTAGGCTATTAGCAGCTGCTATTCGATTGCCAGTACGACGTCGTGTTGTCTACAGACGTTTCGGTTGTTTAGCCAGACTGACGGCAAATTAAATGAGCATTTAAAATAGGTCTTAGCATGCAGATTAATAATAGACTAATAGTCCAACTTAACATTTACCCACCTCCACTGATCCGCACGTTAGTGGCGTCATGCTCTATGAGTCTAGGTGTATGATTTTGTGTAGGCCTATAATAGAGTAATCACATTATTATTATTATCATACTGACCGCAACCGCCTCTTCGATGTCTTTTTCTGTTGGCACCGTGCCAATTGCTTTGAAATATTCCTTCACTGCATTCTTCAGTTCTCCGGAGTCGATTTTCCCACTTCCGTCCTTGTCGTAGTCGCTGAAGATCTCTTCCAGCTGCTGCTTTGATGGAGTTTCCTGCGACATGATTTTCAGCGGTTTCAGGTAAATCTGAGTAGCTCTAAGCGTAGACCGAATAACTTTCGTCTGGTTTCTCTGACTGTCCTCGTTGGTTTCGAATGTCGTCTGCTCGCCGTGTGACTGATCGTCTGCCGTCGATCGCGCCAATTTATCCTAATTTATAGACGCTGTCGATGCGTCCAATTCGAACGGTCAAAAAGTAATTCGAAAGCGGGCAGGATCACGGATTCAAACGAGCATGATTCTAGATCGGTGCCTGAGAGCGACAGAATGTTTGGCGATGATACGCGATTACGAAATATTCGCCCGTATGTCACGCACCTGTGAATAGACCTAGCCTATAGGCCAACGACACGTAGGCCTCCTGCATAGGTCTAGGTCTTATTATGGCAGAAGTTTTTGACTGTGCAGTGTGCAGGTCAAGACCTGTGTATAGCGGGTCTGGTTCGAACGTAGGCGTACATGTATATGGATCTATTGTGAAACGGGGCCAATCGCCTGGGGATCTTATAGAGTACCTAGGGGGCCTATTGAAGCAGAAGGTCCAACACACCTCATCAGGAGACATAAATTATGCAGATCTATCTGTACTCTGATTCTATCTCTCGCTCTATCTCTCCATGTCTCTGCTCTCTCTGTCTTTTTCTGCCTTTATCTCTCTCTCACACTTTCTCTCTCTCTTTGCCTATCTCTTTGTCTTACTGCCTCTATCCGGGTCCGTCCGTCCGTCCGTCCGTCTGTCTGTATCTCTCTGTCTGTCTGTCTGTCTGTCTGTCTGTCTGTCTGTCTGTCTGTCTGTCTGTCTGTCTGTCTGTCTCTCTCTCTCTCTCTCTCTCTCTCTCTCTCTCTCTCTCTCTCTCTCTCTCTCTCTCTCTCTCTCTCTCTCTCTCTCTCTCTCTCTCTCTCTCTCTCTCTAGCTGAATTTTCGCATAGCAGTATGATAGCATCATAGCACGTATAGTTTTCTTTACGTGGTGAGCTGAGCTGGTCAAATACTATTCTGTAGAGTTCATATAGCTGGCATCAGCTTTTCGCATTACAACACATTCTAATTTCTATCGATTGTAGGCCAATTAAGTAACAGGCATTAGCTAATACTGGTCCTCTGCTCAATCTGGACGCGTTGCTTATGTCGACCATCTAGTTGGAACTGCCTTCCACAGAAATGTCGGCTTGAGCTCCTCAGTCTGTCTTCCTTCGTTTCGGAGAAGCCTGTATACATGGTTCGTTTTATTTGCTAGCGATAGTAGGTCTATACTGACTCAATTGGGTCTGGGTCTGGGTCTGGGCCTGAGTTGAGCGCCTTGAGTGGCGCTTTATAACTGCTCCATTACGATTTAGATGCTAGTTTCCAGGCAGCTGCATAAAGACATTTTCTGCAATCACAGCAGATAAAGAACATGAGTGAATTACATGGCTTGTTTCTCCATATAAAACTTCTATGCATTCCCACTCTCCTCGTAGGCCTAGGCCTGCGTCTTCATCACCTTATCATTTTTTCTCCATGTATTCTGATGAATACTAGGCCGCCGACGACATGTATTTTTATCAGCACGATGACGGTGATAATTATAAGATCTATTCAAGATAGACTGCCGAATATTCTTACTCATTTACATGGGCCGCTGGCCCTGGGCGTATTGGGGTGGAGGGTGGGGCGTTTACGGATTCAAACGCTCGAAAAATAATGTGATTTCAAAATCTCTGAAACTAATGCCTGTGTATTTTGAGACCATGTTCGTATACCCAAAAAACAACGTGAACCTCGACATTTTGCCCGGGCTTCGCCTCATTCTTGCTTACCTAGCTACCTATACTTACTTAACTAATTACTTACTTACTTACTTACTTACTCGCTTAGTTACTTACTTACTTACTTACTTACCTTCCTACGTATACCTACTTACCTACCTACCTACCTACCTGCAGTGTGAGAATTGTGGAAAAATAACTGGGGGTTGGCCTATGATAAACTTGGAATTGGGGTGTGAAAAACAGAGTTTACTATGGGGCACTAAGAAAGACTAGGGGGGTTGAACCCCCCAAACCCCCGGCAATTCTCACCCTGCCTACCTGCCTGCGTGCCTGCCTGCGTGCCTGCGTGCCTGTCTGCCTGCCTACCTACCTACCTACCTACTTACTTACTTACTTACTTACTACGTATAGAGGCAGACATGTAGCATGATGCTTGGCCTATACTGGCAGACGGAAGGACATTGTTTAGGACGCGATCTGTCAGTGCCTGCGTTTCGCACTCGTCCACGTGACAGCTTAATATTATGTGCAATTTATGTGACGCTATTCTAGAAGCACAAAAGACCGCTTACATAGCTAGACGTGTATGGATGGGACAACAGCCAACAGCCAACTGGCATGAAAGCCGCGCGCCCTCGATACCATTATGTGGTTTACACCTCTCACTCACACACCCACATGCACACACACCCACATGCACACACCCACATGCGCACACACACACACACACACGCACGTACACATGCACATACACACACACACACACACACACACACACACACACACGCACGTACACATGCACATACACACACACACACAAACGCACGCACACAGGCGCGCACGCGCGCACGCGCATTAATAAATAATCTTACATTTATTCTTATTATATAGGGCCTATAATAATCATTATATACTCTTGGTCAATTACTGACCCATTATTTCGCAATTTTGTAACTTCAATAATATTTATAACTCGTTTTCCCTCCGTTACAGTGTATGTCTAGGCTTATATGTATGTGCTTCTATTATTCTGTTTGTCTATCTCCAGCTGTAAGTATGTCAAGTATTATTACGATTTACAAAGTTTATTATCGGAATGTTATGGCATCGCTCGATTATTCTGTGGCGTCTGGCAATTTGCCATCTGGCCAACTGCCAACGATTAGGAAACTCTGCGAACCATTGTACAATAATAATTACATGTAGGTCTGTGTTTTATTATACAAGGCTATGCATGTTGTACGGCAGAAAGTAAAACAGACAGACAGACAGACAGACAGGCGGACAGACAGACAGACGGACAAACAGACAGACAGATAGGCAGACAAACAGGCAGACAGGCAGACAGTCATACAGACAGACAGACGGACAGACAGGCAGACAGACAGACGGACGGACGGACGGACGGACAGACATACAGAAGCAGAGACAGACAGATAAACAGACACAGACAGAGAGACAGTCTCCATCATCTGGACTTAATTTCTTTAAATTGCTTATTCAAATGTCCCTCTGTCTGAAAGACTGATTTCCTTGTGGTCTCGTTTTGTTATGCCGTCACTTGATTGTAAATCGGAAGCTGAAAACTTCCAACCCCCCCCCCCCCCCAATCTAAAGCCGAGCGAAGGATAGGCCTACTCTAGCTTATTCAAGAGCGCTGCGTACGCGTCGAGTCAGGACTCAGAAGGAGTTGTCTAAAGTTAATTTGCACAAGTGGTCGGCGTCCAGAGGGTCAGCCGATGGTCAGCAGAGCAGGGGGTCAGCAGAGGTGACAGAGCATACACCTGGTAAAATGGTTGTCGTTTAGGTCGAAAACCGTAAGGTGGAAGATCAGATGTGTCGGGTAGCCTGGTAGCCTGGTAGGTCTATACTGTGTGCGTTAGATACGTCCAGTGCAATATAACCACCGACTCAGACTATAATGAATGGCAGATGATGTTGGCTACACGTATACATACATCTGTAAGCTTATAATCTGTACGTATTTTCGTCCGCCAGATCTAGCTGATACACATAATATGAAAGACTGTAGAAGTTTCTAAGGTTTCATTCAACGTAACGAACTTAAAGCACGTCCGGTCTTTTGTGTAGGACCTGTAGGCCTAGGCCCTACTATCATGTATCAGCTAGTATAGTAGCCTACAGGGGAGTGTGGCCTATAGTTGTGCGCTCAGCTTTCTGTGCCCTGCTGCAGATTGAATAAAAGTAAAACGAATGCTATTCGTAAGTCTTAACGACAAGCAAGTGACTGCAAGTCAAGTCTCCTCTGACCTATATAACTCAACATGCTTGTCATCTTGTCGCTTTTTATGTTTTATTTCCTAACGTGGCATAGAAATCGAGGTCATGGACAAATTGTGTACATTCTTTGGTCTCCTTCGACTTAAAGTCATTCAGGATGTGCGTATATGATTGTATAGGACATTATCCCCATGGACATTATCTCCCCGGACATTATCCCCTCCGGACAAAAGCCCCCCGGCCAAAATTATGCCCGAGTTTTGCCTATATGCTAATATAAGCGTTTATAGGCCTACCCTAACATATTCTTGTAGATTTTTTATGCATAATTTTCATGTATAATATAAAAATATGAGCCTTAACTATTCTAACAATATCCAACCGCGATGTCTAAAATGTATAGATAGACATTCACCTTACCATAGGCCTATAATCCTATTCTTATATTTTTGCAGCATTTTAGGTGATGGTATCATAGACCGGGGGGATAATGTCCTACACCCGGGGGATAATGTCCGGGGTGCTTTTGTCCGGTGGGGGGTAATGTCCTACCCCGGGGATAACGTCCGTTTCCCGCGTATACAGGGTGCGCCAAAAAAAGTAATCCCCTACGGTTTTCAGCCCATATCTTGGCCAAACATACGAGTTTTTAAATGAAACTTTTCAGTCTTAAAGGCAATTTATATTTACGTACAATGGTCAAATTACAAACAAATATTTCAAACAGAACAAAAGTTATATCACTTTTAGTGAGGCCACCCACCGTTTTTTGACGATTCAAAAACGCGACGCAACAAAAAGTAACAAAAAACCAATCTAATTATTCTGGTCAATATCCTGGCCGGAAGTAAGAATTTCGAAATGAAATTTTGCATGCTTAAAGACAATTCACATCTACTCATGGTGGCCAAATTTCAGCAAAATATTTCAAAGTGAACAAAAGTTATGGCACTTTTAAGGAGGCCACCCACCGTTTTTGGACGATTCAAAGACGTAACGCAGCAAAAAGTAGCAAAAACACGATTTTATTAAGTCTAATCTCAAATAGTTGTTATCAAATAGGCTTTGGTAATGCCAGATGATCATTATTATTACTATTTAAAAAAGGAACAGGGTACCAGCGTAGCTGCACGTCACTGAGAAGCCACTTAGTAAGATGACAATTAAATTGGTAAATAAGAAATCTGTCAGATTAATCAACAGGTCCATCAAGAACTTTGGAAAGAGACTCAAAAGAAGTTTTGGCACTGATGGTCTGCACATTGAACACAAGTTGTGAATCACTATCAAGTTCAGTTCCAAACAGTTATTTGAGATTTGACTTGATAAAATCACGTTTTTGTTACTTTTTGTTGCGTTACGCTTTAGAATCCTCAAAAACGGTGGGTGGCCTCACTAAAAGTCGTATAACTTTTGTTGTGTTTGAAATATTTTGATGGAATCTGGCCATTGTGTGTATATATGAATTGTCTTTAAACCTGTAAAGATTCATTTTGAAATTCTTACTTCTGGTCATGATATTAGCAAAAAACCTTTAAAAAATTGCATTTCGTTTTTGAATCGTCAAAAAACGGTGGGTGGCCTCACTAAAAGTGATATAACTTTTGTTTTGTTTGAAATATTTGTTTGTAATTTGACCATTGTGCGTAAATATGAATTGCCTTTAAGAGTGAAAAGTTTCATTTAAAAATTCGTATGTTTGGCCAAGATATGGGCAAAAACCCGTAGGGGATTACTTTTTTTTGGCGCACCCTGTATATTCATGACATCGCGTGTACCATAATGATTGTCCTGACAAAGTCATGTAAGCTTAGCCTAAATACAGACATGCACAACATTGCACAATGTTCTCCTCTTCATGTACGAGTCCTTTTAAAGTTAGCCGAAACCTCTTAGAAGAGATCTTTAACGGGCACTATATAAATTCATGTTATTCATTGAAACCAACGTATTTTCAACGTTACGTTTGCTTGTAAACGATTGCGCGGCGTCACGCAAGTCGCAGACACCATTCGGGCAGGTAGCAAAATAAAAGAAATAATAACCTGACAAAGGTTGATTGTTAGTTTGTTAGTCTGTTGTACTGTGACTTGCACCATAATCAGCGCTGTTGCTCTTGCCCTGTGTTGATGTATTTGTCGAATCGAGCCTCGAATAGCCCGCGTTTGAAACAATAAACAAAAATGTTTAGTGGACGAAGTCACTTGCAATGGATGGCTTATAAGGACTTGTTACATGTTTAACGACACTGCCATATCGAAGATGATTAGTGTCGCCCTCCTCCTTTATCCAGGCTTGGGACTGGCACTGGCAGAGACCAACCAGTGGCGGAGTTTAGCTGTTTAGGGAACTGGACTTCAGTCTTGTATATATCCACCTTTGTGGAAGTGATGCCACCTGTCCAGATCTTCTGACGTGCTGTAGGCCTATTAGGGACCAATACGACTTTCGGAACCATAGGCTGTGCATAGGAGACTGAAGCAAAGCAGAAGCACTTAATTAAGGTTCCGTTTTGTTCATGTCATTTTTTTATATTGCGAAATCGCATGATGAAACTCAATTCCCATTGCCAGACAAAATGTAGGACCGTATTTCAACCGTATATTTAATTATTATAGAAAAATACATAAAAACACAATTAACAAGTCGAGAATCATCTTCTCCTTAGTGAAGAGGGGGCAATCATTCGGAGGAAGACGGCAAGCATCAATACAAAAAGCGTGACAACGTTTACTAACCTATTGCTCCATCAACCAGAGGCGGCGCCAGGATTTCAGTTTGGGGGGGGGGCGTTGAATTTGTGGGATAAAATTTTCCGTTTCCAGTCGCCAAAATTTCTGACGACCTTTTTTTAGTCATCGGCCAAAATCTTAAGAAAATTTTCCATTTCTGCCGTAAAAATTTCTGACGACCCGTAAAAATTTCTGACGACCTTCTTTTTAGTCATTCGGTCAAAATCTTGGAAACCGATCCTTTTTCATATCCGCAAAAACTGTCTGGCAAATCTCGTGTGCACCTTTAAGGTTAATTTTTGGGGCTAAAGGGGTTAATCGTCCAAATATTTCATTTTTAAGCCCCCCCTAGCCCCCTACCCAGCGCCGCTACTGCCATCAACATGCAAAGAACTACAATCAGATTTTGCCACTCTAGATTGTGACCAATTCACGCATCAGTTAGCACTAATTCAAAGCTTTCTACTTGACAATGAGTTATGCAACAATTCTACTCAGTAAGTTTTAAGTATACATATATGTATAATGTATGTATATATAATATATATATAATCCTACAAGTTACAACATCATTTAAATGCCTTTAAAGACATAGACATACACATTAAATAATAATATACTCACATGTATAATTAGACCAAGAACGAATATGTTTACTGTTCATGTAGTTAGAAACCAATTACAGAAGCATAGGCCAGGGTTATTAGTCTTCACAGGATGCCGGAATAGCATATACGACTGATTTAGTGAATGCCAGGGGCGGATCCAGGGGGGGGGCAATCCGGCCATGCCCCCCCCCCCATTTAGAAATTTCTTTATTTTTTGACCAGCTATTTTGCTCGGAAAGTAGACTTGGCCCCCACCCAATGCCCCCCCCCATGAGCAGTTCCGTAGGACTTTTGCCTTCCCCCTTCGAAAATTTCTGTATCCGCCCTTGGTGAATGCGTAGGCCTATATAGTGTGGTCAAAGTATTGGAGGTAGAACTGAAAAGTAGGTTAGCTGAAATGATTAAAAAATGCAAGTTTGTGCAATGCAAAGCTATTTTTACTGTTCGAATGCTTTTGAAAAGTCAGAACTTTCATGAAAGCTTGCTGGTGTCGATGCTGTCAGGTTTCAGAGAAAACTCTTGCCATCTAAAAGGAACACAAAATCATAAATAAAAATTAGGTTACATTCGGTTAATCAACTACATCTTTCCACTTTCATTCTTTCGCATATTGTACTTATTAAATGTTAAAGAAGGAAGATTGGAGATTGTACGGTCAGAAGTTAACAATACAGCACAAATGGAGTCAATATACCAAAGCAACTCTCGGTTCTCATGACAAGGATTGAATTTGGACCCCAATTATTTCCGTTGATATCCAATATACTAACCACTAGACTTCCATGCACCCCACAAGCTGAAAGCCATTAAAAGAAACGTATCATCATCGTTTCAATTTTGTGGGGCGCGGTGGTGTAGTGGGTATATTCGTTGCCTTGCAGCCGGAGGTTTGCAGGTTCGGACCCACCTCAAGTCGCCGCGTAGGGACCTTGGGCAAGTCCTTCACTCGCAATTGCTCAGCGCTTCGGCGTGAAACTCCGCTGCAGTGTCCGCGCTGTATAGACGGAAGCGCCTCTGAGTAGTGATCTTGAATCGATGCTAAGACAAGTGCGCATACAAGCTTACAAACAAACAATCATCTTATAGCGCCATTGGCGCATGGGATTCTGCGTTTCGCATGACTGAGCAAAAAATTCGCACAGTCAAATATTAAAAAGCTTACTGGATTGCCGTCTCTGCTGCTTCTTTTGTTCGCAAACGTGTGTGATAATTATGATCATCGAATGTAGGCCTGTTTCTTTGTTACTTTCCCGCGCTTCATTTACTATCTTGGCAATTAACTGCCAGAATGTTACTGAATAGATGGACATCATCGACAGATTAACGTTCTTCTAACTATCTTCGGACGGGAGAACTAATATATTAGACAAGCAAAGGAAAACCACCAGTGCAGTATAATACTGGCTTGACAATATGGATAAGTATACATAACCAGACTTGGGCTAAACAGAGAATAGAACCTAAGCTGATATACGAAATATATATGTATATGAAACCCAAAAAATAGAGATAATTTATTCAACCAAATTATTCGCCTCTAGAGTTAAGATAATTATGATGCTGACAATGATGACGATCTGACTGCGATGATGATGACAACAACAATGATGACGACGATCTGGCTGCATTGTTTACAGTGACCAATAGGGGTTTCCTTATACCTCCATTTTCTCCACCATATCGCTCAAAGACTCGAACTACATATGAATCCCGCATTAAATTCTAGTGAAAATCCTGCTGTTGAACCTTATAGTTCTATTATGTATCCCAACACATAAATGTATCTGTGGCAATTAGCATTGCTTACCATATGGAAAAATTGATAGAAAGTGACATCTTAAAAGTCGAAAAATTTCAGGAATTCCTTCTTGTCCAACTTTCCATCACCACTTGTATCCACCGCCAAGAGGATAGCCTACAAATAAAGGACAATAATTTAATTGTAGGCCTAACGGTTACCGAACATTGTCCATGAAATACATTATTCATGCAACATCCCAAAATACTATATTTCACAACCACTGCAGGAACTCTGCATAGAAATTAATTATAACAAAATAATGCTGCATTCGCAAGATGTCCAAATAATAAGAAAATATTACTAAACACTTTCAAGAATAAATACGCCTATATATTTTTAGACACGAGATCTTGTACACGTTGGATTCATAATTAACAAGTAAACTAAACAAGACATTAAGCAAATGAACCAATGGTTGATCTCATTATCAAAATGATGATCCTCAGCGTCTTTATCCTCCTCCTGCTGCTCCTCCTCCTCCTCATCATCATCATCACCACCACCACCACCACCACCACCACCATCACCACCACCACCACCACCACCACCACCACCACCATCATCATCATCATCATCATCATCATCATCACCATCATCATCATCATCATCATCATCATCATCATCATCATCATCATCATCATCACCACCACCAACTGACGCCACAACCACCAATGCAACACGTCACAGTAATTATGGCCTACTATAGTCCAGAAACCAGCACACAGCATATAAGACAGACGTCCACAGCTATTTTTGGCGACCCAAATTTCAGCCCGACAACTTAGGTGCCAAAGACTAATTAAAGTGCAGACGATATGTCACATCGCAACAACAGTTAGGCTCTTGATCCTTGAACAAGTGTACAGCGTAGAAGTACACAACTCTTGTTAAACCACGCCCATGGCTCCCAATTTCTGATGAAAGTGACCATAAGGAACCAATTACCATGTAGTAGGAATCAATTAGATCGTCTAGATTGTAATGGCTGCGTTGTGCTCTACAAAGGCCCGCAATATTCTGTACACATGTAAGGGCGTAAGGTTATACGCGATCGAATCGTCGACAGTAGGCTATAAGCCGCAGGAATTACGCCACAACCAATCAAAGTGCCATGTGGCGCCAGACTGCCAGTACCAAGACTTCAGAAAGGGGATGAGGACCTAACATGGTCCTGGCTTGCAGTCAAAAGATGTAAAGCTGTACTAAAACACTGGAAACAAAGCTCCTACAGATGTACCATTTTTAACATAATTTTTTTATTTAAAAACTGTTCTCTTTTTTAGCGACTCTGTGTCATGTCAAGGATGATTGGATGATTGGTGTCGCCCTCCTCCTTTCCCTAGGCTTGGGACTGGCACTGCCAAGGTATGAGCAGTGGTGGAATTAAAACTCTGTTCTGCCCTCATAGACTTGTAATAATTAGGGCCTATATCCAGTTATACCCATAGTTGTAAAAAACGTTTTTTTCGTTTTTTATTCTCTCCCCAAAAACGTCCGTTTTTTTCGTTTTTTATTTTTCCCATCGTTTTTTATCGTTTTTTTCGATTTCTATGTAACTTTATTTAATTATTTACTGTCTAATATTATTTTCCTTAATTTAATTTTTGTCCGATATTCCATACGTTTTCACCGTACTCTCAAGGATGCAGCCAACTATAGCGTCTATATGTAATTGTTTAAGTCATCATTTTGAGAAATACATGTAGTAGATCCCTACAAGAAATGAAACTTGTAAGAGTTATTTTGATATAAAGTTCTTGGGCATAATTATTAATATTTATAAGTAACAATTTTAAGCACAAAATAATGTACAATATATAATTTAGTAAACATCTGTGGTTTTTGCTTCTGGTTAGATTTTAATTGTGTTATGTCGATCAGCATAAACTTATAATGTGGACTTATGTCTACAATTTAAATTTGAAAAGATTTCAATACCTTTAATTTGTCCGAATTTCTTATTAAACGAAAGTTATAAGAAAAAATAACTGTGGTAGATTAATGTTACTTATACCAATTATTTTGGCCTAATAATAATTAAAAGTTGTGTTATTTGCAGTTTCTTAATAAAATTGCATAGGCAATTAAGGTTTGTAAGCTGAAAATGAAATTTCGGATGTAGCAAAGGCAAATTATTTTCCGTTTCCGTTTTTTATCGTTTTTTTGTCGTTTTTTATTATTTCGAAAAAACGACGTTTTTTACCGTTTTTTATTTTCTTTTCATCGTTTTTTACATCTATGGTTATACCTATTCTCGGAGACAGACAAATAATATAGGCCTTGCCGCCTAAGCTCTTGCACAATGTCATCTCGGAATAGCTTCACAAGCAAAGCACATATCGTATCGGGTAAAAAGGTATAATTAAATAAAACAAATAGATCTACTGGCTCTATATATAAACAAAGCGAACACTATAATGACTAGGCCTATATGGTACATACTCTGTAGTTTTATTTAAGCGATTAGGTGACGCTTTAATACTATGCATCAAGCTGAACAGAATAGTGTCTATATATAGTTCAAGACGATACAATAGGTCATATAATCAGGCTGCAGGATATAGGCCTATTACCCAGATAGGCGTACAAAAGAAAAGTAATATCATGCGCACCACATTGACTGTGCAATGTGTGCATAAGTCAACCCGTGGAAATTAATTTCATGCTACATACGTAAAATGCACGCAAGCACTATTTCCCAAGTCCCTTTTGTGTATGCATGGAAGCCCGCACATATACAGGGTGCGCCAAAAAAAGTAATCCCCTACGGTTTTTCGCCCATATCTTGGCCAAACATACGAATATTTACATGAAACTATACAGTCTTAAAGGCAATTCATATTTACGTACAATGGTAAAATTTGTTTTAAAATATTTCAAACAGAACAAAAGTTATATCACTTTTAGTGAGGCCACCCACCGTTTTTTGACGATTCAAAAACGAAACGCAATTTTTTAAAGGTTTTTTGCTAATATCATGGCCAGAAGTAAGAATTTCAAAATGAAACTTTACAGGTTTAAGGACAGTTCATATTTACACATGATGGCCAGATTTCATCAAAATATTTTAAACAGAACAAAAGTTATACCACTTTTAGTGAGGCCACCCACCGTTTTTGACGATTAAAAAACGTAACGCAACAAAAAGTAACAAAAACGTGATTTTATCAAGTCATATCTCAAATAACTGTTTGAAACTGAACTTGATAGTGATTCACAGCTTGTGTTCAATGTTCCCATCACAAGTGCCAAAGCTTTTTTGAGTCTCTTTGCCAAGTTCTTGGTGGACCTGTTGATTAATCTGACAGATTTCTTATTTACCAATTTGATTGTCATCTTGCTAAGTGACTTCTCAGTGACGTGCAGCTACGCTGGTACCCTGTTCCTTTTTTAAATAGTAATAATAATGATCATCTGGCATTCTCAAAGCCTACTTGATAGCAATTATTTGAAATGAGACTTAATAAAATCGTGTTGTTGCTACTTTTTGCTGCGTTGCGTCTTTGAATCGTCAAAAAATGGTGGGTTGCCTCCTTAAAAGTGCCATAACTTTTATTCTGTTTGAAATATTTTGCTGAAATCTGACCATCATGTGTAGGTATGAATTGTCTTTAAGCCTGTAAAATTTCATTTTGAAATTCTTACCTCCTGCTAAGATATTGACAAGAATAATTAGATTGTTTTTTGTTACTTTTTGATGCGTCGCGTTTTTGAATCGTCAAAAAACGGTGGGTAGCCTCACTAAAACTGATATAACTTTTGTTCTGTTTGAAATATATTTTTGTAATTTGACCATTGTACGTAAATATGAATTGCCTTTAAGACTGTAAAGTTTCATTTAAAAATTCGTATGTTTGGCCAAGATATGAGCTGAAAACTGTAGGGGATTACTTTTTTTGGCGCACCCTGTATAGGGAAGTGGGGGCAAGAGACGACACTTGCATACCCTGGAAAACCTATGAACAGATATATTTAACTAGTAGGCCTACTACTAACTTACTAAGCTTACTCTTTGGTTTCAAATGCTCTAAGGCATTAATGATATAGATAGCACACAAAGTGAAACTGGTAAATTTACATTGGAAACCTCTATTGAATATACTCATGGTCTTAATTTCCTGCTTTGCATTTTCAAGCCTTTGCCAAAACATTCAGCCATGACCTCTGTTTTTGCCCCCACCCTCTTGCAAAATTATCTACGGTCGCCCATGCTTTGTGTCTAATTTCATATGCCAAGCACGCTTGAGACACGATTAAAACAAGTCATGGTGATTAGGTTGCATCAATAAGAAGGTCGGGTTTTCAGATTCGCGACCGGGCCCCAAATTTATTTCAATATATCAGCTCCTTCTGCCTCCCCTAACCAGCACAGTTGTGATTATAACACTCGCAGTCGTGATCTTGAAACTTTTATAGCGCCCAAAGAGCGAAGTCACGGGAATCAGCAGTGGCGGCGCCAGGATTTAAGTTTTGGGGGGCTGAATTTGCCGGAGAAAATTTTTCCGTTTTGGCATAATACAGCTCCTTTTTAATGCACTCACCAGAGAGTTAATCCTAATTCATAAATGTGGAAGGGGTAGATGAAGCCGAGGGAGAGAAAGGAAGGGAGAACCACTTTTCAGAGGAAAGTTACGCCCATGCCTAGCCCCCTTAGCGCCGCTACTGAGAACTGAGAATTCAGTCGCTCAACCAAAGCAAAATTGATAGGCAGAACGTTCAAAAGGTCTGGAGGGCAGACCACGGTGAGAATTACCGGGGAGGTTGGGGTTTCAACCCCCAGTCTTTCTTAAAGCCCCATAGTAAAGTTTGTTTTTCACCCCCCCCCCCCCAATTCCAAGCGGATCATAGTCTATCCCCCCCCAGTTATTTTTCCACCATTCTCAGACAGTCAAACGGCGAAGATGCATGGTGATATGTTCAGAGATGAAACGGCGATGAATGCGAGAAGATTAGGAATCTGGATGGAAATCATGTGAAAAAGCAGTGTCTTCAGCAAGGCCGTAGCCAGGATTTGATTTTTTTTTGGGGGGGGTGTTTCACCAATTTCCCTTCCTAAAAAACTGATGACTTTTTTAGTCATCCGGCCGAAATCTTCCAAAAATGTCACCAATTTTCCTTTTTAGTAACCTGGCATTCTGTTTTTTACATTTTTCCATTTCTGGAGGTGTTTTCATGGTTTTATTTCATGCTTTTTACATCATGCGCTCGTAAATGCATTCTGTTATTTTTTCACATTTTCCATTTCGGGGGATGTTCAAACACCAAAACACCCCCTCCCCTAGCTACGTCCTTGTACTTCAGTTTCGAGTGAAAGCCTTGCATGTGGGGAGATCGCGAGAGATGAGGTTTTGATAAGTTCCTTAATTTGGATGGATCAGATATATATTTGACCGTGGCTTTATCGGTGGAAAGATCGACGGAGAGGGTTTGATCATCATCCAACCTAATACGGAGTCAACGCAGAGTTTTGGGGTCTGATCATCTTACATTACCACTAACAAATAATATAGGCCTAGGTTGTACACATAATTATGTCATATACGTACTTACAATGTCTTACATACATGCAAATAATATGCATAATTTTATATGACTTACATACGTGCAATATACATTATACATGCAAACATTGAAACACATGAATTACATAATACATTATTATAGGCTATACATAGGCTACATGCAAACAAACATAATCTACGGACGGACGGACGGACTTGAACCCATATAATTATATCGTCATTTAATCGACTCAGCAACCGAATCACCGTCGTCGAGTAGGCGTATCCTAAACTACCAGCACAGTGAAGTGATGACATGTAGGTCTACGTAAAAAAAACAGCTAAGGAGTCACAGGCACACACTCAGGGCGGTTCCCATTGCAGTCCCGGTGTGACTGTAGGCTCTATGTGTAATTTGGCTCATTTGCAGTGGAAGTCATGGGACTATGACAAAATTGCTATAATTAACGCAGTTGCCTTAAGTTTAGACGCACTTTCGCCGATCAGGACGCAGAATATGAATAGGGCCTTTTCATACTGTGATTTTGATACTAGGCGGATCCTATATACCTCGGGGCAAATTAAAAAAAATAATAACTTTCCAGAATAGATAGGCCTATATTGCTTTTGTAAATTATAAGTCCTTGGGGGAAACGGAAGTAGGCTACCTCAGGGAAATTAAAAAATAATAATAGCAGTAATTAATTAATTATTCATTGAATAGCGTATCCCCATGACCAGGACTAGGCCTATAGGTTACAACGCTCTAAAGCTGTACGTGGCTCTTTAATTAAATTAAGCCCTTATTTGACATGAATGAGGGCGGTTTGACTCACTAAAATTGACACAACTTTTGTTCTGTAGCCTATGGAATATTTGTTTAGAAATAAAAATCGTGATGATAATAATAAATAATAATAATAAGAAGAAGAACAGCAACAACAATAACAAGAAAACGATTACTTGGTACAGCTCGGCTGACGCAGTATTATAATAATAATGAACTCCCTGGGCATTTTTTGCTCCTTTCAGAAGCGGTGCCTCTACTAACAAAGCGCTGTTACATTAACCAATTGCCCTCCCTCCCTAGACACTGACTTACCCCAACTTCGGCGTCGACTGCTGCGTCATCGGCCGCTTTTCCGATGAGTTCGTTGTAGCCTTTGACGACATTTCTCAGTTCCTTGGCGTCGATCTTTCCACTCTTGTCCTGGTCAAAGTCGTCGAACACCTTCTCCAGAGTTTCCTTGTCACACATCTTCCGTTAGTTACTTTAGCTAGACTCGAATGATAACAACCGCTGCTTCAACGCAAACGCTTCGACTGACTCAGATCCTGGTAGACGATGTATAGCCAGTCAGAGCCAGGCGTTTATACGGTAAGAAATGCGGCGCCTTTATAGATGCATCGGGCGTGTCAGCCTATAATGACCAGCTAAAAGGGGTCCGCCATTAAATCGTGAGAGTAGCCTAAACTCCGAATTTTAGAGCGTCATTTAAAAGCTAGGCCTAAGTAGCCTAAAGGGTAGCTTATTTACGAGCGCTGCGTCGAGAATAGGGCCTAAAGATTTACTATGTATATATGCATAGCCTACATGTAACAGGCGTGCGATCGCTTTTGTAAATTATGTAGATTAGACACGTTATTATCGGCGCTCATCATCTTGCAAAGTAGTTGAACAAGTGAGTTCCTTCACCACCGCTGCCCGTTTTTATGGACACCACGGCATTCACTTGTAGAGTAGACCTAGAGTCCTAGACGCAACCACACATTGCCACCCTGTTTTGGGATGGGGATTCGGGTTTCTTTGGGGTCGGGGGCGGGGAAAACGGCCGTTTTGGGTGGACGGCAATCGACCATTGAGTTGCCGAAGACACCATGTAGCATCGTATTGGCTACTGTGGAAATATGAAGAGTTCTACATGGCTAAAAACAATTTATCTGTGTTAAAGCCAATGCATATTCATCAGTCAATCCCTTTGATTGCAGCCTTCTCTGAATACACCATGGTATAATAATTTGTATTACCCACTTTGACCGAAACCGGCACAGGCTACCAGTCATGTTTGTTGCTAACTCGACCTCTTTTACGGCTCTGCCAGGCCTGCCTCCTTTCCCAACGACCATAGAATAAATTCCAGCCGAGTTAAATGGATTTAGTCGATTAGACATCCGCCACTTAGGCCTACCATAATGTAGGCCTCACTAATACGGTTTCAGCAGGTAGATAATAATTATATTATGGCATGCAAGAGGCCATACGTCCTTAGTCTAGGTGCATTGTTACGAATATCTCAGAGATGCACGGGGTAACTTCAAAACAAGGTCACTTTAATTTCGACACCACGCAGGCTGGAACTTCTACAGTTTCTACAGCCACTAACCGGGCTGCAGTGGCTGTGTGTGTGTGTGTAATACAGGCCGATCAGATAACTGGATCTGTCCATTATTGCAGGTGGGATTAGCACTGTAGGAGATTATAGACCCCTAAGATGTGAAATGGACTAATCTATAGTTCCGGGCTTAGCTGGCTAGACTAATTAGATAGCCATTAAGTAAGCATGAATGTATCTTTGGGTATAGAGGCCCACATATTATGCAGATACAAAATAGCCATATGTTAATTTTTTTGTTGATTTTCATTCTTATTCCACAAGAAATTCCAGTTCGTATAGACCACCATTTGCTCATACAAACACTCGGCTATTTTCAATCAGATATACATGTGCTTATGTTTGGAACAGTATCCCATCAGCCATCTGTCAACAGTGGCGGCGCCAGGATTTCAGTTTTGGGGAGCTGAATTTTCGGGATTTGTTTTACAATTTTCCGTTTTCAGTGTTTTTTTAGTCATTTGGTCGAAATCTTGGAAAAATTTTCCTTTTCCGTGAAAAGCTGTCTCAGCCTGTCTGCCAAACCTCGTGCGTACCTTTGCGGTTATTTTTTGGGGGCTAAAGGGGGTTAATCGTCCACCAAATTTTTTTACATGGGAAAACAAATGGATGGCCCATTTTATGGAGGGCTTAGCACCTTAGCTCCCCCTAGCGCCGCTACTGTCTGTCAATCACGAAGTCTGCACATCTTCAAGAAATACCTACGTTCTTATGTAATGAATCGAACTGACTGAATGTCTGTTATGTTATATTGAGTGTGATAGTTAAGTCTTAGTTAAGTATTGATTAAGCATCAGTTAAGTTGATTTCTTATAAATTTCTTCCATGATTATTTGTGTGTCTGAAATGATTCAACTGGCTGTCATGTACATTTGTGCTTTGTACTTCTGTGATTACTGGGTGGCCCTATAGCGGGATTATCCATCCATTCTGGCTCTCCACTTGATGACCACTAATTAATGTACTTAATTCCTTTGTTTTACTGCCATAATTGTTTGTGTGGTATATTCAGGGGAAAAAATAGAAATTGAATTGAATTAATAATTCAGACGGACAATCATCTTTCAACGAAAATTTATATCGTTTGTCAGTTCGAAAGAATGTGGATTCTATGATGACCCGATCGATATGCCATACGTAGGCCTATGTATACTTGGCCTATGCATGTATGTGGGCAGGGTTTAAAGTGTGGCTGGACGGTCATGGACGGCGTCCATGCACTTGTTTTAAAATCTGAACGCCGTCCAGCCACTTATTGGCCAGCAATGACTGAAAAAGTAAGGGGCGTCCAGGCACTTCTTTTGGAAAGATAATGGGCGTCCAGGCACTTATTTTTCCACACTTTAATCACTGTATGTGGGCCTTGTACGTATGCATGTGTGTTGCAACGCGCTTCTGACCTACACCGCTCGCTACTCGGGCGTGTGGGAGTGGAAGGACGCTGTGTTACCGTGGGACAGAAGTTCGCCAGCCTATATAATCAACACCGGCACCAGGGTTCGAATCTTTGTCATTCTGCTTCTGCCTCCATACATTATTCACAATCCAGGCGATGCTTTCCTCTCAGGCGCTCGCTCCGTCGCGGCGCTCTAGAAGCTTCTATTTGTTTGATGTTGCCATCTTCCTCGTCTGCTACATTACATCTGACGGTGGACAAGTGGCAATAGTATTGTATTGTATCTAGAAATTTATATAGCGCCCCCCGCAGTGCGCGCAAATCAGTGCAATCATCGGATAGACAACAGCTCTAGGCAGTGTAAGAATTGTGGAAAAATAACTGGGGGTTGGACCATTATACACTTGAAATTTGGGCGTGAAAAACAGATTTTACTATGGGGCTCTAAGAAAGACTGGGGGTTGAAACCCCCAGCCCAGGCAATTCTCACCCTGGCTCTAGGTAGGCTATACCGGAACCAGAGTACAGTTCTTTAGTTCTATGGCAAGGTTTCTGTTAGTTGAGCTTTCCAATCTAGAAAGGCGGTCCATAACTTCGACCTGGTGTTCTGTCATTAATTCAAGACTCTCTCGCAATTCAATTTGATGTTTCATAAAATTGAACAGGCGTTCAGTTAAGAATCCTGAACCTTCTCTAGCCTATAGCACCAGCCAGAAATCTGGGACTTTCTGTTATGTGGCCTAATTGGCCAATATAGTTGCAATGATCACGTCCAAAGCGGAAGTAGGTCTTCAGGCACTTGATTCAGATGTTTCCCTGTTGTCCTTCATTGCAACTAGTTTAAACATAGTAGTCTAAACCGAGTTTGAAATATTTCTAATGACTAATTTATTTATAAGCAAAGCACAATTCAAAAATCATAACAATTAAAAAAATAAAATCAATTAGGGTAGGCAGCAGGACTATATAGTTAATTTCTAATTACTAACCTAATCTTTCACTATCTTATGCAACCACATAGAATTTTTGAGTCAAATAATAATAATATTAAATTAAATAAAGCAATTAAAATTTTCAAAATTTTATTTATTTTCAATTAAACTCAAGAGAAGAATTGCAAATGTAGCCTAGGAGGCTAGGCTACTTTCCGTAATTTTCCTCTTGAATAGCCTACAGTATTTGACCGGAAGATGTCCTCAGCCGTCCAGGTTGGTCTCGAACAAGCGCCATCTGGCTATTAAACTGACGCCGTTTTCTGTGCCAGAATCATTCGAAGTTTCGAACGGCCCTAGTCGCAGCAGCAGTATATATTCGGTTCCCTAAGCCATTGTGTTGATCCTACCGATTCGAATCCCGTTAGCCTGCTACTCCCTAGGCTTAGCTCCAGACTAAGTCAATCGACGTTTCGACAGACAACTAGCACGAGTGTGACTCTCCTGCATCCTATCTAGCTTTGTAGGCCTATTGTTTTTACTCATGCCACTGTAATGCTGTGCGAGAATATAATTACATGCATTCAAACATTATACAAACATGCCTAGGCTATACGTTGTCGGTCACAGACTACAAAGTGTCAAACTTACATAAGGTTTTTTGCTAATAGTGATACGCAACCAGGTTACATGTCATGTGGCACAGTGGCATAAGCAGGAGTGAACTGGATTACTGCACAAATAGAAGCAGACCTATAAGCCTAAATGCCTGCACAACAGTGTGCACATAGTTATGACACAAATCTGCTTAGTAACTGTTGTGCAGTCTTTTTAATTAGATATCTGACAGTATACTTCCTAAGTTAGAGTCAAACCGTGGCATTATATCTCGAAAAAAAGAAGCCACTGTGTAAAAATTAACAAAGCACATAAAAACGAGCACGAAATGTGTCTGCATCATATTAAGAATAAATGTATTAATGTCTAGTAGCTTTTTAAAAAGTTCATGATGCGCCAGTCAACTTCCTAAAACGAATGTATACCATGTCTCTGTTAGCTTTTAACCTGGGATAACAGTATAGGATAATAGTATACACTAACTGTAAACAAAGACTATAAACTATTCAAATAATAACTTCATGGGTATGACTAAAAGATTACGGTGAAGAGCATTTCTGACCAAAAAACACCTCTTTTCACAATTGTAAGTAATAAGAATGATAAAATAAGAGTACGGCTCGTGACAGCGGTAAATAGTGTTCATGCAAGCAACATGTCAATAATCATAACTCTAACGAAATTCCATTATAGTGCTGCAACAATTATATCCTTTTAGCTCAACAAACGAAGACAAGCATTAAAGTAGGTATGAACCAGTGGGTTTTCTTGACTGGCAGTGAATTTCTTGAAGAGTGTGAAAAGTTGTTTCATGGGTTCTTCCACCAGTGTTTCCAACTACAAAGTGCAAACAGAAATACAATTAGACTAGGCTAAAACAAATAATTTTGCCTTCTTGTATCCTACCTGGATGAAATGAACTCAGAAGGTCACAATTGTAAAATATAAAATAAGACAATAAATCAGTGGTCCTTTACAAGTTACTAAGACTTAACCGCTTATTCCAGGAACCCTGAAAGAGTTGGCCAACGCAGGCGGCAGGTGTTGGAAGGGCACCTCAGGGCGGAAGAGGTCGAATGGGACCCAACGGCCTCCTTACCCTGCCAGGGGAGGATTGGTCACCACCTGGCAACTGACCAAGAAACTCTTACTGATGACGATGGACTTGAATCTGGATATTGGGATTGCAGGAGCAAAGGATCTCATCAGAAATAGACAAGTCTGGCAAAGTCATGTGAGAGCCTCATCGTCGTCGCATGACTGACGGAAGAGAGCAAAGAAGAAGAAGACTTAACCAGTGTAAATAGGCTTGTAGTCAACTTGTTAGCAATTTGCTCGAAGCACAGACTCACCAGAAATTTGGGGCACTTGCAACCCCTCTGGACCCCGCCTCCTACGCCTGTGCTTATAGTGACGTCAGCGCACTACATCGGACTGCATTGGTTTCCAATTCAATCTTAGTACATTGATCGGATAAACCAACCTTCTTAATGAAGCAGAATTCGTTTGCATTCGTTGCTTCATCCTCTTTTACATCGCCACCTCCGCTTATTCCAGAATTTCCTGCTGAGAAATATATTCCAAGGTTTAGATAGATTCGAGCATATTGTAGGCTAATACAATTTTATTACATTTTCTGCAACAAATGACCTACTAAAACCATCAAATTACTCAAGCAGTTCTTTTGTTCATGTATCCTTTTGAAAAAAGAACACAATCATGTGAATTTCGTGAATTTTATTACATGTATAACATTGTATATCAGCTTACAGCAGGTACGTTGGTCTGCCTAGATTCCCCTATAGGAAATGCAAAGGCTGCATTTGGGAAGCTTGCAAAGCTAACTACGATCTGGCTGAAAAACGGATTTAGTATGAAGACTAAAATCCGCCTATTTAGTACCGTTATACCATCGTTTCGAGCACTCTGTCACATGGATCTGAGTCTCTGAGACACGGACAGTGACGGTGGCAAACAAGCGAAGCCATAATTGATTTTAATCAGCTCATCATACATAAGTGGTTGAGAAGAACTTCACATGACATTGTATCATGGTGGAACAAAATAACAAACGTAACTATAAGGAGGAGAGGCGAGATTAAAAAAAAGCTATGGATGACATCAGGCAAGAAGAGAAGATTGAAGTGGGTGGGCGTGGCGAATTCGTAGACCATACACTGATACGGGTCCAGGGCTTCACTTGCCTGTAAAACTCATACAGATTTCAGAATCTATTTTTACCCCAACCAATCAACTTACGCTGTCTCACCAATGTCACCATCCCTTTCTTAAAGTGTCAACAACTCAACATGTGCGGAAGGTAAAACGATTTTGGACGAATTGCAATATAAAACGTTTCTCGTTTGGCTATTAGGCTAGACTTTCTCACAAAATGACCTCATGTATAGACGAACGCTTTGCACAGGTAATTATAGCTAACTTTCGCGTTCTTTATTATTAAATTTTGAGCATCGGAGACCTTGGTGTCGTTCGAGTAGGATAAGGTTTGGCGTCGTCGAGGTCGTCATTAGGCTATATTCTTAAGGTTTAGCGTCGTGAGGGTCGGTTAGGGTTAGTGTTAGGGTTAGTGTCGTCATTAGATTCTTAAGGTTTAACGTCGTGAGCGTCGGTTAGGGTTAGTGTTTGGGTTAGTGTCGTCATTAGATTCTTAAGGTTTAACGTCGTGAGGGTCGGTTAGGTTTAGTGTTAGGATTAGTGTCGTCATTAGATACTTAACAGTCATACAGAATTTTCCGCGCCATTATAATTGGGTCAAATGTCATTGTTTCAGCTAATAATAGATCTCAATGAGTTTACGGTAAGTCAGGGCTTCGGACCCGTATCAGTGTATGGTCTACGAATTCGCGTGGGCGTGTGCAGCGCATGGACGAGGATATTTGTCCTGGAATTTTGGATGAAAAAGGAAGAGGACAAACAGACAACTGTCTGGAAATCTTCAACGACGACTTGAGATACATGTACCTGGAGAAGGCGTGGAAGGAGGCAAAACAGCTGGCAATGGACAAAGAGTGGAGGAGACGCGTTGTCCGATGTACAGTCCTACACTCGAAGGACTATATGTACTAAGTAATTAAGTATTGGCCCTCAAATTTAGATCATCAGGAAAATGACAGTTTCGCAATTATCATAATAATAATTAATAGTAATCATCATCAACATCATGATCATCATCGTTATCATGATCATGGCCATCATCAAGATCATCATCATCATCATCATCATCATCATCATCATCATCATCATCATCATCATCATCATCATCATCATCATCATCATCATCATCGTCATCGTCGTCGTCGTCGTCGTCAAAATGTGGCATAAATTTCACTATAAACCTGGGTCCAAAGCGCCTCTGAGCGAGGATCGTGAAAGGGTGCTATATAAATTGTGATTGATTGACTGAGATGCAACAGTGCAATCTTTTTTCAAATTAAAATTATTTATTGATCCCACAATAAACGTAATATACAGAGCATTGTATAACACAAGTTATAATTAAAGTATTAACTAATTCGGCAAAGGAGTTAGGAGACAGTGCAATCGGAAGATTGGAATTTGGAAGGGAAGAGCAGAAAAATTGTTCCGCCAAATGTTAAACATGTTCTGATGTCACAATATATGCAGCAGAGTTATGTCTTCATTCCAAATGTGAAAGTTTTTTTTAGCAATTTCTAATGGAATCGAAATCAGATACAAACCTTGTCGATTTCCTATGGCTTGACATGGCTGTAACTTTGATCCGTAAAGTATTGCAATCATACCTCGGAAAACAGAAATGCTGAATTTGTAACTCTGACTCAGGAGATTTGAATTTTCAGTTGTTTCACAAATAGAACACTGTTCATCATGTGAGTAATGAAGATTAGTATTTGCATTTTTGTCTTCGATCCACTGAGTAGTCACCATACCATCGCACTCACCCAAGCTTTCTGTCATCCTGAGGTTTTTATCTATACCATGAATTTCGTTTTCACCTGAATCTTTGGCCAAAATCACTCCAGGCTCTTCTGGTTGGAGTCTCTCGAAGGTTATCCACAATGTCCGAATCTGGTTCATATGATGAAGTGTGACTGGATGCCCCTCATATAATCTTTCTCCAACTTCCAAGAGCATATTAGCCAAAGCATTTTGTATTTCCTTCAGATCAGATACTTCATTAGGATTTTTACCTTGACCACTTGCGTCTGGCCAGAATTCAGAATTTTCCTTAATTTCATAGTAATCCATATGATTCACGTGTGCAGAACCTAAACCACATGCACAGAGAACATAAAAAAATTTACAGTTAAATTAGCGCATGAGAAATAATTCCAACAATCCAGTTTTTCTAATAACAGTAACTCAAAATTAGCTAGGACAGTCTTAATTGGAGATCAATTTATTAGCATCGATGCTGCCTAACTCACCGCCGTCTTTTAGCATCTTCGCTTCGTAATCGTGATCGTATTCTCCTAACTTCTAAAGCGCCACACGAAAGCCAAGATCGGGGTAGGCCTACTAACTTATTTACGAACGCTGAGTTGAGTCAAAGGGGCGCTCGTAAGAGTAGTCAAAAGGAGGTCCGGGTTGGTTGCCATAGGATCAGAGTGGGTGGAACAGATATATACTAAGGCGGGTGTCATCTGGGTCGAGAATTTGAAGGTAGGCCTATAGTAAGCTTACCCGATGAGACAGGGTAAGAGTTCTTGAAGAGGAGTGACTTCAATTTCGAATGAAAATCCCTAGGTGAGATTGATACAGAAGCCCGAGGAAGTGATGGTGTGTGATAAGCATTGATGGTAGAGGAATCGAAAATGAGCAGTAGGCAAGATTATTCAAAGGCGTGGTGCAGCGTTAGAAATGGCTCGGTTGCATAACTTGAGCTGATTTGTAACCGGCGGTCGAGCGAGAGTGAGATAGGCGGATGATACGGTAGAGCGGGTTGGCTGGATGGTGAAGATTTCACGAAGATATCTGGAGCTGGGAGTATTGTAGGAAGTTGTAGGTTAAGGAGAGAAAACTTTGAAGTCGATACGCTCTGAGATTTTCAACCAGTGAAGTGACTTGAGGATGGGGGTGATGCGATGATGTTTAGGTGTTCTGGTGACGGCTCTGCAGGGCTAATGAATTTTGAATGAGTCGGAGACGTTTAAGTTAAGCAGATTCGAGGTTTAGGAACAGGGAATTACAACAATCAAGCTCTGAGCGCTCTTAAATTTATCTTTTAGTTGCGCATACTAGAACAGCCATGGCTCAGTCCCGGACCTTTACCTCGATTAGTCACTCTCTTTGCAATACACTGTCTCCCATCTACTCGATCTCAAACTCTAGCTGGTAATCCCTCATCCTCATTTTCTTTTCTCGAAATCTATTTCTTCTCTCGTGGCCGTGCTCAGGGGCGGATCCAGGGGGGCCAATCCGGCCATGGCCCCCATTTGGAAATTTATTTATTTTCTACCAGCTACTCTCGCTGAAAAGTTGACATGCCCCCCCCCCCGTGAGTAGCTCCGTATGTCCGTTCCCCGCAGCGGCGAAGAAGTAAAAAAAGGTCATCAGTTTTTTCGGCGGATGGAAAAGGTATCTTTTTGAGAAATTCAAGGTTGATGACTAAAAAAAGGTCATCAGTTTTTTCGGCGGATTTCACGGACCAAGACCCAAAATTTTGGCTCCCTCCCATCATTCCATCATTTCTGTATCCGCCCTTGGCCTTGCACACTGGAAGCTCCTCTGAACGATTAAACCCTAGTATAGGCGCTTTATAAATGTTTTAATACATACAATGCAAAACTGTGAAAAAGTTGGGCACGGTATAACAAAGGCACCCTAACACGTAGGCCTACTTGTGAAGTTTCCGCTTCAATATACGTATATATAGGCTATATTGTTTGAAGAGCAAATTCAGCATTCCTGGTATACTCTAATATTGAAAGGGGAGACACAGAAAATGGGAGAACCAGTTAAGGACAAAAGAACATCTCTACAGAATTAAAATATTTATGTGAAATTTGTTAGATGCTTTAGAAAATAATAAGAATGATGACATTAACATACAGCCACAATTACTACCACAACCACTACCATTGCTACTACAAATATTACATGTAGCCTAATAATCTTAATTACTGTTCTGCTAAAACATTATTGAGCTGTAATATAACAATAGTAAATCCAAGTTAACTGAAAGAATATGACTTGCGATTAGTTGCTGCTAATATCTGAGCCACGTGTGCAAACTGATCCAATTTCCTCAGGACTGCAGCAAACTGTCGATAAGCAACAAAGCTTCTCTTTCTGAGGATTCTCATAAGTTCGCCTAGTCTCAGGCTTTCAGGAAGGCTGGAAATGCCCTCAGTATGCATCTTGGTGATGCAGCCGATCTTTTCAAGCGTAGTCAGAAATTCATCGGGTGGCACAAAGTCACCAAGACGTGACTGGGCGCGGTCGAGGTTTGCTTTTGCCTCGTCGTTGAGAGGCCATTCGTCATGTTGGGATAAATCCATCACTGAGAAAACCGACGTCAAATCAATGAAAATTCAATAAGAAGATAATATTTGAGACTGATAAGTATTTCAAGTTGATGATACACGTAAGTAACACGAACCCGGTACATAAAATCAGAAGGACTATCGCCTACATGTATGTATAATAGAACTTCATCTCTACGAGCCACACAATTTTTAAGCAGAGGAAATTGTTATGAATTCGCAACTGAGCACCGTTAACATATTAGACGACAATGCTCCCTGATTATAATCTATATTTTAGTAGGTCCTTTAATAACTCCAAGAATCTCTAAAAACGGTTACTTTTTTTTACTATTTTCGCACCTTTAAGCAGCCTAATATTGACCAGAAGGTGTGTAAAAATTATCGACCTATCTCTAGCGGCTCTAGCCTTTCGTTTCTATAAAATAGTCTTGAGAGAATTGTCTCAATCCAGCCTTTTGATAAATAATATTTAATACTCTTGGCTTTTTCAATGTTTTCTCCTCCACTAGTAAAGTTGTGTTATTTTCTGATGAAAATTAAAATTGCGCAGACAAGATTTGTTAATTTAAAAGTGCATTATACCTACAAGATGTAATAAGTCAAATTATTTTTGTTTTTCATGTTTTTTTCTCTTTTCCGTTTTTGTTTTTGGAAAAATCGACGTTTTCAGTTTTTTTAAATTCCGTTTCTGTCGTATTTTTATACAACTATAACGACAGTATGCTACACTATTTGCTGTTTTTCCAAAGGAACGCTTATCCTGGATAGATGGATCCGATTTGACCAGGGTCTATGACAACAAAGGCCGTTACCCTGGACAGAAATTTGCTCGGCATATTACAGCACTTAAGAGCTGTTTTTCAGTTGGTCATTATATGAGCTCGGCAACCAAGCTCGTTGCTCGTCTAACTCGCTATACTCCCACATTTCTACCTAGCCTATAATAGGCTACATGGCTGATGTCCTACACTGGCTTTATGCTGCCTCTCGTATCCAATACAAAGTCTTTAGACTTCAGAACTCAACAGGGGTGAGCTCCTAAATATCTTTGCGGTTAATGCACAAAACCCTCTACAGCCTTTTTCCGCCCTTTCCTATTTTGCAGATGGCACTTGCTCTTCCAGTCTGGACAGGATTTCAATGACTCAACACCGTGTCTTTGCCATGGCGAGTCCTTCATTGCGTAATGACATCCCCTCAATTCGTATTAAGATCTTAGTCAAACCCCGCCCTTATACCTTCGCAGCTTGAAGACTTTCATATTTTCCACTAGGCTGTCACGCTGGAAGCGCCTCTGAATAGATAGTACAGTTGGAAAAGCTTTATAAATTTTCATAGGCTACACGATATGATACAATTTACCGGGCAATACACTATTTTGAAATTTTATTTTATGTCAGATGGCTTGGCCGGATCTGCTGAAAGAAGGAAAGAGTCGGTTACCGTGAGAAGAAAGGGAGACTTCGGCAATGAAATAATCATGCCTATTATATATTTTGATCAGCAATAATTATATGTGAGCTTTGGGTTTTGCCATAAACCGATAAATCGACGCATCACAGAACTAGTGCTACCGATTCAAATACCCAGGCCTAAGGATTAATATCTTTGGCTAAGAACAATTTCTTCTTTCATTGATAGGGCCTACAAAAATACTTGTCATGGCGACCTTCGAACTCTGCGGTAATGATAATTATCTTAATCAGTAAAAGTCCGTGTGAAATAATAATATTGAGAATTGAAGCATCAGCTTGTTATGCGTTGCATTTGCTTCTTCAGACTTCCAATGGTTCGTCTTCAGTTATATCTTTTGCAAATAAAAATATATAGGGCCTAGACCTATTGCGGATTAGGCATAATCATTTCGAATCCGGATTCAGCAAAAACGAGGCAGAATATCCGGATAATATCCTTATTCAATAATCGGCAAAAAAGAGAGTAGGCCACCAATCAGTCACACCCTAACGTATTGGTCCCTTCAAATTTACTTTTACAGCAGAAATTCAGTAAGTTACAACACTGACTTTTAAAACCATGTTGAAGGCAGTCTTACATGAAGTCCTATTACGGTGAACTTTAGGCTATGTCTTAATAAGAATTCATGTTAATTCATGGACCTTTCTATAGAAAGCAGCCTATGATAAGCAGATTTTATAACAGTAAATCAAACCTCCGTTCGCCTCTAAGTAGTTTGCAATGTGGCCTTGACTTGTTCTCTGAAGGACCTTGCAGAATTCAGCATAATTTTCTGCACTGAAGCGGAGAAAGACCTTGAGAAAGAGTTGTTCCGTCTGCTTGAGATGATCTGGTTCACTGCCCATCTGCGAAACCTGTTCGTCTTCCAGCAGACTACTCCGGTTCATCTCCCACAGGAAGGCACAATCAACTTCAAGACACTGATCAAAGATCGCATGATGCTCTTGCAGGATGGCCAAGTGCTTGTTTTCTAAAATCATACAGGTTGTTACAGGTTAGGAATTGAAGAAGTAGTTTCTATCATTATAATAATAATAATAATAATAATAATAATAATAATATCTATAATTGGCATAATAATAATAATAATAATAATTATTATTATTATTATTATTATTATAATTATTATTATAATTATTATTATTATTTCAACGCTCTCGTTGATGATTCAGCACTTCAACGGTGGACCTGTAAGGGGTAGTTTTTCCAAGTGGGACCTTGAATAGGGTCCATTCTAGACAAACCTTCTATTATAATTAATATTGAAGTCCCCGAAGGATCATGTTTACCTCAGAGCAAAAAATAATATTAGATAATAAAGACAATATCAGCAACCAGGGCCGTAGCAACAATGAATGTGGCCCCCTCCGAACATATGTCTGGGGCGGCGTGGCCCCTTGCAATGCAGAAAGTGGTATACGCGGTATACATAATTCTGTAACGTGCATAATATATACTTATTGTAAGTAATTTCGTTTCACAATTATTAGGAAGCTCTAAATCTGATATTATTATACTCTATGAACTTTTCTAGAATTGGCATCAAAGTGGTTTGATCCAGTACTGCATATCTAAAAATTCGTTGCATTTTCAGCGTTCAAAATTTGGCTCTTAGGGCCCTTACAATACAGAAACTGGAACGCGGTATTTATATTTTATACCATAAAATTCATATTGTGTATACTATGTATAGACTACATAAGGCTACAGTGTAGGCTACATGTATTCCGTACATACTGCTGCTGACAGTGCTTTCCAACATGGATTGTGCAACAGCGTCAATCAATGTCACTTACATATAGCAACACCTTATTTTTTCCACTTTCGGGGGCCCCATTTCTTGCGGGGGCCCCCTCCGGTCGGAGGGTACGGAGGGCGGTCGCTACGCCTCTGTCAGCAACACCAGCAATAATTATAATAAGAGTAATAGTACTAATTTTATAAATAATTACAATAGGCCTATGGGATAATAATATCAATGTTATGATAGTGATATGGATAGTCATACAAATGTCACATTTCAAACAAAATTCTAATGACATTATAAAAAAAATGAGACCAAGTTAAATGAAGCAGTTGAGGAAAACAATTCTAATGATACGATTGTCGTGCATAATGGCGATGAATTTCAGACTAGTGACATCATACTCTTCAAATAGGCTTTAATGGTGCTGGAGAACCATGTTCGACTGATGAGAAGTGCTCGCCATTCTTGGCAGACGGATGCCATCAGCATGAATACTTGTTGACTGACTGACAGAGCGGATGCTTTCCAAGGAAGGCGAAGAAGCGAAACAAGAGACTGCCCCAGGATCACCTCCATCAATTCCCTGGGCAAAATGTCCAGCTGTAATTATCAGGAAAAACGAAATTCTGTAAGGCATATTAGAATACAGCTGAATTAGGAACCAAAACGAACAGTTCCTGCACTGCCCTGCAGGAAATCAAAGCATTATTTTTTATAACGACACAGAACAAAAGCTGAAAAAAGGAACCACGGAGTATTTATTTTACAGAACGAGATGACATTGCACATGGCTATCGGGACTCTGGAAAAGGGAACCAGAATAATGTGCAAGGAGTAAAACAGAAGATAAGTATTTTAATCTGAAATTTAAAAACTCTCAGAATCAAGAAAAAGTCTTCCAACAAAACGAGAGTCAGAAGTAGCTCAACAGCACAGAAGCCATCAAGTTGAAAGAATACAGTTTGAATCGGTGGATCTCAAACAAAGAGGCTCTAGATCCATAGAAAACAATAAATTATTAGATAATGAAAGCAGTAATTAAAATCATGAAACCATTATTATTCAGAATTAATTACTGCAAATTATCTGCAATGGAGATAAGTTTTAGTCTTCTGGACAGAATATTATTGTGAAACTTACAATCGAATTTCGTTGAATAGTCATTTGCTCTAGAACAAAACAAACTCGTTTATAGTAGACCTATTCCAATATATATAGGCTACGTATATAATATGTAATACTACTGCAGTTTACACTGCATAACACATGCTATGGTGGTAATACTTTGGCAGATTAAGATTTTGATGACTTTCTCAAAATGTTTTAGCGTGCTAATCACCATGAATTTAATTTGTTTCATTTAAGTAAAGATGTTCGTCGACGTATTAACAAGTTTAATAGACACGTTTAGTAAACGTGAATAAACAGCCATCTGGAGCGATCCTTGCATGTGGGGGCACTTACGTTCAAATTAAATAACGAATACAATGTCATGTAGGGTTTGCGAATAATAATCAATTTAACTTGTTTGTTACATGTTTAACGACACTGCCATATCGAAGATGATTAGTGTCGCCACGCCATTTAGGTCCCCGTGGACGGACCGTGCTAGCCCGAGATTTGAATCTCTGAAATAGCCACCTTCGGGAATCGAACCGCGACCCGCACGCTCTTTCACAGAGTGAATTGCGTGCAGACGCGCGGCCTTACCGGTGTAGCCAAGCGAGCCAGTTGATCCAATCAATTTAACTACAAGCTGTTAGCTTTTATAGGCTCTTGCTGCCCTGAACTTGCTGAGACACGATTGCAACCGTATAGCCTATAATACTCAGGGCTGTACTCTAGGGTGTGCGCGGGTATTCGGCGTGTACTCACTTCACGAAAAATTTGACATCGTGCACGAGATTCTAGGACGTTTCATCCCCGGACGATTAATCCCGGACGATTAATCCAGTGGACTGCTCATCCCCGGACGTTTCATATCCGGACGGTTCATCCCCGAACGGTTCATATAGTGTAAAATATGAATTGTTTATTAGTCGGCATGGTAATAGGCCTACGACATCCCGGTGATGTGTCACCTGTTCTATTGTTCTATCAACACCTGTTAAGCAGTGGCGGCGCCAGGATTTCAGTTTCGGGGGGCTGAAGCCTCGCGGCGAAAATTTCACATTTTCATCCGACAAAATTTCTGACGACCTTTTTTTAGTCGTCGACCGAAATCTCATGAAAGTTTTCCATTTTCGCCGCCAAAATTTCTGACGACCTTTTCTTAGTCCTCAGCCGAAAATCGTGGATTTTTCAATGTAAAAAATTCGGATGGTCCTTTTTTAGGGGGGGGGCTGAGCCTCTTGTAGGGGGGCTTAGAAGTAGAAGTTGGATTGATGAAAATAATTCCGGCTCAGATCATAGGCGGAGACTTGGTCTGAAGCTTGGGAGGGGGCGAACGAGCTACCAAAGGACGATTGCCGAGGCGCAAATCGCCGTGTAGGAGAGGGATGTGTCTCCTCCCCATCATCGAAAATGCTGCAATGCTGCAAAATTCCAATGCATTTTTAAATCAAACAAATTGGTCGGTGTTTGGGGTGATGTAGAGCAGTGGCGAAGACAAGGGGGTTTCGGGGGTTAAAATCCCTCACTTTGGTTTAGGAAACAAAACTAAAGGTTATTTATCCACCTACATAAGAAAAAACAAAAAATGTAGTAACAGTTGTTTTTCTTACTTATTCTCTTTGTTACTTTATTCCCTTTGTTACTTCATTCCCTTTGTTATTGTATTTCCTTTTTATTTACTGCTATTTACTGTAATAATGTTGGGTTGGTGTCAGGAAGGGCATCCGGCCACTGGCCAGGCCATAAACCTCCCATCATAAATTCCTGGCTACGCCACTGGTGTAGAGCGTCGCCCGCTGTGTCTAATACGCGGTCGGCAGGCGAGCCGGACAAAAACACATCGACGCAGAAACACGTAGGATGTCTCCAGCAGAGTAGACCCAGCGGAAAACACTTAGACCGCCGCCGGTCACGTCTAATACAGCGGTCGGCGGGGAAGGGAGGAACAAACACAGGTCATGCACGAGTTGCAGCAGCATACATTGATAAGAAATCGACAGCACGACCCAGTGAACACGGGCGGAGGTAGACAACACGGACAATGAACCAGGGCCGTTGGCGATGGAACAGTTGACGAGCTGTAGTTGGAAACAGGGATGGGAAATTGCCATCAGCGCCTAGTGATCACGGGCGGCGAAATTTCTAGACCGATCAAAGCAAGGAAAAACAGAAACGTATACCGATCTTCACAACCAAGGCTTAAAGTGTGGCTGGACGGTCATGGACGGCATCCATGCGCTTCTTTTCAAATCTCAACGCTGTCCTGTCACTTATTTGGACAGCAGCGCCTGGAGAAGTGAAGGGCGTCCAGGCACTTCTTTTTCTACACTTTAAGCACTGTTCACAACTGTCATGAAGCGCATACAAATTCGCCTGTCCATAAACTCACTTTTCTTTCTGTTCATAATGATCTCATCTACTCAATGACTAAGAGAGTTAGAGCTAAGTAAACAACCACGAAAAAAATACTGACTACCTTGTGAGTATACGTCTATAGGTAAATGGCCAGTTATATTTATGTTTAATCTCTGTTTACTAGATTAAAACCATTGGTCATAATTTTTCTATCGGTTTGTTATTTCGTTTCAGTTTGTGTTCATATCATGTATAACATGTTGTTCTTTGCACTGTTTTACAACAGCCAAAAATTAATGTTATCGAGAAAGGGTCAATGCAGCCTCAGCGGTCCATACGACCTTTTTGGACTGATCCCTTGACATATGCACCAATCACTTGAAAGTCATTGAGTTTGTACTGATTGGTGTTATTTTGTATTTGGCTGATTCTCTGTCAATAGACGGTTACTACTACATTTGTAACACAAGCAACGTGAGAAGTTGTGTGCCGATGACTGCTGTAACGCGCTTCTTACTAGTATCAACATGTCAAACATGCTGGAGCCCCAGAGTTCATAACTCTTTTACCAGGGTCATTACTAATCGTATCCTATCGATAAGGCTACTCCAAAAGAGCGACCATCAGAACAGCGACCTCAAAAGGGCGCCAATTTTAAAGGCGACTGATCGAAAGAGCGACCATCAAAAGGGCGACCTATAGGCTGAAATCTCACCGTATCGATCCTGAATGTTAATGTCATTTATGAAAAAGCGAAATGAAATAATCGCAATTTATAATGTTTTAAAACATAGTTATTACCGTAAATTAAACACTAATGATACCAAACGGACGTAACGAAAGTCTCTGCATAAATGTTCAATGAAAAAAACCCACTAATGATAGTCAACGAAACTAAAGACTAAGTACCGACCACTGACCACTCATAGTTATGACAGATATCATAGGCATAGGCTATAGGCCTACCTTACCCTCAGTCTGTATTTCTCTTTCATCTACCGTCTTTCATCAACCGTTTTCATTGATGTTGACCCTTTAGATTGCCAAAAAAGAGTAAACAAACAACCTGTTTGCGTATTTCTATTTGATCTGCCGTCTTTCGTCAACCATTTTCATGGAAACAATCAGATCGTGCACAGCGCGAACGTTCGATGTTCGCCCTTTTGATGGTCGCTCTTAAATTTAGTTCGGTCGCCCTTTTGATCGGCGCTCTTTCGATCAGTCGCCTTTAAAATCGGCGCTTTTTTGAGGTCGCCCTTTCGGTGTCGCCTTATCGATAGTGAACCGCTAAACTCTGTTCTTATGCCCCAGATTTATCATTTTAAACGATGCAATCTGATTTAATGTCTCTGATCATACCTAGACCAAGGACGGTTCCTGGTGAAAGAGGCTTTTCAGATTCAGGACTCAGTTTCTGGATCTCTCCCTCTGTGTCTGGACAAAACTGAACAAGAGCAGACTTCTACAAAAACTGAAAACTGTACAGTACCGCATTTAATTTATTTTATTTTATCAGCGTTAACATAGCGCCCCTTCAAGACCATAGGGCCTATGCTCATAAACATTTCACGTGAATCACATATGCCTACACGTCACTGACGAAGATTAAAATTGCGCCGCCTGTCAATAAAAAGAAGAAAAGCTATTATTTCTTACCGGTGATGGTTTATTATAACAAACAGCTTATTCTGTCTCAATTTGGACGTTGATTCAGCCATTTATCAATCCAGTCAAACTTTTCCTGTTAACTGATGAGTGCACTTGCTTATATTTGAGTCATTTAGGTCTACTAACGGTGTCAATCGTAATTGTAGGCTATTTCGTAACGTCATAATAACTCCATTAGAAGCACTTTAGCTCCGAGATACATTTTTTCCTGTCACTTTAGTAGGCCTATATAACCGTCGTTAAAACGTTACTCTACAAAGCTGCTAACAATGCTGATTTTTCTTACCGGTGTTGGTTTCTTGCAATCAATTCGACTTTCTGAAATGTCATTAAATTCTTTTGTTAGAAAGTTTAAAAGAACAATAACCTAATTGGAAAGACTTTTATTACTTCCTATATTATAAATTCACGAGAGTGTACAGAAAGAGCAAACCTAACCTGGGAGAGGCTAGGACGTCATAAACCTCAAACGTCCATGCCAAGAAGAAGGCCTGTAGGCCTATAGCCTACTGTGTGGCCTATGAGAAGTTGAATTTACAATTGAGGACAAACAGCTGAATTAAATCACTGAAAAAGCTCGTACCTCCATATTGGATGCTAAAACGCTGCAAGTGAGGCTTGCAATTCAAAAGACAACCAAAATGGCAAATTTGAACAGAGCATCAGTACATCTTGGTCTCTACCTGCCACCTGGAAATAGCATTCCGCCTGTTTCCATTCCTCCATATTTATTTTCAGTGTAAACGGCAAGACTTCATGGGCGAGGAATGTCAGCGTTTGTTGAAATATCTTCTTCAGATGTCCAGATTCTAGCATCTGTAGCAGGCATGACATCGCACGTCTATCACGACACCACAAAAACACAGTTATGCTGTTTCCCAGGCATGCACCTTTGTAGCGAATTCCGCTTAATTCCAACTGCATCCATAGATCTTTGACGTCAGCCCACAAAGAGTGCTTCTCTGCGCTGCCACCAATCAGAGCTTTGCTAAGTTCATTCATTTTCGCAGCCAAGTCAGTTTCGATCTGCTTTATGTCTGCCGGGGACATCTCCTTTGTTATGTTTATATGCATAATACCAACAGCTACAAAACAGAGAAAGGCAAGCAACAATAAACTTTATTATAAAACTATATAGGCCTAGGCCTACAACAGCTGTAAACACAGAGACAGAGAAAAACGATGGACTCTTTAAATTGTACGGTGAGTCACAACCCCCTTCTCCCTCAGGGGCGGATCCAGGGGAGGCAAATCCGACCATGGGCCCCCATTTACAAATTTCGTTAATTTTGACCAGCTATTCTGGTTCGGAAAGTTGACGTCCCCCGATGAGTAGATTCGTAGGCTCCCTCCTCACGCCCCCCCCGCCCCCCCCAAAGTCCGTGCACGAGGTCCACATACAAAAAAGTCATCAACTATTTTGGCAGATAAAATGGTACCCTTTCTTGGGGATTCGACAAATGACTAAAAAAGTCATCAGATTTTTCGGTGACCAAGACGAAAATTTTGGCAAGAAGAGGTCCATATATTATATAGCCTATCGAATACATGATTTCAACGATTCACGTAATCGAATAATTGCGAAGGCAAAGGACAGAATGGAATCAATGGATCACAGCATCATTGATGAGTCAGACAAGCGTTGACGAATACCTATACGGCGTCTTCGCGCATGCGTGATTGCTCATTGCCCAAGGAGGAGTTAAAGCAAAAATATCTATGACATAGCTTAGTTTTTTATAACTCACCATGTATAAGCTTACTATAAGCACGGACAAAAGGTTAGCTTGCACAACAATTTAAGTGCATTTTAGCCGGTCGAAAACTCGTACTAATTGAACAAAATCAAGGCAGCAGATAGAATAATCAATGTCACAATTCGCCTTCTCAAACATTATCAGCAATTAGATCGACTGTAAAACTCATTAGGGCCCGGCCTATAATAAGAATAAAGTGTGAATAGTTCATAGAACAATTCCTACCACCCGGTTCAGACAGCACTTTGGCAATATGCGACTGTTCAGTTCCATGCAGTGCTCTGATGAAGACCTTGAAAGCTGCAAGACTGCGTCTCCTCATAATGTTGATAAGTTCGACAATCATTTTTGTTCGGGTTCCTTGGCCGTTGATGTGCTCCATGTGTTTCTCGGTGATCGCTCTTGATGCATATAGAAGACCCAGGAGTCCCTCAGTTACGAGGAGTTCACGCTGAAAGTATAGTCCATTCGCCCTTAGCTGAGTCATTTCTTCACGCCCAAGAGGGCGCTCTAAGCCGTAGCGCAAGTCAAGCCGTTCTGCGAAACAAGCACGCAATGTATCAGAGAGACCAGGTTGCATTTTTAAAATATGAAAACGATTTATCTATTTTCCCATTAAAATTCCCTTAGATATTGAAGCATATGTGTTGGTCATTCATTCATTCATTCATTCCGAAAATTTATATAGCGCCCCTTCAAGAAGCCTACTCAGAGGCGCTCCCAGTCCAGCCACAGCTAAAAAGATAGGTCTTGAGCAACTTGTAGAAAGCAGGCAAATTATTCCGAGGTAGTAAGCGTAGTGCAAGTGGGAGCCCATTCCATGGGGACGGGTCAACAACCGAGAAGGCTCGACGCTGTCTGGTAGCAGAGCGGGTTCGAGGGACCAGCAGCTCCCCATTGGCCGAAGAGCGCAAAGTTCTACGGGAGGCTACAACAGAGACAGGGCGACAGAGATCAGATAAGTAGGAAGGAGCACTACCAATTAAGGACCGCCAAACAAGTGCTGCTATCCTGTACGAGATGCGCTGGGAGACTGGAAGCCAGTGCAGAACATCACGCATGTAGGCAGAAATTGGGGCAAATTTTGGGATGTGTCCAATAAGCCGAGCAGCAGAGCGCATGACCCGATCAAGACGCCCTATTAAGCTAGATGGGTGGCCAGCAAGAATTGAGCATCAATGATCAATTCTGCTAGTTACGAAAGCGTGGACAAGGACCACAGCGGCATCATGAGATAGGGACCGCATGACAACACGCAACTGGCGGAGCTGGTAATAGCAGCTTCGCGTTACTAGGTTGACATGTTGTGAGAAACTAAGTTCTTGGTCAAGTGTCACTCCAAGATCGCGGACGGTATGAGAGAATGCAATATGGGGGATCTCTGTCGCCCTGTCTCTGTTGTAGCCTCCCGTAGAACTTTGCGCTCTTCGGCCAATGGGGAGCTGCTGGTCCCTCGAACCCGCTCTGCTACCAGACAGCGTCGAGCCTTCTCGGTTGTTGACCCGTCCCCATGGAATGGGTTCCCACTTGCACTGAGCCAAAAGATGCATGTCTAGACTAGTCAACTGTCTGCGACCGCCAATCCAAAAGCTATACGTGCACCCTTTGCAATAACCTACGTGCACCTGTGACGCGCGGGGGCGCCGCCTGTCCTACCGTTTCCGCCCCCAAATTAATGGGCTCTATTGTTGCGCGCCCCCTTAAGCGCGGTTGAGGAAATCCGGGTCCTAGGTCAAAGGTTTTGGTGTCAATGGTAGCAGGTTCGAATCCTAACCTAGGGTGTGAGCTTCTCTGGTTACCAAATTCCTCAGGATGGGCCGATATTGGACATATGTCAGCGGTGGCTGTTAAGCTCACAACAGCCCCACTAAATGGGTGCTTATCTGGGTTCGATTCCTCAACTTTCCCCCAAGCTCCATCACCCACTTTACCTTCAGCTACCGACTTCACCATTGTTTCACATTCTTTCTGGCGGGAACTTAATTGGGCTTGCTGCATGGAAACTAGATTCAGCTCTTCGGCTAGACCGATTAAAATGCTACTCTGGCGCTCCATAAACTGTTCTATTGTAGTCATTTGCTTCTGTAATACAGCAGGGTCTAAGTCATCAGTATTGTCTGTAGTCCCCAACTCAAGGGTTTCTCTCAGACATATCTCATCTTCCTCTTGTCCTGTCCCTAAGACACTGTCCGTTTCCCTGTCGGAGTCCATTATAATTCGATAGCAGAAATCACTTCACAGTTCTCTATTTAAGTTTCATTTATTGTAGAATTAATCAAGCGACTGTCTGTCGTTCATTAGCAATTATTTACACAGCCGATAAAATAGAATCAATATTAAAGATTCACTATTAAGGCCTTCCTAAAACGCCTATGTCCCTTGACTAGCTTAAGTTTTATCAGATCAGTTCACAGACTGACTATTTCACACCTATCCGATCAGTTCACAGACTGAATATACCACAACTAATATTTGCACCAAAATAGCGATACAAGTTTTATCTAATTACACTTAGTTCAGGTTCGAGCTCTATAGATTAGGTTGCCTATACTTCCCTGTTCCCATTGATATTTTAGGACAGCCGATCCACCGTTTTCCGTCCTGTAGAAAGTTATTGAGTCGTCGGCCGATGCCAGAATTTCTCCGTAGGAAGCGTATTATCAATTTAATTGTTGCCGGAAATCTTCGTAATTACACATCGACTCACAAGACATCGGAAGAACCTCGTCTTCTACCCGAGAAACTTGCCAGAATCAAAAATACCATCAATTTTACCACGATTCACGATTCCCACCAGCCTAGGTCTTACACGATTCAACTCTGCAGCCCGACTGAAGGTTTGCGCGTTAATTTGCCGCAAGAGAGCGCTTTTTGGCGCCTAAAACATCGCGTGATGTCTAACCAATCAAAAATCGCACGTGGCGGAAAGTTCCATTGAAAAATGCATGGGAAGCTAAATATAGCGATGACCGCATCGATCAGTGCTAAGCATAGCACCCATGAATTCGTAATAGAAATAGCGGCCTTACTTAAGTAAATAAGTAAGGTAGCTTGTAGCAACCTGGTTCGCTACACCCCCCACAACTTACTCTTAAATTTACCAGTACCCTGGTAAATTTAATAATACTTCGGAGCTCGAACCGGATACATAGTACTGGTATATCATCTAGCATGCTACAGCTTACAATGTCTCAAAAGTTACATTAACAGGCATAGAAATTTGTACAATGGCTGATTATTAGTCAGTCATAAGGGTTCACATATGCCCAACAACAGCTCTTAACTAACCGAGGTCCTCAAACTGACCAACAACGTACTACTAATCTTCCCAGTCTAGAAACTGTCACAGTTTTTATCAGTAATACCTGCCATCAGATTACATACATCATATAGCAATACCATCGCGGAAAGGTAAAACATAGCAATGCAGGACATAGCATTTCCAAGACAACTCAGTAACACAATTGTATAGTCCACATAAAATAACCAATTGAAATCATATCTTCATTTCACGACTAGTGTTAGATGTGTTAAATTCCACGATGCTAAATTATAGGAGCCTGATACATCTAAGCGGTAACATCACTGCTTACAACCAACTCGATAGCGTTAAACGAGGAATGGTGCGGCCTTCTTAATAGTAAAGAGTGTTATAACTATCGCCTCCTCATGACTTCCTACCCAAGGGGGTATCATATCCAAGATGTCGATCTTATCTTCCATGCCAACTGATTGTTTCGGTCTGTAAGAAGAAGCTTAACCGTTTAACGTAACCCCATTAACTACACATAGTTACAATCACCTAGCTTAACTACTTTTAGCAATTATTCACAATGAAACTTAACTACCTACTACTTCCAGCAATTGCTCAGAGCCACGAGACGAGAGAAAAGTCCTCTAAACACATATAACATCATGCTCTGGCACCAAATCCTATATTAATCCATTATTACATTTTTATACAGTATTGCCGCTATACAGAATTTCACATATAATAATCACAATCAACAAGAATCGCTATAGAAGAATCCACACCCACTAGGACCTACTTATTACAATAGCGCTCCACAAATTTTCAAACACAACATAGGTCTTTAGCGAGAGACGCTACAGAAGCATGAGGTAATGTAACCTTGAGCTACAGAGATCGAACCTGAGATATACTACTTAATTGCTATCAACCATGTCACAACCTAAAAATGACTCAGGAAGTTAACATCCTACGCAATGGCAACACAATTCGAAACAGATCAGCCGTACAACAGTTAAAGTTTCCTAACTAGGACCGATTCAAACTGTCTTAACAGCGCATTACTAATTTCCATTAGCAGAAACTGCCGCAGCTCTTATTATCAGTACACGCTATCACTTCTACCCATTATACAGCAGAACATTTCCAAAATGCAAAACATAAGAAATGCAAAAGCACAGCATTGCTAAAACACATCAGCAGTATCATTGCACAGTCTTTGCCAAAGCTCAAGCTGTCAATACAGTTTACATCTGTCAAACTAGTAACTCTTAACTAAATGACATCTCAAACTGAAAACCAGACAGTCTTAATTCTCATTAACAGAAACTGATACATAGTCCGTATCATCAACACAAGGCGACTAACTGAAATCACATTCATTAGTACATCCAGTTTCACAGATTGAATCTCACAATTCAACTAAAGCTCTATTAACAATGCATGGCCAAAACCATACAGTTTATCACTAATACAGGCCACAATTAACTAAGCAGGTGTCTTTACTCTGGCACAATAGTAAGTCTGCAACACATAAGCTTGCTTAGCTATATTTAGCAAACACTGACAACTAATACTTAAGCCTAACTACATTCTACTTTCAATAATTGCTCGGAGCTCCTAGCTAGAGAAAGTTCTCAACACAATTTATCATGCTCCAGCACCAACTCTTATTTTCATTAAACATAGTATTACGTTGCTACCAACAGTAGCTCTATAACAGAATCTGTTCCTAAGATAATTTTATTGCTATTATACTATACTAAATCTCAGATACACAACACACACATGAAAGACAATGAAGCTTATCATTCAAAGCTACAAAATATATCACTCATCTTCAAGCACTCTCAGTCACTCTCATACACATTACCTCATACTACCTCTTAGACAATGTTTGATATCCACAAACCATCTTTTCTACTGCAATCCGAAACCAAGGTTCACCCATTCCCCAAGCCAAACATATACAGCAACTTAAAACTTAAGCTGTGTTTTACAGGCACGCATTCCTTTTACAACAAGCCACTGTTACAGAGATGAAGCAACGTCAGATCATAAACCTAGGGTACTAATAATGCATACCAACATGCACACGTTTCAACATTACATCAAGGCTTAGCTACCTGGATCGAAGAAGGACTTACTGCTCAGTTAAGCATACCCAAGGCATAAAGGATTTATTCCCATATCCTATACTAGTCTATTACATTACAATCCTTGCAGGAAGTAGTCTAAGACTGTACGAATTCATCCACAGGCCCAGCTTCACCATTGCATGCAATCTCCACTGCCTGCTACAGTGATTCTGCCTCTAAGTCTATAATCCAACTTACTCACTAACTCTCAGGGCGATGCTTACAATTGGGTGCTCTACTCAACCTTACTACACAATCTAGCACCACATTATCACCAAGTTACTCATTCATCCAATCATACAAGGTTATCCTTCAATCACCACGCAGAATGCTAATTTCTTCTACCATAGCATATTATAATCATAACTTTTTAACTTGCAATCATTATTATGCACATAACATACAAGCACAAAATTTGCCCTTCTTCGTGGCAACAAGAAGCAATTCAAATATTTAAACTGAGTTTAAAACTACCCTTTTTATTTCAAACTAAAGGACTACTCCTTAAGCATTAGCATCACCTCACTCTACATTACTTTCTTGTAACTGCTACTAAACACTTACTGTAAACATTTTCCACATAGTTATAGTCAACTAGCTTACATCAGAAAACACAGCATTTATGCACAAGAAAATAAAACAATGTATTCCCACATCACATAGTTACATATCATCAAAAAGCAAATAAAACAGAGAAGATTCTATTCTCCCATCGCTTACTCTCGTCGCCATTACACGACCTGGAGGGATTCTACACGAGACAAGTACAAGTATCTTTACCTGGTTATCTCTTTCCTTTATCACAATTCTCTATTATTCATCTCATCTACATAGCCTAGTTATTGTTATCATCAGAGGACACACAGGTAATCTGAAACACTTAAGCTACACTTCACACTAATAACACTATGCATTCTCACATAACCTATATCATCATATTACACTTCATACTGTAATCAACTTTCACATTTTTACACAGTAAGAAAGCACAATATATCAACGCACATTAAAAGAAAAATGTAAACCTACATCTCAAGGCCACATATAATATCATCAAAAACACAACTAAAGCAGAGAAGACTCTATTCTCTATTCACCTACTTGTCGCCATTACGCGACAGGACTACCCTATCATATCACATTACATCACATTACGCTTGCCACAGTCTCGCCAGCATTGCGAGTCTGTTTCCTCCGGTGAGTTTGATCCTCTGGTCGACACCAGACTTTGGGCAGCGAGTGACCATGTAGAGTGCATCTGACTCTTCCACTCGCATTGATTCGACAGATGGCGTCACTGGAGGAAGGCAAGTTCCACCCCGGAAGGAACTATTGGGATCGACCCGAGGATGCACATCCGATGGACGTGGGATTCGGGCTGCCACCTCAGCAGGACAGAGATTTCCGAAGCGATTGGACTGGACAGCAGTCTTCTTTTGACACGAAGCTTCCGGTTCGAAGGTTTCGGTTTGCACGGCACAGATTTCTTTCGTGATTTTCGTCTCTGGCAGCACTGTTCGATTTTCGACATTCGTTTCACAGCTCGTTTCAATGTTCGGAGAATTTCGCAGGTCACACACAGTTTGTTTCGCTCGCTGACGCTGTTTCAAACTGTTTTTGCACAGGACATTCAGCCGCAGGTTCCGGACAAGGATCCATCCTTTTCCTACATGCCACATGACATTTTCTTTCACCATCCAAGAGAGACCGAGGATCAGTTCAGTAACCTGCTCAGTTACCAAGCAAGGTATTTCGAAAGCCTGATCTCCGATTTTCAGTTTCAGTACAGTTTCTCCCATTACACGAATTGCAGACCCGTTAGCAGCTTGTAATAGTTGACTGGAACCGATAATTTCTTTCGAGTCCACTAACGACGCAGGGCATAATGTCATTTCACTGCCAGAGTCTAACAAAGCTAGCAATTTCTTTCCTCTAATTGTCACAGACAGATAAGCGTCACTGTTTCCTTTTACATGTCTAGCGTTACTCACCCCAGGTCCTTCAGGTTCATCTTGCTCTCCAGTTGACGAAGAGGTTATTCTGCGAGGACAAACCCGGGCCAAATGTCCAACCTGGTTGCACTCGAAGCAGCGTCGGTTGTCAGGAGTTGTTCTTCGGTAGTTTTGATTCGGTTTCTGACTCCATCGTTGATTCATATAGTTTGTGCCTCTCCATGCTGAAGAGGTGCGTTGCGGTTGCCATGGCGAATAGTGTCTTTCGGTCGATGGAGTATTTAGCAAGCAGTCCATTCTGTCACTCAATTGCTTTAATTGACGGGCAATGTCTTCGCGAAATTCTTTCGTATCGCAATCTCCCGTTTCATCACTTTCCTTCACAATTTTGACTCGGCCTGGACGTCGTTCTTGGCGGTCCATGCCATCTTCATCAGCTCTGCGGTAGCCTTCCAGTCTCATGGCCGTTTTGTACGCATTGTCTAGGGTGACCGGTTCTCTCTCTCTCACTTTTAAGGCTAGCTCTTTGTCTCGTAAAGCATCAAGGAAAGCTTTAATCGCTATAGTTTCACTGTGTGTTGACCTCGGTCCTGGAAATGCCAGAATCATTAATCGTCTTATGTCTTGGACTAAAGAACCCAGATCTTCTCCTACCTTCTGTCGGCGAGCACTTAGTTGAGTCTGGTACAAAACCGTTTGGTCAGTGCTCCCCTGTCTTAGCCTCAACCTGTCCATCAGGTCGGCGCATGTGGTGATTGTGTCAGAGTCAAATTCATAGAGAAGTTGATCTACAGGTTCGACCAGTGCGCAGGTCAGTTGTGCTAGTTTTTCGTCTTCTGTCCATCGGTTGTTCTTGGAACACACCTCAAATTTTTTTAGGAACACCTCTACCGACGTTTTCCCATTATAATGACCTAGTTTCATGTGCGATCTCACCTTCTCTCTTGTTGAGTCGGCAGCTGAAGTCTGAACTTTCTCGGCAGCTTTTTCTTGTTCTGTGTTGGTTGATGGAGTTGCATGACCACCAGTTGATGCTCGACTTTCAGCAGCAACTTGCACTGCTGGGAAAGAAAGACTGACTGTCTTTCCTTCAGCTGATTTCAGACAGTTATCTTGACAGTTCACACTGGCTGAGCTGAGCTTTTCTGACGATGGATGCAGTTGCATGACCTTGGCAGAGTTTTCCAGAACTGTGTTCGTCATGGGCCACGGTTGCATCTGGATCGGAAGAGAAACTGCTTCCGTGTAGACAGGGAAGACTGGAACAGGTGGAACCATCTTCCGACTGCAAGGCGTATACACGGGCTGACCATTAGCCCAATGTATGTATTCGTAGCTGTGCGTGACTCGAGTTTCCGACGACAGGGACACCATGGACATGATCGGTCGACTCGGAGCAGATGTGTACGCGAACATCTGAGGAACTGATGCGAAGACTGGAAGGATTCTTCCGGGTTCTGTTTTCGACTCGCAGAACAGGACATCAGAAGCAGCCGAGGTGACTGAAGCGGTCACTTGTGACAGCGTTTTACTCGGTGACCGGGATTTTTCTGTTTCAGGAACCGACGAGGGGGGGAAGGTGGCAGCCCATGGGGTAGCAGTCGCTGATGACCGGTGAGGATGTGCATCCCATGTTCCCACGTGGTCGTCGCTCAGCAACGAAGAATCCCCCATTTTTCCATCTGAAACTACAAGTCTGGGATTAGTACAAGTTTTACCCTCATTTTGCTCTACACCTAACGCTTTTGATTCGAGTTCGAGTCTATCTAGAGATCGCAAGTCAGTGATTTCTGAATCATCATCTTCAGATTTATTTTCGATTCCAATTCTAACTAATTTATCTTGTTTTCGACGCATGTAATTTTCAAAGTCAAAATCTCTATACAAAACATTTGTATCATAATAATACATTGTTTGACCATGCAACATGTCAGTTGTATTTACTCTTTGACCTTGACCTTGACCTTGTAAATCAATTACCTTTTGACCTTGTAAGTCATTTACCTTTTGACCTTGACCTTGTAAATCCCTTGGTCTAGCACCAAAGTATTTCATCTGTACATCCATTCTTCTTGGCTCATCTTGTGAAAAATTTTCTTTTCCATTTTCCACTTCTTCCCATAAATCTTCTGTTCTACCAAATCTGGGATCCATTATTATTTTACCCTCTGACCCATGACCTTTTGTAGCTTCACCTCACTTCTGGTACCAATTGTGACGCGCGGGGGCGCCGCCTGTCCTACCGTTTCCGCCCCCAAATTAATGGGCTCTATTGTTGCGCGCCCCCTTAAGCGCGGTTGAGGAAATCCGGGTCCTAGGTCAAAGGTTTTGGTGTCAATGGTAGCAGGTTCGAATCCTAACCTAGGGTGTGAGCTTCTCTGGTTACCAAATTCCTCAGGATGGGCCGATATTGGACATATGTCAGCGGTGGCTGTTAAGCTCACAACAGCCCCACTAAATGGGTGCTTATCTGGGTTCGATTCCTCAACTTTCCCCCAAGCTCCATCACCCACTTTACCTTCAGCTACCGACTTCACCATTGTTTCACATTCTTTCTGGCGGGAACTTAATTGGGCTTGCTGCATGGAAACTAGATTCAGCTCTTCGGCTAGACCGATTAAAATGCTACTCTGGCGCTCCATAAACTGTTCTATTGTAGTCATTTGCTTCTGTAATACAGCAGGGTCTAAGTCATCAGTATTGTCTGTAGTCCCCAACTCAAGGGTTTCTCTCAGACATATCTCATCTTCCTCTTGTCCTGTCCCTAAGACACTGTCCGTTTCCCTGTCGGAGTCCATTATAATTCGATAGCAGAAATCACTTCACAGTTCTCTATTTAAGTTTCATTTATTGTAGAATTAATCAAGCGACTGTCTGTCGTTCATTAGCAATTATTTACACAGCCGATAAAATAGAATCAATATTAAAGATTCACTATTAAGGCCTTCCTAAAACGCCTATGTCCCTTGACTAGCTTAAGTTTTATCAGATCAGTTCACAGACTGACTATTTCACACCTATCCGATCAGTTCACAGACTGAATATACCACAACTAATATTTGCACCAAAATAGCGATACAAGTTTTATCTAATTACACTTAGTTCAGGTTCGAGCTCTATAGATTAGGTTGCCTATACTTCCCTGTTCCCATTGATATTTTAGGACAGCCGATCCACCGTTTTCCGTCCTGTAGAAAGTTATTGAGTCGTCGGCCGATGCCAGAATTTCTCCGTAGGAAGCGTATTATCAATTTAATTGTTGCCGGAAATCTTCGTAATTACACATCGACTCACAAGACATCGGAAGAACCTCGTCTTCTACCCGAGAAACTTGCCAGAATCAAAAATACCATCAATTTTACCACGATTCACGATTCCCACCAGCCTAGGTCTTACACGATTCAACTCTGCAGCCCGACTGAAGGTCTGCGCGTTAATTTGCCGCAAGAGAGCGCTTTTTGGCGCCTAAAACATCGCGTGATGTCTAACCAATCAAAAATCGCACGTGGCGGAAAGTTCCATTGAAAAATGCATGGGAAGCTAAATATAGCGATGACCGCATCGATCAGTGCTAAGCATAGCACCCATGAATTCGTAATAGAAATAGCGGCCTTACTTAAGTAAATAAGTAAGGTAGCTTGTAGCAACCTGGTTCGCTACACACCCTTTGCAATAACCTACTCAATAACGTTGATTGAGCAGAGGTCGTACCCGTAGAATAAGTGGTTTCCAATCATTATAATACAGGTATATAGATCTAACTCAAGGTATAGGGCAGTGTTGTGACTACTGTCCAACCTTTTTGACACCGTGGGCCACCAAATAGCCTTTCTTGAAGCCGAGGGTCACACCGGTGAACTCAAAATCAACATCTATGACCAGATTTAAATTGTTTGAGCTGCATTAAAGATATGGATTAATCATAACGGATGCGTCGTGGGAACTTGATTTTGTATTCACATTGTCAAATAATTTTAAAAATGCACGAACTTGTAGCCATTAGTTGGTCTGCGATTTGCTTTTCTTCATCAAAAAAGTGAAAATATTTGACTAGCTTAGGTGGGCCACTTAAAACCAGCCGCAGGTTGGACAGCACTGGTATAGGGCCTAACAACTAAATTCTATTCCCAATGTCTGTATTCCCAATAATTGAACATTTCCATCCAAAAGCCACTTAAGGCGTGACCGGTCGGTCATGGACGGCGTCCAGACACTTGTTGTCAAACCTTAACGTGCCATTTAACAGGGCTGGATGTGGCATGGGCTGCACGGGCGACAGTCCACGCGCCACCACTTATGGCCGAAGTATCAAGATGCGTTCTAGATTAAAAATACGTGTTTGATTCGTCGTAATTCCGATTAGGTTCTTTCTTTTGTGAATAAAGTTTAAGCCCTTAGTGTTAATTTTAATCACTGGATCACTACTTATCGCTTTATCATTGGACAGACCAGAGAAGATTTCTGAGTAGGCCTATGTAATTAATGTAAATTCTAATTCTGAGAAACTATTGAAAGAAGGTCAAAAGGGCTTAGGAAATAGATTACGTGACAGATTATCTGATTTTCGGCACCCCGCCAAAAGGGCGCCCGACAAAAGGGCGCCGACAAAAGGGCGCCGACATAAGGGCGCCCGACATATGGGCGGCGCTCTTAAAAGAAATAGAATCGATGAAGAGTCGGCCTATAAGTGATAATATTATGAGCAAATAAGCAGGTCAACGGCGACGCGACAAAGCGCAATTAGGCCTACTACTAAACTATTTCACACATGATGTTTGTTGAAGTCCAATATGCTCCGAGGACCTGGAAGAGGTGCTAAAATAAACAAATCAGGTGCAGAAAGCGGTAACATGAGAGGTTGAAAAGTTCGTTACCACGTGATAAGAGCTTCATATAAAAGTAAAGGAAGCAGGGCAGGTCTACCGTTTGGAAATTGTTAACATTTCTATTCGACATTGAAACATTATTATTATAGCCGAGTGTTAAGAACTTTTTGACTTTAACGACATTGAACCATTAGGCTAACAAATTATTGCCGTAAACTACAGTAGTTATAACTTTTTATCAGATTCCTAGTTTTAACAACTTTTCAACTTCTCAATAAATTGCTTGTTTGTATTTCTCAAATAATTTTTTGCCTTCTAAATCTCGTTAAAACTTAAAGTCATAATAGCTAGCCTATGTAGTGGTGGCTCACTTGTCGTTTTCAAATCATTTATTTCATCCGCGATATCTTTCAAGATGACATTTCTTTTAAGAGCGCCGCCCTTATGTCGGCGCCCTTTTGTCGGGCGCCCTTTTGTCGGCGCCCTTTTGTCGGCGCCCTTTTGTCGGGCGCCCTTTTGACGGGTCACCCTGATTTTCATATCTCCACTTCACATCGCCTTTTGGACAACCCCTCTGATGCGCTCATACAACGCGCCGCTCATAAATAGCTGCTGGTGCCTTAATTGCTAGCAAACGTTCTAGTTTTTTATATTACGATTACGAGTTTAGGTTAGTCTCAGCATTGAATTCCATTGACTTACCTCCATTGGCCAGTAAAATATTTGCAACGTGGTGCTGATCTGTGTTTCTGAGGGCTTCAAGAAAATCGAGAAGTTCTTTCTCGGTGCTTTTCAATTTGATGTAATGCAGCAAGCAGTCATTCTTCTTAAAGCGTCCGGACCTTGCGCTCACATCCTCGTAACTTTCCTCATTTAGCAACCCAAGACGAAGCAATTCTTCAAGAAGTCCGAACTCCGAGTCAATGAAGTCGCGTAGCTCACTGGAATTCTGTTTAATTGCCTGCAGAAGGTAGAGTGAATCTGTGGAAACACAGCAAATATGGCATATGGCCTTGCTTAAGGCATTAGACAAATGTAGCAGGACAGAACATCATACACACAATGTCATCATTTCTTACAAACTGTAGCCTAATTAGGAATTTCTCACAAAACTTAATTTTAATGCAGCACATGCCGTTACAAGGGCGTCTTCATAAACGTAATCACACGATCATCAAAGAAAAGCCTGAGAAAATGGATATGTCTTGTGTCTTGTCTTGAAAAACTCAATCGAGTCAGCAATACGAATATTGTTAAGCCGACTATTCCAGCAGCGAGGCCAGCAGTTTAAAAAGCGCGTTCCCAAAAGTGTGTTCTCATCATTCGCAGGTAGCCTAGAGGCAGCCTTTTCACTTTGAAAGCCAATCCAGCATAACGCCGCCGCTTGCACGCAGTTCAGTGGGATCTGATGTAGTTCGCGCGCGCGGGAGCAAGAGCTTATACTCAATTGCAGTAAGGCATCAGAAGCATTGGTCACGCATTGCATACACAGTGCAACCAAAATATAGTAACAAAAAGTCTAATGTAAATGGTAGAACCCTACTCTAAGTGAAACATTGGAACCTATATAATGCAAACTTGATATTATTCTAAAATGTATTCAAGGCAATCAAGAGACAGTGAGCAACAACCTGATATTGGGTTCCCAGGTGGATTCTCTTTCAGAAATTCCTTGCGCCATTTTTCACCGATCTGTAGAAGCAACAGAGCAGCATCCTTTCTGCATGGACCCTCAGGATCCAGTAGAATCCGGTTATCTTCGATCTCTGTTCCATCAGTCTCCAGAACAATCGTTAGTGCACCTTTCAACTCCAATATCAGCCGGCCTAGCAATAAAAATAGATCATAGGGTTCACTCGATGAGCTGCGTCTCTATGTAAGGAAAGCAGCATACTTTTTAAGTAAGTTATGCCACAAAAAGCAAATACCGGTAGCGATGATGAAGTCAAATATCTATTTGAAGAAGAAACAAAGCAAGAGACAGGCTACTTCCTGGACACAGCTATAGATTGCCCCAGAACCTCACATAATTATGCTTTTAGGCAATATTAAGCAGTAGCATTAAAGATCATAATGGTTAAATTATATAGCCGATGTGTCTACATGGCCTTCATTCTAACTCAGTTATTCAATTTTCAAGTCATTCACCTTTTTCACACAACTCGTCAATAGATTGTGCCTGAACGGTTTTCCGAACGCTTCGAGCAGCATTCCAGATCTTGAAAGATGGCTGTTAACGAGTAAAGAACAATAAATATTATATGTCATTGCAAGCAACCACGGAATTAAGTGATATGCACTAAAAATTGAACTTCTGAAAAGAAAAAATTACAGTTTCGGAGATATAGCAAACACAATACCTATTCTCGCAGCTGTATGCATTGGGAAACCTGCCATTTGCGCACAATTGATGAGAATTTAAATTAATTTGATCAGATAGGCTACTTTGAAAAAAGGACCGCTCTAGCCCAAACCAGTCCTTAAATTCTTAAGATTCTAAAAATAATCAGCAGTCAATTTAATGATCGATTCAAGCAGTTACTTATCAAGTCAATGTGACACAAGACAATACTAAAATTCATATAGCTACTCTGCAAGATGTGCCCCAGCTTGTCTAGCAAAGCATCACTGTCTACAGTCTGGCTGAGAAGGGACAGAAAGAAGGTTAAGATCAACAAGAATACCACAACTGAAAAGGTAACGCGTTGTGTAGTATCAGTGCCAACAAATGGAGCTAGCAGTTGGCACAATCCATGGAATAACCAGATCTGCCCTTGCCCAGACCAATAGTGCACACCTACTCTTGTTATACTGCACAAATCAGTAGCCAATGAAACCCATCTAGTCAAAGACGGTTATTGCAAGTAGCCTATAGGGCTGTAGCACATCGAATTATCTGAATCAATGCTGCATGGATTGTCATTGCAGTTAATAGTCGACGTTGCTGCCCACCTTATTCATGGTCTCTTGAAGCACCTGAAGTTTGCCACATTTTCTTCCTTCAAGACACTTCCCATTAGCCTCTTTCGCCTTGGCGCCCTCAGTTCAAAATTTTAACTCATATGCGTAGCTGCTTGGCCTGTGGTTAAGTCCATCATACATTAAAACCTTAGGCGCCTCGGGCTCTTTACTCCCTCATCGGTCCTAACTCCTGACTTGGTTCAGAAGCGCTTCTGAATCGCGCGACACCTAACTATCGATTCATTCCAATTAGGCTACTGATTGTTCCCTTTTACTCTTATTTTTGTAAAGTTTATTTTGCCTCTCTCAATGTAGGCTACCAGGTTGTGGTAGTACGAGAAGATCTTGGCGTGTTGTTGAAGCATAATAGAGCCAACGCGATTACTGAGACCTTGCTATTAGATACAAGAGGTTGGCCCTTGCGATGTAGGATTTGAACTCAACGTGTGAAGGCCTATTACTCTTACTAGAGTCTTACCTTTGGAACTGGCCATGGCGACGTCTGGTGATCGGAGTGCGCGCTTGACACTCCTAACTTTGTAAAATACGGAGCTGTATTCTTTTTGCCTGCTTTAACCAGTAGTCCCTGTTCTTCTTCAAATGCAAACGAGGAACAAATTAATGACTTAGGCCTACATCGTTCATTGTGATTAGTAGGCAAGCTATTATAACAGACTCACTTGTATGGGTCTATAATAAGAAAGCCGTGTGATTATTCGACTTAAAACTGATATTCGAAAAAAATCATTTAGCTACCTGAACGGCTACCACAAAGTGTCGAAATCCATAGCCTATTTACATAATTTTTCAAAACTCTGGCCAACGCAGGAGGCGGGACCTGGCGGGTGCTGGAAGGACACTTATAAGGGCGAGCGAGGCCACCCCTGGCCCACCGGCTTTCTTATCCGGCCAGGAGAGGAGTGGTCACCACCTGGCACTCACGACCATGAAAAATGTACAATCATGACGAGCACACTTCTAAAGAATTCAGTTAACTGCGCTAACGGGTCTCCTCCGCAGAAGGGGAGGACTGCACCCGGCAGGAGTGGAAATGACAAGGTCACCCAGGTCGTAAACCAGCGAAATCCTTGTCGCAAGCAATACTACTTATTCAGTCCCAGTGAAAGAACCCACATTGCCTGGCATATGGAATGTGAGAACTTTGCTTTGTATGCAACTGGCATGCAGTTGGACATATTGATACATCAGCTCGAGAGTGTAGAATGGAGCGTCATCGGACTGTCCGAGGTGAGGTGAACCGGGGCGGGTGAACTGATTGAGAATAGCTACAAAGTGATATACTCTGGAAGCGAGGACGACAGACATCAGGAGGGAGTGGCATTTATAATGAAGAAGGAAGCGGCCAGGGCACTGATCGGTTACAAGGCAGTGGGGTCGAGGATACTGAAAGGCAAGATTCAGGACATCATGTGGAAAAAGACAATTATCCAGGTCTATCATCCACCAACATCAAATTCTACAGATGAAGAAATAGAAGAATTCTACACAGACCAACAGAGCATACTCGATGAATCTTCCAGCCAGGATGTGCAGTCATTGTTATGGGGAACTTCAACGCAAAGGTAGAAGATGGCTGGAGGACATGGAGATGAGCCATAGGAAATTTGGGGATGGGGAGGAGAACGAAAGAGGAGAAGGACTACTGAACTTCTGTCTGAATAACGACCTCATGGTGATGAGCACAGCATTCTACCAGAGGAAGGCCAATAGGAAGTGGACGTGGGAATCACCAGACGGCAAAACCAGGAATATGATAGACTTTGTGTTGGTTAACAAGAGGTGGAAGAGTAGTGTTTCAGTGTGTCGATCATTCTCTAAACCGGGCATTACTTCAGACCACAAATTGGTAATGGCCGGACTAATAATTAAATTTAAAAGTATCCACAAAGAAACGCGAGGAAGAAATTTCGACATAGCAAGACTCGAAGAGGAAGCGGTTAAACAACAATACACAGATTCTCGATACGTGAAAAGTGGAGACAGGTGACCCAGGAAAACAGAAACACAGCAGAGAAGACATGTGTAGGAATTAGAGACACCTACATAACAGGCGGCACAGGAAGTAGCTATACTGGGTTTTAGGAAAAACAACAGAGGGCACCATGGATATCTAACGAAGTATTAGATCTATCTGACCAGAGAAAGAAGCTAAAGCCAACAAAAGCGGATAACGAAGAAAACAGGATAATGTACAAGTTGACAAGGGACATCAAAAAGAAAGTCAAGCAATGTAAAGAGCATTGGCTAGAGGAAAGATGTCTGGAGGTGGAGAACAGTGCAAGGAACCGAAATCCCCAGAAGCTATTCCAGACGGTAAATGAACGCTGCGGAGTATACAGCCCAAGAGTACTAACAGTAAGGGACCAAAACGGGAAGCTACTGGCGAACACATCAGATATTAAAAACAGGTGGAAACAGTACTATGAGGAATTGTACAACGAGAAGAAACCCGTGGACGATACAGTGCTGGACGAATTACCAGCAAACAACAGCCACGAATACAAGGATAACATCCTGAGGCAGCTATAAGAACTTGAAAAAGAGGAAAGCACCAGGGGAAGATAAAATCACAGCAGAAATGATACAAGGCGGAGAAGAATGCTCGACAGAAATGTTACACACGTTATGCAACAAATTCTATGAGGGGAAGAAATGTCCAGCTGATTGGGAAAGCAATAATTATTGTTCCAATACATAAGAAGCAAGACAAGAATGAATGTAGCAACTATAGAGGTATAGGCCTAAGGCTGTTACGTGTTCCTGGGAAAGTATACACGCGCATCCTAAAACAACGCCTAAGAAAATATGTGGAGCAGGTGGTAGTGGAAGAGCAGGCGGAATTTAGAGCGGGAAGGGGTACGATTGATCAGCTCTTCGCTATACAACAGATATCAGAGAAGTACTTTGAAAAACCGAGCACTGTACAACAACTTAATTGATTTTAAGCAGGCATTTGATAGCGTATGGTAGTAGGGATTATGGAAAGTATCAAGGAACTATGGAATCACAGAGGAATTGGTGATGTTATACTCGAAGACCTATACAGCAAGTCATCGAGCGCGTTCAGAGTAGATGGAGAACTGAGTCAACTGACGGAGTGGTTTAAGATCACAGTAGGTGTAAGACAAGGCTGCGGTCTGTCACCAGACCTGTTCAATTTACTGCTGGAAGCAGTAATGAGCTGCGTAAAGAACGCTGAAACAGTACTGGCAATACATGGACAGTTACTTAACAATCTAAGATTTGCTGACGATATTGATCTGGTTGCAGAGTCGCCTCACCAACTACAAGAACTTACAGACAGGGTACACGACAGCAGTAGAAGATATGGATTACAAATGAGTGTTAAAAAACCAAGACAATAGTCATCGGAAAACAACATGACGAAGACCTCAAGGTGAGGCTATATGGAGAGAAGCTTGAGGAAGTTGAGGAATTTGTGTACCTGAGAGGACTAATAACGGAAGATGGACGGCGCACAAAGGACATTAAACGCAGAATTTGCCTGGCGTCAGCGATGTTTGGAAGGCTAAACAGAATGTGGAAAACGAGCAGTATATGAATAAGAAAAAAATATTCTATGAGACATTTGTAATCCCAGTGCTGATGTAGGATGCAGTGCTGATGGCTCTGAGTGCTAGTGCCTTTGGGAGAGGACGAAAGAAGAATCCTCGTGGCGGAGATGAGTTGGCTGAGAAGAATAGCAGGGACAACCAGATGGGATAGGATTCGCAACTTTTCTTTTTCCAAGGGGATCTTCGCACTGGGAGCGCCTCTGATTAGATTGTACTGTGAGAGGCGGTTTATAAATCCAAAAATAGTATAGTTTGGGACCATGCACAGAAGGACGATGTAAGATTTTATATCTGACTGGGAAGTGATGGACGAGCGGGAAGAGAACCCGGGACAACATGGGTTTTTTTCCAGCTTACCATTTGGTCGAGATGTGAAGGATGATTCAAAATTAGGCCTACCTGCGTTGTAGTTTGGCTCGCTTTTTCTTTCACGGCGGTCCATTGTGTTCGCAAGCAGAACTGAATAATATGAGCAGTTGTTTATGTTATAGCCTACTAGGCTAGACCTACTTTTGCTAAATTAAACGATATTATTCAACTAGCCTACTGCCGTTATCCTCATGAGAAGTTTCTGTTAATGTGAAAATGGTTACGGATGTAGCCTAACAGGAAACCTAAAAAAACCCAGACGCGAATTGGTTGACGTATGTAGGTCTATTTAAGCTATTCAAAGACATTTTGAATCACCGTAGCAGCACATCCATGTAACTACTATAGGGTAGTGTGGGCCTATTAACTAGGCCCGCAAACGCTCGGCTGCCGAAAAAAGTAAAGGGCTAGAGGCTAGGGGTGATAGAGGGGAGGAGAGGAGATGCGTCTTCCGATGTGCAAACCTGCACAAGAAGGACTAATTAGGCCTACTAAGTAAATAGGGCTGATTACGGATCTGGCCAGTTACCAGCTTGTAACGAATCGAATCTTAGAGAACTCGCTGACTTCATGAGAGCCATGCAGAGCTAATAACTATATATATTTCTTGCTCGACATGGATATTTCGGCTCGCTTACTTGGAAATTCCTGCAATTTTTTGTTGAGAGCCCTATAGGGCATATACTGTATGCGTTTTGATGATTGTCTAAGCCGAAAGTTAATTATGGTGTAATGCTAAAACGAAAGCATAGCCTAACTTGAGCAGGACATGAATATTTAGGCCACGAAGGACATATCATTATTGAGAGATTGAGATCCCTGCAAAATTTGTACGTTTTGTAGACCTAAAACTAGATCGTGCACCTGGTAGCAAGGCCGTAGCCAGGATTTTATTGGGGACGGGGGGTATTTAGGCCTACTATACCTTGAGCAAGCGGACAAGCAACCGAATAGACTTAATAAGGGATGTGGGGGATGATTTAATCTATTGTAAAATGTCACATAGAAATAAGAGCTTTTAAAATCATCACGAACCTCAGAGGCGTAGCGACCACCCTCCGTACCCTCCAACCGGAGGGGGCCCCCGCAAGAAAGGGGGCCCCCGAAAGTGACAAAAATGTAAGATGTAGCTATAGGTTAGTGACATTTATTGACGCTGTTGCACAATCCATGTTGTAAAGCACAGTTAGGAAGACTTCAGCAGCAGTAAGTACGGAATACGTGTACACTGTACACTGTAGTCCTTTGTAGGTTATACATAATGAATAGAATCTACCCATTATAATTTTATTGTATATAATATAAATACCACATTCCAATTTCTGCATTGTAAGGGTCCTGAGAGACAAATTTGTAACGCTGAAAATGCAACGGATTTTCAGATAAACAGTAGGCCTACTGGATCAGGGCACTTTGATGCCAATTCTAGAGAATTTCATAGATTATAATAATAATCAGTACCGCAGCGGCGCTATATGGGGGCCCCCAAAAAGGTAATCCGGTTTTTTACATGTAAAAATGAAACAGTTCCATATGATCCGTCCCCCCTAAAAACTGAAACCATATATGCACGAGATTTCGACCAAACGACTAAAAAGGGTTGTTTTGGCGGGTGAAAATGGAAAATGTTCGATAATGAGATTTCGACCAAAATATTAATGACTAAAAAAAGAAGGTCGTCAGAAATTTTGGCAGGTGAAAATGAAAAATTTTCATGAGATTTCGACCAAATAATTAAGAAAAGAAAAAAAAGTCGTCAGAAATTTTGGCAGGTCAAATTGGAAAATTTTCATGAGATTTCGACCAAATAATTAAGAAAAGAAAAAAAAGTCGTCGGAAATTTTGGCAGGTCAAATTGGAAAATTTTCATGAGATTTCGACCAAATGATTAAGAAAAGAAAAAAAGTCGTCAGAAATTTTGGCGGGTGAAAATGGAAAATTTTCATGAGATTTAGACCAAAATTAATGTGTTAAAAAAGCTTGTCAGAAATGTTAGCGGCTGAAAATGGAAAATTTCCTCCGTGGGAATTCAGCCCCCCCACCAACTGAAATTCTGGCGCCGCCACTGATAATAATAGATCTATCAGATTTGGAGCTTAATTATAATTATGAATCGAAATTACTCAGAATTAGCACGTTACGGAATTACGTACAACTCATAGCCTACCAGTTTCTGCATTGTAAGTGGCCCGACGCCCCGGACATATGTTCGGAGGGGGCCACGTTCATTGTTGCTACGGCCCTGACGAACCTCATTAACCCAATATCCGGTTTTTGCTATTGTTCGTGCGTTAATAATTTGGAATCACCTTCCTTCTGAAATTCGTGGCAGGATTCTTGTAGGAAATTCGCCTGCATCTTTTCGCTGCTTGAAGACATTTCGCTTTTCATGGGCCTGTCACGCTGAGAGCGCTTCTGAATAGCTCTGCTGTGAGAAGTGCTTTACAAGTGTTTTATTAGATATATTAGATTAGATAAAAGTGAATTATCTAGATATGAGAGATTAAAGTTAATGCTACTATTTACGAACCTTCAGGGCCTACTACGCCATGGGGGGGGAATGGAAGCAGACTGCTTCCAATTTGGGCCAGGGGAAGGTCCCCCCTAATGAAGTTGAGTAGAGAAGATTTCCTTCTGAACTCCCCCCTCCGATATTCCCCAGCATCTGCCATGGACATCCTCCTGTAAATTCCCCGAACAACGAACAATCCCCTCCCTGTCATAACACTTGTCATAACACTGGGTATATTTTCATTTAATTTAACTTTTGCTTAACACTCACATAAATTTGCCCTTGCGCTTCCAACACATTCGCACGCATCAGGGCTTGCCAAGTGAGGAGGGGAAAGAGTAAGTAGTCTGATTCAACTTGTGCCAGAGGGAAATCCCCGCTAATGATAGATGGGCATAAGCGATTTCCTTCTGGACATATCCCACAGCATCTCCCTCTGTACCATTCCCTCAGCAGGAGCGGATCCAGGGGAGCAATTCGGCCATGCCTCCCCCCCCATTAAAAAGTGCATGGGACGTGGCCCGCCATTTGGTTTCAATAAGGCATTAAATCAATGCAGCAGGAGAGAAAAGCGACATACTATAGAGAGGCCACTCTCCGACCAGGATGACTTATGACTAAAAAAGGTCATCAACTATTTTGGCGGTTAAACCGGAATCTTTATCTTTTTTCTTGGAAATTGGACGAACAGAAACTTTTGTATATATATATTTAGGCAAAAGTTTCTGTTAGGGGGGATTGCTTCCACCTTACAGGGGGGATAGTAGGACCTGCGAACCACTCTAGTCTCTGTTCAGCCGGCACGGAGCACAAACGATGTCGTAAAAACAGCAACAGATGTGAGACATCTAGGCTATATATCCTACTTTAAAATGTTTGTAAAGAGGCTGACGAACGTTAGACGATCAAATTTTGGTTATATTGACGCTTACTTCTCCATACATGGAGAAGTAAGCGTCAATACATGGAGAATTAAGCGTCAATACATGGAGAATTAAGCGTCAATACATGGAGAATTAAGCGTCAATGCATATATAATTGTCAATACATGGAGAATTAAGCGTCAATACATGGAGAATTAAGCGTCAATATACGGAGAATTAAGCGTCAATACATATCCAAACTGAGAAGCTGTGTGCCAAGGAATAGTCAATTAAGCGTCAATACATGGAAAATTAAGTGTCAATACATGGATAATTAAGCGTCAATACATGGAGAATTAAGCGTCAATACATGGAGAATTAAGCGTCAATACATGGAGAATTAAGTATCAATACATGAAGAATTAAGCGTCAATACATGGAGAATTAAGCGCCAATACATGGAGAATTAAGCGTCAATACATGGAGAATTAGGCGTCAATACATGGAGAATTGGTCGTCTGTAGCAGCCTTCTGCAGATCGGGCCGACTGGGGCAATAATGAAATCACATAGCAGCGCTGGTAGCCATAATATCACAACTTTTACATGACGTGTAGGCCTGTAGGGTCTAAGTAAGCATGATGAACATTGAACATCCATGCATTGATATGAAATCGACATCTACATGTATATGGCACCTTTGAAGTGCTATAAGAACTTTAGAACAACAGAATATCTATTATAAATAAAGGGAAGATTGTGTAACGTGTGCCTGTCTGTCTGCCTGTCTATCTGTCTGTTTGTCCGGGATGCATTTCAACAGTTTTTGAGCTTTTCACTCCAAAACTTCACTACTGCGTCCGCATAGGCGTAGGGGACATTTCGGACGTGGGGGGGGGGGCAAAAATGTTATTTTTGCCCGAAAAATCTGATGCCCTTTTATTAGTCATCCGCCCAGGGCCTACTATCCCCCCCTGGAAGGTGGAAGCAATTCCCCCCCTAACAGAAACTTTTTGCCTATATTGCAACTGCAGCTGCGAGTGCCGAAGGCACAAAGCCCATAGCGACTAGGGGGTCTGGGGCGGAGCCCCAGAAACCAACGCATTTTTAGCTGTTGGCATCGACTAGAGCGCATGTTTTAGGCTCTTGTTTGCTAGCTGTTTATGAACGATAAAGTCATGAAAATTTCACTTTTTTTTGATTTGCACGCTGTAATTGTACCTTTTAGAGCTGTAATCTTCACAAAATTGCTTGTGAATTCAATGCTCAGAAACCTGGTGTAGGATATCGTAAAATGTCGCCTCCCCATTATTAATTTTTTTAAAAATTTGCACAATATGATGGTAACATTCTAAAATTTCTCATTATGGGTTAACAGTGCGTTACACTAGTAGTCCTGTGAAGTTTGGAAAAGTCCAGCATTCAGTAAAATATCAACTTCTTGTATATAACAAATGCAGTGTCAGTAGATATAAAATATAGCCTACTTTAATTTCTTTAAACAGTTAATGTAATTAATTATGAGTTGTGAGAGCGAGTGCCATATACGTGCAGGGACAAATGTAAGTGACTGCAAAGCAAAGGTCATACTAAATGAATATATACCCCTGAGATGGCGGGATGAACGTTCAAGGGGAATCTACCGTTGGTGCGGGGAGGGATGGTACAGAGGGAGATTCCGGGGGGATATGTCCAGAAGGAAATCTCTTATGCCCATCTCTCAATAGGGGGGGGTTTCCCTCTGGCACAAGTTGGATCAGGGCATCAGACTACTTAAGTTGATTACTCCCGCCCCCACTTTGCAAGCCCTGATGGGTGCGAATTTGATGGAAGTGCAGGGACAAATTTATGTGAGTGTTAAGCAAAAGTCAAATTAAATGAAGATTTACCTTGTGTTATGACAGGGAGGGGGTTTGGGGGGATTTACCAGGAGGAAGTCCATGGCAGATGCTGGGGAATATCGGGGGAAATGTTCAGGAGTAAATATTCTATACTCAACTTTATCATTAGGGGGGGGAAACCTTTCCCCCCCTGGCCCAAATTGGAAGCAGTCTGCTTCCATCCCCCCATGGCGTAGTAGGCCCTGCATCCGCCCAAAATCTTAGGATTCTCTCGTCCGAAAATTCTGATGACCTTTCTTTAGTGTCTTCCTGTAAATCTTCAGAAAATATAGCTTTTTACCCCTGTGTGCCCGAAAAAAAGTTCCACATTTTCCCCCCCCCCAGTCCGTGCCTCTTTTGCTCGAAAAACACATTTGCCCGAAATTTGGGGGGCATTTGCCTCTCCTGGACCCCCGCCTCCTACGCCTATGTGTGTCCGTCTTGGCATGGGGCACCCAGTGGAGGAGTTCGCGAATCTCTGCCACCATGGGGGTCACGGTGGGGGTCAAAAAACCTAATTTTTGCTACATTTTCAGCCGTTGCCAACTTGCCATAGGTGCAATCACGTCCTAAAAGTTGGGGGGGGAGAGACCAAATGAATCACGTCCTAAAAGTTGGGGGACCATAATAATAAAGTTAGGGGACCACTCAAAAGTTGGGGGGACGCGTCCCGTGGGTCCCATAGGGTGGTTGCGCCTATGCAACTTGCCATGCATATTTTCACACTTAGCCTACTTACCTGAGACGTTACAGCTAGACAGAGTTTTACACGGGCCACCTCGCCTCCACACAACACACACCTCGGCCCGCAGGGGTCGGGTGGGGTCGGGGTGGGTGAGAAAATTTTCCCGAAAGCCCAAATTTCATGGGTGGCATACCGGTGGAGGCCGGAGTGTGGTGGAGTGGAGTGGAGGTGGGAGGGAAAATTTCCCGAAAACACAAATTTCATGGGTGGTGTACCGTTGGAGGTCGGAGTGTGGTGGGGTGTTGTGCCAGTTGTGGAGTGGGGGAAGGGGTGGGGTGTGGGCTGGGGTAATAGGAAATTTTACAGATGGCGTAGCGGTGGAGGTCGAAGTGTGGTGGGGTGGTTGGGGTTGTGGCCGAGAGCGGGTCGAATCCTAAATTTCCCAACCGCAGCTAGTAGAGCATAAAATGTGCAAAACAAACTTCAATGTATGTGTAAACTCACAAGAGTAAAAAAAACAGCAGAAAGCTGAAAGGGAGAGAAGCTAAAACAGATAATTATTAGGCACATAAATTACTTGTTTCGTGTATGAAGATGCCATCATTCCAGACATCATTGTACGAAATGATCAAATGATCATGTCAGTCCTCAATGCAAGATCCTCTAGAGGGTGATTTGCTACCTCTGTCTGTTAGTCAGTCAGTTGATCAGTCTCACACTTAGTCTACTTACTCATTCACGTGGCTAGGTCACTAGGTGCAAGACATATGTTTGTATTTGATAATACATGTAACAGGCATTTTACCCAGCACTGCAAGTGTATAGCATCGTAACCATAATAATGTGTCTGTTGGATTTTAAACCAAGAGAACATGCATACACCGACTTTGAAGAAAAACTATAGATTAGTAAAATAACTTTGAAAAATTAACATAACTAAACCAGTACACACCGAGTAGCAAACAACTTTAATGAAAAATATTACTTTATTTAAGACTAAAACTATACATCTGACTCTTGAATATAATATTTATACACAAGTCACAAGTCCATAACTTAAAAGGGCTTTTGTGTCCTTTTTCACATATTCCCAATTGATCACCTCAGATTTACAAGTACAGCTCTATCAAACAAGTCGGACATGGTTCATCCAGTAACATAGCTGACTCAGTGCAGAGTTGATATCATAGTTAAATGATGAATGTATGCAACATGAGCACCTCTGAGTAGTTTCCTTGAAGAGGTGCTATATAAATACTTGGATGAATGAGTAACACTAATAACAACAACAGTTACACTTCTTTTGATGACATTATTGTAAGTAATTACATGTATAATGATAAATATAAGTCAAGATTCATGACACTGGTAAATAGGAGAGGTCAGAGTAAAATAAGCTATTAGTTTTCCTGGCTCCTGTTGCCCTGTACTTTGTGTCACCCATTAGAACTTATTGTGTGCAATAAGCAAATCCATTCATTCATTATATACTAGTCCTATGGATTCAAAGTTCTTGAAATTAATCATAATTACATTAAAAATTCCATTATATTCTTGGCAATTGTCCTTTTGTCCCAACCTATGAACATAACCCAAAATTGCCAACAGAATTAGATCTCATATAAAGGACAGGATAGTCATTCGGATTTTCGATCAGCGGATTTCCACGGTTGGCTTCGATATGCTTGCGGACTATGGAAATATATTTCTCGAGTTCCTTCAGGCTGTCAGGTAAAAAGTTCATCTGCAAATAGCACAGAATAACACTTACAATCACGCTGGGACAAATAATTGTGACACAGGGGATCAAAACCCGTCGCATGTCGTTTTCGGGCCTTTTTATTCAGTCATATGCTACAATGGCTCTTCTTTAAAATACTTTTACTGAATGAAAATATCTTCTTTTCTAACTAAGCTCATACTTCTTTTTATCGTTAGTTTAGAGTAAGGAAATTGAATAAAAAGTTTAAGAATATTATTTGTGTGATGAAAATCCTCAGAAACCACTAATGGATTATTCTGAAATTCTGCTGGGCACCAAAGGGATATACCAGGTATTCTGCATCGAATAACGCAAACAGCATCAAAATCAGGTTATTACTTCACAACTTATGGCAAATCAATTACCAACTGAGTTGAACATTCTACATTCTTTACTCCACCCCCATTTCGGCTTCTAGCGCAATATCTAAGAATCGACAATGGATGGGTTTCGAGCCCCTGCGCCACAATTTTTAATTCCTCGACAAAACGACAGAAGATACATGGCTGATACACTGACATAAGAGTCTATAACGATTGGGTACATCAGCAAATAAGTCAGTGGTGCCTACAACTCAAAGTCCCTACACGGAATAAGTCCTTCACTAGCAAATGCTCAGGCACTTCGGCGTAAAACTCCGGTGGCGTGTCCGCGCTGTAGTCGGTAGTGCCTCTGAGTAGGGAGCATGAAGGTGTGTGATAGAATGACATGAAATATAACACAATCGAACCTGCAACTCTCCAGCTGCAAGGCAACGAACATACCCCCTACACCTCTTTGTAATCTGTTGAGATCTGATCGAAATCAATATGATCTGGTACCTCGATCTGATAACTGGGAGCGCCCCTGAGTAGGTCTCTTGAATGAATGAATGAATGAATGAAAGAATGATAAACTAACCTTGTTACTGGGATTCGATTTGTTTGTTTTGCTCGCGTCATCCTTTTTCGCATCGTCACCACCATCTTTTTTGGATGTTTCTATTGAGAAATATATTGCAAAGTTATTCTTTCATACCAGGAAGCAATCTCGTGTACATTCTGACCTGCTCATCATGCCAGAGTGTTACCATTACCATAAACCCCTTATCCCCAACTTAGATGTGAAAGAAAAATGTCAGTCTGGCAATCAGTCTTTATTATTTACTATCAATTATTGGTTATTTACAACTTTATTCAATCTTAAATGGCACCAAGCAATACAGATTCTATGCACAGGATGGGGTAGGCATCACCATCATCATCATCAGCAGCAGCAGCAGCATTGTTGGTAGTAGTGTTAAACTGTGACATGAAATGCAACAGTGCGATCTGAAGGAGGGAAGGTAAGAGCTAAGAACTAAGAACAAGAAAGCTGCTCCAACGCATATCAGAAAAGGTTGATTCCACAATAATTATAGGCAACAAACTTATTCAATCAGACATCAAAGTTTTATGAGAAAATTTTCGTACAGAATAGAATCTGCATCAAGTGCATACCTTCCTGCTTTCTTGTGGCCTGACTCTGTTCCAACTGCAATCTTAGTAGCAACATAATCATATCTCGCCAGGTAAACTTGCTGAATGCGTAACTCTGACTCGTCTGCAATTTCGCACGCTTCGGCTTCGAGTTCCCGAGATCGGAATTTTCCGTTGTTTCACACACAGGAGTCGACGGCTCGTTGCAAGAGTCATTGCGATCGGAATTTTCGTTTTTGTTTTCAGTCCACTGCATTGCGACTGTCTCGTCACTTTCGCTCAAGTCGTCTGTAACCAGAAGACTGTTATCCACACCATGTACTTCCGCTGCTTCTAGATCTTCGGCTGCTTCTTCCGTCTGCTCCGGTTGGAGTCTTTCGAGTGTCAGCCACAATGTCCGAATCTGGTTCATATCATGAACGGAAACGGAATGACCTTCGCTTAACCTTTTCCCAACTTCCAAGAGTTTCTCAGCTAATGTAAGTTCGACCGCCTTCAGATCAGGGACTTCATCTGGTCCTTTGCCTTGAGAAGTCACGTTCGGTGACGCTTCAGGGTTTTCTTCGTTGATGTCCGTAGGATTTGCATCTTCAGAACCTAAAAAGCACACAAACAGTTTCTTCGCATGATTTGAACATAGAGAGCAATTTAAAGCAATCCTATTGTAGCACGGCCCTCTAACGGCATGGCCGTGCTACAGAGCGATATAAATTGTTACAATTATTATCATTATTATTTGTTTTACTCGAGGTACCAATGATCCCTCATGATTTATAAAAATCAGGGGGCAATGTTCTGGAACCTAATTATAATTATTATTGCTATTATTATCATCATCATTATTGTTATTATTGACAGCAGCTATATTTACTCAACTATTCTCATTACATTATGACTAGATATGTAGCGAAGCGCGTTTTCGTGCAAGACTTGTTTTGTTAAAGCGTGTAATAAATACCTAAATGTATTGTATATTCCAGCTAGGAGTCTTGGAGATCAAATTATGACTGCTATTAAAGCTCAATAATTATTAATTCTGCATCACTTAAGAATCAATTCTAAGTAGACCATAACTTCTCTTTAACATTAATAAGATAAGATAAGAATAAGACAAGATAAAGATAATAATTTTCCTAATTTGACCAATTGCCACAGACTATTATGAATTACACAGAATACCATAGTCTATTATGCAGTTGAAGACGTTACAATGTTTCAGCAAATAATAACAATCATCACATCAACATATAACACTACTACACCTACCGCTAACACTACTAGTGATAATCACGCTCTTCTGCTAACAACAAAACAAATGAATTGTATTACAATAATGATAATAAATCAAACAAAGCACACAACTTACGATCATCTGCCGTCAATATCTGAGCCACATCCGCAAACTGATCCAGTTTCCTAAGATGCGCGGCAAACTGTCGATAAGCAACAAAGCTTCTCTTTCTGACGATTCTCAGAAGTTCGTTCAGTTTCTGGCCATCAGGGAGACTGGAAATGCCCTCGGCATGTATCTTCGTGATGCAATTGATCGTTTTGAGGGCGTCCAGAAATTCATCGGGTGGCACAAAGTCACCGAGACGAGACTGGACGCGGTCGAGTCGTGCTTTGGCCTCGTCGTCCAGAGGCCATTCGTCATGACGCGGTAAATCTATCACTGCAGAAATCAACGTGAATCTTAATTAAAACGAGAAACAGGTAATCTATGAAACTCACAGGAATTTCAGACTGTGGATACGGAGTAAAGGTCATGAGATCAGAAGAAACTAGATGTAAGCAGAGGAAACTAATCATAAACTTCCTACTTACAACCAATGCACACTTGTACAGGGCAACAGCTTAAATATTCAGAAGTGCCATTTCATGTCCAGAGCCATTGCAATTAGAGGAAGAAAGAGTCAGCTGCCTGGAGAAGGAAGGAAAGGTTTTGGCAATTAAAATGACCTGTATAATCTTAATTAGTTATAAAATGTGCATCAGAAACTCAGTATAACTCTGACTTTAAGAACCTTATCGAGAACAGTCATAGTGAGGTCATCCTATAATGAACTTAATTAACGTCAATAAACTGTGCTATATCAGAAATCAGGTTATAATCAGGGCTTAAAGTGTGGCAGGATGGTCATGGACAGCGTCCTGACACTTATTTTCAAATCTCTATGCCGTCTTGCCACTTATTTGGCCAGCACACCTGAAAATGTAAGGGCGTCCTGGCACTTCTTTTGGAAAGGTAAGGGGCGTCCAGGCACTTCTTTTTTACACTTTTAGCACTGGTTATAATGAATCTTGATGCAACAAGTCTGTTGTACATGAAAAACAGTTTCTGTAACACGAAAACTGACCTCCATTTGCCTCTAGGTAGTTCGCGATGTGGCCTTGACTTGTTCTCTGAAGGACCTTGCAGAATTCAGCGTAATTTTCTGCACTGAAGCGGAGAAAGACCTTGAGAAAGAGTTGTTCCGTCTGCTTGAGATGATCTGGTTCACTGCCCATCTGTGAAACCTGTTCGTCTTCCAGCAGACTGCTCCGGTTCATCTCCCACAGGAAGGCGCAATCAACTTCGAGACACTGATCAAAGATCGCATGATGTTCTTGCAGGATGGCCAGGTGCTTGTTTTCTAAAATCACACAGGTTGTAACAGGAAATTAATATCTTATCTCAGGAAACGAATAAGTAGTTTCTATCATCGTAATGTTGGGCTGGGTGGTGTAGCAGTATATTGTGCGCCTTGCAATCGTAGGTTTGCAGGTATGAATCGCACCTCAAGTCACTGCGTACTGACCATGGATAAGTTGCTCGCTCATAATTTTTTGTTAAGAGGGACACTGAAATCACGTCACTCATCTCATAACTGGGTGGCTTCAAAGCCAAAGGACCTGTTTTCAGTCAGAGGATCCATCGTCGTCATAATAACAATGAAAACATATGGGTTAACATCATAATTCAATCAATCAATCATAATTTATATAGCGTCTCTTCAAGGTATCAAGGTACCTACTCAGAGGCGCTCCTGGCCAAGATCAAGCGAAAAAAACAGTCTTCAATAGTTTGCGAAATTGTGAAATCTTGAAATTATGATTATAGTAGGGATAAGCCATATGATGAACCACACTGTGGGGCTTGGTGGCGTAGTGATGGGTTCGGTGCCTTCGTTCGAATTCGCTTCAAGTCGCCACATAGAGAAATTGAATAACTCCTTCTCTCGCAATTGCTCGGGCGCTTCAGTGTGAAACTCCGATGCAGTGTCCACACTGTAGTCGGGAGCGCCTCTGAGTAGAGATCTTGAAAGTGTGCTATAACAAATGAGAGATAAATAATCATGACAACAATGCAAAAAAATGATGCAATATGATGAAGTCAACAAAAACAATAACAATGATGCCACTAATCGATCCTAGTGATGATGAATTTCAGACAAACGACATCATACTCCTCAGATAAGTTCTCATGGTGCTGGAGAACCAGGTTCGACTGGTGAGGAGCTTCCGCCATTCCTGGCGGACAGATGCCATCAGCACGAATGCCTGATATCTGACTGGTGTAAGGGATGACCTCCACGGAAGACGAACATACGAAACAAGAGACTGCATCAGAATCATCTCCATCAATTCCTTCGGCAAAATGTCAAGCTGTAAATCATCAATAAAAATGCAAAACTGTAGATCGGCAAATTGGAAGATCACTTTAATAAGAATCCAAAGGTAGTAGGATATCATAAAAACCATTTTAATAGAGAACCTGATGAGCAATGATCCCTTCAGGGCTATCCTTGTGACCTTTCCCCAAATGACAATGTGATATGCAATTTATACATGGTAAAATGATTGGTTGCAATAATTATTAATCATATGTGCCAGACAGCAAATTGGAAGATCACTTAAATATGTAGGAAATGAGAAAAACATTTTAATAAGGAACCAGATCAACATTTAGCCAAAGAAGAAAGCTGAATGGCATTCAGAACACTGGAACAGAAAACAAGCAGAAGAACGTAGACGTAGCAAACCGACGATTGAAAAATATGGTGCTACATAAATTCTTATAAATAATCTAAAACAATCCAAATCATGGACCCAGTCTTTCAACAGTGGGAGTCAGAAGTAGCTGAACAACACAGAAATCGGTGAAGGAGATGAAGGTAAACTCAGTAGATGACAAATCCCCAAAAAACTTAAGATCCAGTGAAAACAATGAATTCGATAATGAAAGCAGTGTTTTAGATCAGTAAATGAGCCAAAATTCTTCAGGATTCAAAAGTGCAATGGAGATAATTTTGAACATCTGAACTTCTTAACAGAATACTCAAACTTACAACAGAATTTCGCTGCACGATCTTGTACCCTACAACACAAAAGAAATGGCACATTATTCAGTCTACAATATTTTTATTTTATTCAACAATCCAGTTGACAGACCGCAACCGGCTACAGCGAACAGTTATGCAGTTATCTTAATTAACACCAATCTTAACCACTAACAGAACAGATAGTCTGCAACACGAGGTGCAATATTTTGGTCATACTTACTTTCAAGATATCCTTTGACAGTACTCTGGAACCAGTGTCGCTTAGTGATGAGCTTCCACCACCCACTACAGACCGATGTCATGGCTTGGTATGGATTGAAATCAGTGAATGGAAAAGCTTTCCAGGTGGAATTGTAGAAGGAAAGCAGGCTCTTAATGAGTACAATCTCCAACAACTCTTTTGGTAGCATCACAAACTACAAAAAAACCAATTACTAATACAGAAATCATCTGTTCAACTACAAGACACACTGCACGCCATGTGTACCACTTACATACACTACACTGAACAACAGTAAATAACGCAGTCCTCAAGTTAAAAAAGAAGCAGCCACTTTGAGTGCTTATTAGTTATTACATGTATCTCAATGTCGACACTGATTCACTCGTTTATTAATTCAGTCAAAAGTTTTTCCTGTCCACTTCTTTTTGAGTGATTGCTTTTTTGTCAATTCATTCGCTTAACAAATTATATGTATACCGGTAATTGCATTTCATAACATCAAAAACACTCATATTATGACACTCCAACTATGAGAGGCATTGTTTTCTCAGTCATTTTTAGCAAACTGTCATCATCACAGTGTTAATCTACAATATTATTAATAGAGCTGGCAATAATAATTTTTTAAATTAATCCAATAATCTATAAAAAAATTCCCCAGAAATATTCGATTAAATTCGATTAACTTGGCACCCGTTATATAAAGGGTGAATAACTATAAAAAATTTGTCACTACTACTTTCTTTCCACAAAAAAACTTTATTAATTCATTCATTCAATATGCTGAAGATGACATGTCAGCAATATGTTTGGATCATGGTAAGAAATCTATATACTGCAATGAAGACAGTTAATTTTGCCACCATCGTCAACTTCTTCAATTTACCTTCTATGAAAATGTCTGCTTAACTTCCACTCAAACATTTCACATTAATTATCCTTGTTTACTCCGGAAATGGGTCATTCAATTATCATGAACTAAGTAAAAAATCAATTGAAGAATCCAAAATTAAGCAAATAAATTTTAAACAAGTTAAAATCTGAAGCCCTAATAATTAAGAGAATTGATTTTCTTACCGGCGATGGCTTACTGTAATCTATCTGACTTTCTGTAATAAAATGAGAATTCACTTTTAGTTAAAACAATTTTAAAAACAGTCAAATTATCAGTAAAGGATCCCGCAAAAGTTTTAAGCCTGCATACAACTTCAACTAAATTGTTTAAAGACATGCGATTTAATCCTGGACTGACAGAATTTGAACAGAGATTAAATGTTTTTAACAATTAAGCCTGAAGAATAAAAACTGATCTTAAGCAGTGTTGCTGGCTAGAGTTCAAAGTATTAAAAATAATTAACACCAAACTGAAACCAACCAAATAGTGAACAGTGAGCTAATGCAAAGACTAGTTCGCCAAAAAATCAACGAAACAGTCAGTACGTAAAAAATAAGATGTTATTTGATTTGCTGAAAACAAAGTCAGTCATTTAGAAAGACAACAAATTAACTGTAATAGTAAACTTTAGACAGTGAATCAATCAGTGGTTCTTAAACCTTACCTGACACCTGGAAATAGGACTCTGCCAGTTTCCACTCCATTCGATTTATCTTCACTGAAAACGACAAAACTTCAACGGCAAGAAATGTCAGCGTCCGCTGAAGCATCCTCTCCAGATTTCCAGATTCCAGCATCTGCAGCAGACGTGACATCGCACGACTATCGCGGCACCATAGAAACACCGTTATACTGTTTCCCTGGCATGAACCTTTGTAGCGAATCCCACTCAGATCCATCTGTAGCCACAGTTCTTTGACGTCAGTCATTAGTGAGTTGTACTTCTCCGTGTGGCCATTAATGAGAGCTTTGTAGAATTCATTCATTTTTACAGCCAAGTCAGATTCAATCGCCTTGATATCTCTCGTAGGCATATCTTCTGTTATGTTGATATGCACAGGTACAATAGCTGAAAACAAATAGCAAAGAACAATAGACATACATAAACTAAACACAACAGCTTCACACATGCAGAGAAAGGCATGCAATAATACAACATACATGCACATCCTGATTCTAATAAAGTTCCACTGTACAACCACTATCATCACCAACTACCACCATAGCACCACGCTGTCTCCTCGGCTTGACCTCCCCGGATTTTGACCTGGCACCGGAGCAAACAGGGCAGCTCTGGCTGTTGCGGACTTGATTTGATATAGCGCCAGTGATTAAGCTGGTCTCCCTGACGTAGCTCTTGTAGTACAACCCTCATAGCACTGATGATAGAAATTAAAGTTAGCCCAAATAAACTGTCGTGGATAAGCTATACCACAGCGCCTCATGATTCCCGCATTGATTGTTCAATTCACAAAAATCCAACTAAAACCAACAATCAGTACCAATGTGAAGTTCTTGGGTCAGCTAGACCACAATGCGTAATTGGCCACTTAGTGGCATGGAAATGGCCAATAATTTCAATGTGCTGACAGACTAGGGTTAGTAACTTAGTGATGGATATGCATGAACCACTACACAACAATTTAAAAGTACAAGGGCCCATCCACTCGGAGCGTGAAGCAAAGCAAGAAATTAAAAGGAATTTCACAGAGAGAGATCCACAGCTAACGTAAACCAATTCGCTGTCAGTATAGCAGAACCAATAACCATCTGGGACAGCCACCAAACAGTATTGTCTCAATGCTGTGTTGGAATTCTTATAAAATAATAATGATAAAACAATAATAATAATATTACCAACAATATTACAGTAATAATTAATCGTTCAATTTCAAACTAGCACACCGCAGAATGATAACAAAATTTCATAGTATGAAGAGATAACCCAAGATGTTACAGAAGTCGAATTATTATTATAAATTATTATTTTCTAAGAATTCCAATGCAGCATTGAGACAATACTGTTTGGTGGCTGTCCCAGATGGTTATTCAACTACCTAGCACCCATGCAAAGCGCCTATCATGTCCTAATGCGTCGATATTTGATATAACAAAACCTACCACCCGGTTTGGACAGCAAATCAGCAACATGAGACTGCTGAGTTTCGTGAAGTACGCTGATGAAGACCTTGAAAGCGGCAAAACTACGTCTCCTTATGATGTTCACAAGTTCCGTAATCTTTTTACACGAGGTTCTTTGTCCATTGATGTGTTCCTTGTGTTGATCGGTGATTGCCTTTGACGTATACAGAAGACCAAGGAGTTCCTCCGTCACGAGGAGCTTAGCCAGAAGGTACGGTCCGCTCATCCTCAGTTGACTCAACTCTTCCGGCCCAAGAGGGCGCTCAAAGCCGTAACGTATGTCAAGTCGCTCTGTGAAACAAGCACACAATGTACAGAAGAGATAACGTTGCATGCTGAGTAATATTACTTGTGGGGGCATGGCGGTGTAGTGGGTATGTTCGTTGCTTTAAATCCGGAGGGTTGCAGGTTTGAATCCACCCCAGGCCGCCGCGTAGGGGCCTTTAGCAAGTCCTTTACTCTCAATTGGTCGTGCGCTTCGGCGTGAAACTCTGATGCAGTTTCCGCACTGTAGTCGGAGGTGCCTCTGAATAGACAGCTTGAAGAGGCGCTATAGAAATGGAGAAATAAGAAATAAAAAAGAATTGTCAATTAACCTATGAACATTCATTGAACAATTCCCTTAAGTGTTAAAGCATATCTGTTGGCCAGAGCTCACCTTCACCTCTTCTCAATTACACTGATTGGAAGAGTTAAAACACAGGTGGAATGAACAGAGGTTCTATTACACGAGTGCACTATATAGTATAACTCAGGTCACAACAACTCGATTCTATGTCCAAAGTCACGTGTTAAACATTTCCATCCCAAAACCAGAGATATAAATAGGTGCTCAATGCATTTATTGAACTTTACATTACTACATCAGCAAAACCAGCTAATTCATTAGAAAATGAATCAGGAAGCTGACAGATAAATCTTGGACACCTCTGTCCCTAATGACGATTACTGCAAGCATTTTGCATGACTATCCTGCTGCCACAGCAACAACTACAGAGCAAACATTGGGGTAAGGCACTTTCATACTGTCCATACAGGAATTTTGGAAATTTTCCCCTAACTCCTCTCTCTGGTCCCTATGGCAACAGGACATGTAACTCTACTGGACAATTCCTCTGATACAACAATGCAGTGCTCCTGAATCAGTTGGTGTATGTGGCCTTAAAATGACACTTTAGTTATTTGGAGATTACGATTAAGAATCTGCCAATAGCTCAGTATGTTAGGCAGTGCATTGAGGGACTGGCTCCACAGTATCTGCCTAAATTCTGTTGCTTCACCTTGGGTGTTCAGCTTCAAGTTTACCTACAGTCAGTGAACTAAGCTGAGCTACTGGTTCCCTACTTGCAGACTGCTATCTGACAGCATCGTTCATTCTCGGTCTCTGGTCCAACAACCTGGAATGGCATCCCTGTTACATCACGCTTAGTGCCCATAGGCCACTCCACTTTATTCCTGAAGAATTTTAACAGTCCTATATAGCCGTGGTGGACCAGAAGCGTTTCTCAGTAGCCTGCCTTGAAAAGGTGCAACATAAAATATTCTAAACAAACAAATAAAAAAATTCCATTTACAAACCTCCGTTAGCCAGTAAAAAGTTTGCAATATGTGTCTGATCCGTGACTCTGAGGGCGTCGAGGAAATCAAGAAAATCTTTTTCTGTGCTTTTCAGTTTGATGTAACGCAGCAAACAGTCGTTCCTCTTAAATGGGTCTGGCTTCGTTCTCACATCTTCGTAACTTTTCTCAGTTAGCAGCCCATGACGAAGCAACTCTTCAAGAAGACCAAACTCTGAGTCAATTAGAGCTTGAAGCTCCTTCGAATGCTGCTTGATTGCTTGCAGGAGGAACAGTGAATCTGTGAACAGAAAGCAAATTGACCTTGCCTAAATTATCAAACCATGTTGAAGAGCTTTCAAAGAAACTTTTATAACTGCACAATCTCTTCCTTCCCTTTCCATTGCCTCCATGGTACATTACTCACAATCGGATCACAATGACCTTGTTTACTCTTACTAGATGCACAGAAGTGTTTCTACAACCGCACATATCCATTAAAACCATTGCACATCTAGTCAAGAACTGCAATGTTGGGTGAGTTTGAATATTGCAAAAAGCTTATAAAGCTGCATTCCTTATTTCTCACAAACTGCCATTGCATTAAACTAACACTTCAAAATTCCAGAGAGACAGTAAACTTCTCAGTGTTGTATGTAAAAAAAACTGGAAAGACACTCAACACTACATATGCTATACTCAAAACTAATTTCTTTTAAATTCAATTATTTTATTGTAGAAGTCTGAAGAAAAGTCATTGCCACAAGCGTAAAAATTCAAAAGCTGTAAAAAAAAAACTGTTTGACAAATGGCAGAATGCAAAGAAAGCAGCAATGAAATATCAGCAATAAAAACTGTTACCAAAAGTCCTGATAGTTAAGAAAAGAGCTGAAATAACTTAAATCTCATCTGGCAACATTCAAACACTTACCCAACAAGGTTCAGCTTAAACACATAATACAGAATATATAATAAATAAAATTTATTTTGATGCCAGAGGTACTCAATGAGCAATATTAGCGTTTATTCAGGAATTTAAGTAAAATTTATTTTATAATTGCAATATATTCAAGACAATCAATCAGCATTTAACAATAACCTGACATTGTGCCCTCATGTGGTTTCTCTTGCAGAAATTCTCTCTTCCACTTCTCACCAATCTGTAGAAGAATTAGAACAACATCTCGTCCTGCGCATGGACCGTCTGCATCGAGAAGAACTGCATCATCGTCGACCTCCGTCCCGTCAGACTCAAGAACAATCCTTAGTGCACCTTTCAATTCCAATTTCTGCCGGCCTAGCCATGAAAACAAAATACCATCATAAATTTTCACACAACGAGCCGAGTTATGAGGTAGGAAAAACAATAAGCCTATATATCGAAAATAATACCAATAAATTTAAGCAACGAAGATTAAATTGAATTTAAATTAAATTTAGATTAAATTTTCAGAACCTATTTGAGAAACAGTCAATACAGCAAGCAACAAACTGGTTGCAACATACTCATAAAATGCCCCAGCAACCCTTAATCAATCAATCGTAATTTATATAGCACCCCTTCAAGGATCTACTCAGAGGCACTCCCGGTCGAGATCAAGCGGAAAAAAACCAGTCTTCAACAGTTTGTGAAATTTTATTAATTGGTTGCCGTTCAATACTGTCACGTAAAGACCATGAGCAAGTCCTTCACTCGCAACTGGTGATGCGCCTCGATGTGAAACTCCGATTCATTGTCCGCGCTGCAGTTGGGAGTGCCTCTGCGTGGTTCTCCTGAAGGGGCGCTATAACAAGTTCTCATACAAACAGACATACTCTAACAACAAAACATGTACCAAAGTGACTGGGAAACAAACACAGCCCACCACTAAAATAAAGAGTACCATCAGTAAACAGCAGAGTTAAATTCCCTTCTGGTGTTGTCCCTGAACAGCCCTTCTTATTTACTTGGACCAAAGCATTGCTTCGATTTGCTTATCCAATTATGTGACTACATGTATATTATTCAACATTTGTTTCTATGTTTCTGGGATCAATAAACCAACTGAATGATAGATTGATTCATAGTAGCTAAACTATAATAGGTGAAGTGCCTACAAGGCCTTCTTTCTAATACAAATCTATTTAAATTGTCAAATTATTCACCTTTTTCACACAACTCTTCAACGGAATGTGCCTGAACAGTTTTTCTAACACTTCTTCCAGCATTCCAGATCTTGAAAGATGGCTGTCAAAAAGTAGAGAATAAAGCAACGCATAATTCAAGGCAAAGCAACCACTGAAAAATCTGCACTGTAAATATCAAATTATATCAGATATCAAACAGGGCGGTAGAGTAATGGATAGAGAGCAAGAGATAACGAGTTTGCACCCCGTACAGGGTGGATATGCTTTGTAGGCTTCTATTAGAGCCGATTATTGCAGGAGCCTGTCTGTTCTGTTAGTATAGGCTAGTTAAGATTGGTGTAAATATTCTGTGATCTGCGTTCTTGCGAATTGTTTAAACTTCATAATTGCATGCTGTGACCGGTTGCGTTCTGTCAACCGGATTGTTGAATAAACGAAAAATATTATTATTATTATTACTACTGAAAGGCAAAGCAGTTTAACAGACTAACAAATGCAAGAAGTTTATCTAGCAGCTGTGTATGGGAGTCCTACAGAATGGTCTCTGCTGTGAGCAGCGATATATAGGCCAAGTTACAATTTCTATTAATATCACATTATATAACACATAGTTTCAAGATACAGTTTCAAGCTTGTTCTGTCAAAACGGAACAGTCTTCATCACAGTCATGAAGAAGGTGCTTGTAAGTAGATCCTACCGCAAACAGAACGCAGAGCTCAAGAGGAAGACTGACAAGGTACAACGTAACTTACACAAATGCCTCTTAGTACTCGGTAGATGTCTCAGCAGCATTATACATTTTACATCAGCATTTGGAAGACATGGCGGCTGAACAGGCGCTACAAAACTTACTTGTTCCATGCTATTATGATTAGGCGAACTCTGTATCACGGTCATCTATCGTAGTCACTAAAACGGTTTGATCTGGGACTAGTATCGATATTAGTCCCAGGTTTGATTAAGTAAAAACAAAAGCTACTACAACACGACTTTCAGAAGAATAATAACGAGGCTTAATCGATTTAGCAATTGCGATGAACAAATAACAGCATTGTGTCCACTAACCATATTTTCGCATGTCTTATGTACGCTTCCTGCGCCAAACCTCAGCTTCGATGTAAATTATTACATAATAATAAAAGCACAAACGAAAAATTAACAACATGCGAAATGTTTCATCAAAATAATTATTACAGAGGGAGAAAAATTTCGATGACGCTGGAAATTTCCAGCCACGAAAAGTACAAAGATAAAAATAGACTTAGGCGTATTGCGAAGCTCCGCCCATTAGTATAGGTCAAAATTATTACAGGCCCATCTGAAATCCTGCGGCAGCTGTACCACATATGTGGCTGTACCATTGCAGAGTCACCGTGACAGACAGAGACATCATCTCAGTGACCTTTCGCGTGCGCGTGCGCAGTAGTCAAGGTCAATGCTACAATAGATGTTGAATTATATAAACATTGCAAATTCGCAATGCGCGAGTCATTAGTTTTCCGAACTTTTGGTATATACCCCATCTATTGTAGCAGTGACCTTGATCACTGCGCACGCGCACGCGAAAGGTCACTGAGATGGTGAACTCGCTTAACTCTATAGGCCTAATATAATATATCAATGGGCCTACAGCCTACTCACCTCCGGGAAAAAACGGTATCGTGTACATACCTACGAAAACGAGGGTATACGCGGGTATACAGCGCATAGGCTATACTCACTTCACAAAGAATTAGATCCTAAATGGAAAAATGTGTGATCGAGAAATGACATCACGAGTTTTTGGACTAGGCCTAGGCCTATATATCGTGGACGTGCAATTGGTAAAAAATTAGAAGAAAAATAGGTGATGACTAAAAAAAGGTCGTCAGAAATTTCGGCTTTAATTTTTCCGGCAGGCGTGTAGGCCTACTCAGTTTTAGACTAACAATTAGACTGAATCCTGGCGGAGGAAATTTTCCATTTTCATCCGCCAAAATTTCTAACGACCTTATTTTTAGTCATTTGGTCGAAATCTCATGGATGTAGGCCTATTTCACTTTTTAGGGGGCCTTATCGTAAAAATATTTCAGTTTTACATTAACAAAAACTTAAAGGCCCTTTTTAGGGGGCTAAGCCCCCGGATGGCTTTTTTAGGGGACTTAACCCATAGCTAGCTGATCATGGCGCCGCCACTGCGTGTAGGCCTAGGCCTACTCACCTCAGAATAGCCTACGGCCCTGAGCATAGGTGCAATCATGTACTAAAAGTTGGGGGGGGCCATAATGAATCACGTCCTAAAAGTCGGGGGACCCTAATAATAAAGTTAGGGGACCACTCAAAAGTTGGGGGGACGCGTCCCGTGGGTCCCATAGGGTGGTTGCGCCTATGGCCCTGAGGGTAGGCCTAGCCTACCTCACAGTAAATTAGCAGCATTTTCGCCGTTGCTGATTTCATAGGTCTAGGCCCCTACCTACATGTCTTTCTGCGCCCCTTTTCCGCAAGCGTTTGAAAACAATTCTCTTTGATTGTGGTTTGGTGTCGGATCGGTAGCGTCTCTGAGGAGTTTCTCTTGAAGTGGCGCTATATAAATGCACGATCACGATGTCAAATTAGATAAGCCCAGGAACATATAGTGACTCGAGGAGGGATTGCGTGGAGAATATGATGAAAAACACCCGACAGCAGACTTTTCTCTTAGCCAGGGTAGGCCTAAATAAAACTGGCTAATTCGATTTGAGGACAACAATCAGAGTTCGGTTAAAGCACACTTTATCTATTCTGTGGTTAAAGATTCCAGCGAGTTTCCGGACATAGGCTATAAACCTGGACAAGACCGGCGGCGGCATTTGCAGTTTAACGTCACTGTGTGGTAACAAAGACCATTAGCGACGCCCTCCTCCTTTATCCAGGCTTGGGACTGGCACTGGCAGAGTGCAACCAGTGGCGGAGTTAAAGACCGAAAACCCTAGATCGACATGGAAAAAGCTATGAGTGGCATCCCTGTTCGGCTGCTTGCAGCTAAATGTTAACCCAAATTAAGTCTCCACCGATTTGTTTATTATAGTCTACGTTCGTTTATGCATATGCAATAAACGCAATGATTCCTTGATGACGTCACCTTCTGTTGTAGTAGGTTGGCATGACGTTCTTCGACAGACGTGTATTGAAAACGTTTGTCTTGAGTCTCAACTGTTTTTGACAAATTAAAGCTGTCGCTCAAACGGCCAGATTGACGCTCGCCTCCGCAAGTGTCGCTGTTTAAAGAGGTCGCAATTGCGACGCCACATAAATTTCGGACATCTAGGCAATGCGATTGGCATACAAATAGGCCTATAGCTAATTTTCAAGTCGTGGTCTTTTACGGCGACTCATTTTTATTATCCAATAGCAGTTGCTGCGTTTTCCACGCACATCATTCTATCAGACAGTAACGAATCATAGTGCCCCTGTTGTTTCTTAGTTCCGTCCAATGGCAACCATAGGACATTCCAGAAATGTGAATATAATATATTGGCCTAAACACTGCAGGTTTCAACAAAACAATAATTCAGCAGTTTTTAACTATCGTGTGCAAATTACAATATATGAAACAAATACAAGAATATACATAGCCTAATTATTAAAAACACAAAAGAAACTTAGGCTTGCATAAGGGCGATATAGGTAACGCACATTTTGGCACAATAAAGATCACTGATCTTTCTTGTGTGCACTTCCATCTAAAGTCCATGTTGACAGAGCCTACAAAGCTGTAACTTTGCTTTACAGTGGAGTAGACGAGAATCTAAGGCTACCTGTTCTCCTATAGGCCTATATGTTGCAGAACGCGTCGAAGTTACTGGCCTACATATTACAAATATCCCAGCCGGGTTCGTCCAAGGCACTGGGATCGGCGATCTTTTTACCGTCACGCAACTTCTTTCCCTAACTCTCTGCTCTAACTGTTCAACGTCTTCAATATCTGTCTATAGCTGACAAGCAGCGAAAATACAAGCGTTGCGGGTTATACAAGGGCAATTGTAGGTGTATCTCACACCTCCAAGAACACCAAGGCAACCATATAAAAGGCTTCTTAGCCTAATGACCCAATGAGGCTGCAGTTGATGTCTAAAATTGCTGTGGTCATAAATTAGTCCTACACTAGCTAAGCCTAGGCCTACACATGCATCTGAAGGACTAGTTCTAATCCTTCAGGAAGCAAAAAATTGTCCGGAGACTGTTAGTTGGTGGGTTCTGGAACGGCTACGCTTCATCCAATTCTGGAAAGTCAAAAGTGCTGTGGTAAGCAACGGCGTTGAATCACTGAATGATAATTGAAAGCCGTTGGAATAGGTGGCTAGTTGCTCTCGGATCTCCGGAAATCGGGGAACGGACATTAGCCCCCCCCTCCCCGGACAAAAGCCCCCCGGACATTAGCCCCCCAAATAGGACATTAGCCCCCCCAGTCTATGATATCATTGCCTATAAATGATGCACAAAATGTAACAATAGGCCTAAGTGAAGCGTATGTTTATAGGCCTGCATTGCACATTGGTTTAACATTGTAAGTTAATTGAAGATTTATTTTGCATATTATAAAACATTTAAAGGCATTAATTGTACGACGCGAACAACTCATTGTGTAAAGTCTGTCATAAATGTAAAAAAATATAAGTCCAAAGTTTGTGAAATCTAGCTAAAAGTTTAATGCCTAACTGACTTTAACAAACCTTCGTTGCAGCCATAACTGACACTAACAAGTAGACCGACCTACTGTATTTTGAATTGAAACGACGCTAATTACGGACACTAAACAAATAATGTCCAGGGGGCTTTTGTCCGGGGGGCTAATGTCCTACACCCCCGGAAATCCGAGTCAGATTGCGTTCGAGATCAGAAAAGAAAGAAAGACCAGTGCTGTTGATGGACCCAAGAGTTTCGAGGGCTAGATCTCGAGGAACGAACTCATGAGTTGCAAGGAATGCTCATTATTATTATTAATGTTAATTGCTGTTATTATTATTATTATTATTATTATTATTATTATTATTATTATTATTATTATTATTAGTAGTAGTAGTAGTAGTAGTAGTAGTAGTAGTAGTAGTAGTAGTAGTAGTAGTAGTAGTAGTAGTAGTAGTGGTAGTAGTAGTGGTAGTAGTGGTAGTAGTGGTAGTAGTAGTAGTAGTAGTAGTAGGCCTAGTAGTAGTAGCAGTAGCAGCAGCAGCAGCAGCAGTAGCAGTAGCAGTAGCAGTAGCAGTAGCAGTAGCAGTAGTAGTAGTATAGATCATCATCGTCGTCGTCGTCGCTATCATCATCATCATCATCATCATCATCGTCATCATCATCATCGTCATCATCATTCTTAGTATTAGGCCTATTCACTGATTGCCACCATCCCAACGACTTCTACCGTAGCATCATAGGCCTACTGACTTGATAATCCAGATTCTGGGCTTTCACTAATCAATTGAACAACCTCTCTATCAATTGCATTTGCGGGCTTGACTTCATACTTCATGAGTTGCTCTCCCTGATGCAAACTCTGTATGGAGCTGTACTGGTGAAAAATTAGCAGACACGCACAACGAATAATTAAGGGTCGGTCTATAATTTATATATAATCGACTTTAGTTACTTCCACTTCGCTGGTCGTTTTCAATATGTAGCCTATACAAACTAATCCATCTAGCGACTACAACGGCTTGAACTGGACCGGACCGGACATAGATCCCCGCCCCACCCCGCCCCGCCCCGCCCCGCCCCGCCCCGCCCCGCCCCGCCCCGCCCCGCCCCGCCCCACCCCAATACGTAGGCCTATAGGCTACTTCGTGGATGCGCGCGGGACAGACAACTCAGCTGAGAAAATGAGAGCCCCTGCAGGCACAACTTGGACTATTTCGATAATGAAACGATATGCATCTGCTTATTTTATAGGCCTACAATAATACAAATATGCGAACTCCGAACAGAATATGTAGGCCCTATATATATATATATATATATATATATATATATATACACACAAGGTATGCCGTATACATTATACAATATACATATGCACATGTTATGTATATACATTCACCGTACCCTCAATATTTGCTAGGTCATCATTTAGGGATCGTAGCAAAGTCAATGGCGGATACAGAAATTTTCGCAGGGGGGGGGCAAACATTTTCGGTCTTGGGAGAAGGAAAAATTTCCGTCTTGGTCGCCGAAAAATCTGATGCCCTTGTGTTAGTCATTTGTCTCGAATTCTCAAGAAAAAGATACCATTTTATCCGCCAAAATAGTTGATGACTTTTTATCGAACGGACCTCGTATACGGGCCTCGTGGGCGGGAGAGGGGCCTACGGAACTACTCATGGGGAGGGCACGTCAACTTTCCGAGCCAGAATAGCTGGTCAAAAATAAAGAAATTTCTAAATTGGAGGGCCATGGCCGGATTGCCCCCCTCCCTCGGATCCGCCTCTGAGCAAAGTTTAATAGTTCCCAAATGCGCGATAAAATCAATTAACCTGTTTAAAATGTATTCTCTTCTTCTTTAGGTTCTCTGCCCTTCGGCAGGTTTCAACCTCCAATGACGCCACTCCTCTCTGTGTTTTTCGTCGTCATTTTCAGTGTTTCTTGGGAATTTAGAGAGGTGGTTTCCCGTTGCCTTCCTCTCGCTGTTTTTAACGAGACACCATCTCCGACCGTCGATGTCCTTCATCGTCCGTCCTTCCGACTCCTTGTCTCTGGAGCTCGCATATACCGGTGAGGGCTCGGTCGCCCACCACGCACTCTGTTTCCAACAGGGGTACCGCGTGTAGGTGGCGTGGTGGACATTTGGGTAGCAGAGGCTTTCGGAGACGCCTACCACCCCATTTCCCCCCTAAAATGTATTAGGAGTTGTTAATATTGTGCTTGCGCTATAGATCTATATAGATATGAATCAAATCAGGAAAGAACTGTTTATTGACACTTTACCGACGAGCTGCAGTGACTTCCAAGTCGGTCTTAGTAGGTCTACACGCTCTCGTCGTTAAAGGGTTAAGGAAGCAGTCATGGGAGCAGGCCCTCGTTTTACAGCACCATGAGCGGAAGCGCTACAGCGATGGTATACGAGACACTGGAGAGGGTGAAGAATAACTGGGGTGTCACACGTAATTAAGATCGTCCACATCCCGGGCTACGAACAGACCTATAGACGGCCAATTATTCTCAGCCACTTAATTCACTGTATGTCACTTCAGGGTCCATTAGATCTCTGATATGCGAATAATGACTGCTGGGCATTTCGCTTTCCAGCAGTTGTCCCACTAAATGTAAACACTGGAGGAGGATTGTGTTTCCATTTCGACTGGTGTAACGTTTCTTTTAGGGATCATGTTCTGCAGCCGTGAAATGGTCATGCACATTCCAGACCAGGTACATCGCCTGCAGGGATTGGGCTTTACTTCTGTAGGAAGGTACTTAATTACTGCTCGTCTATTGTCACCATAGAAAGTTCAGAACGTTGAAAGCCGTTTATAGTCAATGATGTTTTTTAGAGATAACTTGATCCAGACTGATAGGCTATGCCTATGCATAGCCTACGCGTTGGGCAAAAGTGAACACATTGAAATGTCACTAGGGTTGCCAGGAGTCCGGTAATGGACCGGACAGTCCGGTATTTACACAATCTGTCCGGTTAGAAATTTGAGACATTACCGGACATGGCGGTGTCCGGTAAATAATTATTGCTATCAACATTGCGTTGTAGTGTATATTATTTTCTTGAGGTCCATAATTTAAAACACCTGTTTGCGATTTTCCAATTAGGCTTATATCGCTATTTCTCTAAGCCTACCCCTTCGAATGCAGTCAGAATGAGTCATGGGGTAGGGAGACTGTCAGACAGATAACAGACAGCTAAGCGAATATAAATTATGTTATGAGCTTTATATGGCTGGCTACGTAAATAACTGGAGACGGCAGATACACTGTCAGGTTAAACCAGCCATTCAACCGTACTGGTTATCCGATATTGGCCCACCGACATGATGAATGTCGCTGCTCCAGATTTCTTCATAATTATTATAAGCTCATGCCTCAAATTGGTCGTAGCCTACTCTGCATATCTCTCCCAACATCTTACTTAGTTTACCCTGTATAGCCTACTTAGTCCTACCCGCGCAGGTTTACATATCGGGTAGCGCATCGATTCCCTCCACTCATCTCTGTCCATCGCCATCTTCACCGCCTCCCCACACCGGCACACCCCTCACACCATCCCAAGACTTCTCCGAACATCATAAGCCTCAAAATTAGGGCGACATCTCTCATCAGACTATTAACCTCCGACGCACAATCAGATTTTCAAGCATGACGACAGGGTTGCATTATATCAAATTCCTAGCTGTTGCATATTCTAAGGGCGCAAAGTGCTATATATATATATATATATATATATATATATATATATATATATATATTGTGTGTGTGTGTGTGTGTGTGTGTGTGTGTGTGTGTGGCGCGCTCGCCATAGTCCGGTAATTTATTCAAGGCTGCCTGGCAACCCTAAATGTCACTATGAACAGTAGGCTTAAGAAAGTCAAATTTCACAGAAAGGATCCCACTTTGCCTTTTTTCCTCAGACCATGCGGAGCTGTCAAAACACGAGTATCTGATGCATACTTGCGGACATCGAATGCTTATTATGAGTAATCGCTAGAGTCTAACAAACTTTCCAATGCTGTAGCCTGCTACTTCTGCTGCTGTAGCTGTTACTACTACTAGGCCTACTTCTACTGCTGCTCTTACTACTACAACCAGGGCTGTACTCGTAAATTTTTAGGTGAGTACACGCTGATCTCGGGAAAATTTCGTCCATTTTGCCGTCCGAAAAATCTGACGACCTTTTTTTTAGTCATCCGGCCAAAAAGCCATCTTAAACAGCCGTGTGCGCCTGATTTACTAGCGTGTACGGTGTACCCTGCTTTTTTCCCGCGTATACCCTACTTTTCGGGAGGTGAGTATACGATGCCGTTTTTCGCCGGAGGTGAGTACAGCCTACGCTGTATACCCGCGTATACCCTCATGTACAGCCCTGACTACAACTGCGTCATTCTCTATCAACTAAAGATGTAGGCTGTTTATCCCCATTCTCTGGATGAGCATCTAATTGATTTGATTTGTGATTTCTATAGAGATGCCCAACGTCAGTGCAGACAAAACGTATCAATCGCTTTCAATTCAGGATCAAAGGAGAAGGCGACACTGGAACCCTAGAGATGAGCAGGAAGAGCTGTCCAATCTCTCAGCACGCAGACAAAGAAAAGATAAGACATTATGCATCAAAGAATCCTCACGTTACATAAACTGCGTAGGGGCCGGTAGGGCCTATATATAGACCCTGCAGCTGGTCGCCTATCTAGACCCATTGACGCATCTTGTCCAGAGTCCAGACCCATTGATTGTCGTGTGGCTTAACCTTACAGCTTTTGCCTTCTGTGATAATTTATTACTCAGGTCACTGGACACCAGTCCTGTATACAGGTTATCTGCTTGAGATTACAGTCGAATGTGGGTTATCTATAGGTCTAGAGGACACAGCATACTGGACCAAAGTAGACCGGACCGCGTGTAGAACCCGCGTCTGATTCGCCTGAAAATAGCCTTTAATAAGGGCATGTAGGCCTAACGCATGTTGATAATTTTTTCCTAATTCAGTATCAACCATTGTATAACCTACATTGTACAAGACGTAGGGAAAATATGCACACATGCACACTTAGGGAGAACTCGGAGAAGTCAATGCGCGCGCATGCACGCACATGCACAAGAGCATTGAATGTTATCCTAATAAGACCATCTATAATCAAATGTCACGTACATGGACTCACTGGACTAAACACCGGCAGTATAGGCTACATTAACAAAACAGGATAATTTTGAATGAAAGACACTGTAGACAGTGGAGAGTCTCCAGAGTTGTCTTCTAAAGAGGTGCTAGTTAAGTTAGGTAGGCCCATACGGAATCTCTCAATAGCAGCAATTGCAGATTTCTGTGCTGCTACAGCCTACGGCTGGAACTCCTTGTAGTGTAAGCCTACTTTATAGCTACATTTCAAAACATATTATTTTTAGCTCGCAATTTACCCGTGTTAATTGAATTCCACATTTTTAGCCAGTAATTCTGTTGCCAAATTCTCTTGATTTACTTCAAAGGATAGGCCTGCGAGTAGGATTCCGAACGTTTGAATCTTTTAGAGCTTGGAAAATGAATGTGAACGTATCAAGCTTATTCTCTTAGTCTAAAATTAAGCCATTCTTTCAAGGCTGAATTTCGTTTGCTGAGTAGCCTATTGTATTAAGTCAGCATTCCTTTATGCAGAGAGCTGGGATTTCAGCTTTTAGAGTCTTTAGAGAGCCATTATATAGCGAGGTCCTTCGATTCTCCTCATTAATGCTAAGCCCTTCGTTTGATAGCCTCATTAATTATTGTCATTTTATGTTGAAAATGGCTTTCCTTGCTACTCTGACACACTACTTCGGGGAGGGAATAGTATGCATGTGGGACCAGATGCCTCACTTCTCAGGGCCATGGCCGCCATACAGACGCGGGCTTGGCTTTGACAGTAGGGTAGGGCAATGATTGATAAATTAGCAGCTCGGGCGCCTTCAGGGTCAGATCGTAAGGGTCAGAGGTGAGAGCAGCGTGTTTTATCCGGAGGTAATATTCCGCCCACCCCCGGCCTGATCACTTGACCGTGGAGACACTGCATGGGTGAGCAGCGACCCGTCCTTGTTTTGTTTCTTGTGTCAACGTTTTGTACAGTTCAACAGCGTCTTCGTTTCTCTACTCAATTGGTTTGACTGGCTTTGTCAAACTTGTCAAATGCGGATTTACAGATTTGTTGTCGATTGTAGGTTTTTGTGATGTTTGTGCGAACTAAGTGGCGATGAATTGAATCTTCATTTATTGTAGGCGTAGGGTCAATAATGTGAGTCAGGTCTGCGGTTATTTGGCGAATTATTAGAGACAATAAACTTGTAGTGTAGCGAACCAGGTCGCTACTAGCTACCTTACTTATTTATTTAAGTGAGGCCGCTATTTTAATTGTGAGTTCATGGGTGCTATGCTTAGCACGGATCGATGCGGTCATCGCTATTTTTAGCTTCCCATGCATTTTTCAATGGAACTTTCCACCACCGGCGATTTTTGATTGGTTAGACATCACGCGATGTTTTAGGCGCCAAAAAGCGCTCTCTTGCGGCAAATTATCGCGCAAACCTTTAGTCGGGCTGCAGAATTGAACCGGTTAAGACCTACGCTTGTGGAAATCGTGAAACGTGGTGAAATTGATGGTATTTTCGATTCTGGCAAGTTTTCTCAGGTAGAAGACGAGGTTCTTCCGATGTCTTGTGAATCGATGTGTAATTACGAAGATTTCCGGCAACGATTAAATTAATAATACGCTTCCGACGGAGAAATTCTGGCATCGGCCGACGACTCAATAACTTTCTACAGGACGGAAAACGGTGGATCGGCTGTCCTAAAATATCAATGGGAACAGGGAAGTATAAGCAACCTAATCTATAGAGCTCGAACCTGAACTAGGTGTAATTAGATAAAACTTGTATCTCTATTTTTGGTGCAAATATTAGTTGTGGTGAATTCAGTCTGTGAACTGATCGGATAGGTGTGAAATAGTCAGTCTGCGAACTGATCTGATAAAACTTAAGCTAGTCAAGAGACATAGGCGTTTTAGGAGGGCCTTAATCGTGAATCTTTAATATTGTTTCTATTTTATCGGCTGTGTAAATAATTGCTAATGAAAGACAGACAGTCGCTTGATTAATTCTACAATAAATGAAACTTAAATAGAGAATTGTGAAGTGATTTCTGCTATCGAATTATAATGGACTCCGACAGGGACACGGACAGTGTCTTAGGGACAGGACAAGAGGAAGAGGAGTTATGTCCGAGAGAAACCCTTGAGTTGGGGACTACAGACAATACTGATGACTTAGACCCTGCTGTATTACAGAAACAAATGACTACAATAGAACAATTTATGGAGCGCCAGAGTAGCATTTTAATCGGTCTAGCTGAAGAGCTGAATCTAGTTTCCATGCAGCAAGCCCAATTAAGTTCCCGCCAGAAAGAATGTGAAACAATGGTGAAGTCGGTAGCTGAAGGTAAAGTGGGTGATGGAGCTTGGGGGAAAGTTGAGGAATCGAACCCAGATAAGCACCCATTCAGTGGGGCTGTTGTGAGCTTAACAGCCACCGCTGACATATGTCCAATATCGGCCCATCCTGAGGAATTTGGTAACCAGAGAAGCTCACACCCTAGGTTAGGATTCGAACCCGCTACCATTGACACCAAAACCTTTGACCTAGGACCCAGCTTTCCTCAACCGCGCTTAAGGGGGCGTGCAACAGTAGAGCCCATTAAGTTGGGGTCGGAAACGGTAGGACAGGCGGCGCCCCCGCGCGTAACAATTGGTTCCAGCAAGTGGGATGAAGCTAAAAAAGGTCATGGGTCAGAGGGTAGAATAATAATGGATCCCAGATTTAGTAGAGCAGAATATTTATGGGAAGAAGTGGAAAATGGAAAAGAAAATTTTTCACAAGATGATCCAAGAAGAATGGATGTACAGATGAAATACTTTGGTGCTAGACCAAAAGATTTACAAGGTCAAGGTCAAGGTCAAAAGGTAAATGATTTACAAGGTCAAGGTCAAAGAGTAAATACGACTGACATGTTGCATGGTCAAGCAATGTATTATTATGATACAAATGTTTTGTATAGAGATTTTGACTTTGAAAATTACATGCGTCGAAAACAAGATAAATTAGTTAGAATGGGAATCGAAAATAAATCTGAAAATGATGATTCAGAAATCACTGACTTGCGACCTCTACATAGACTCGAACTCGAATCAAAAGCCTTAGGTGTAGAGCAAAATGAGGGTAAAACTTGTACTAATCCCAGATTTTTAGTTTCAGATGGAAAAATGGGGGATTCTTCGTTGCTGAGCGACGACCACGTGGGAACATGGGATGCACATCCTCGTCAGTCAACGACTGCTACCCCATGGGCTGCCACCTTCCCCCCCTCGTCGGTTCCTGAAACAGAAAAATTCCGGTCACCAAGCAACATGCTGTCACAAGTGACCGCTTCAGTCACCTCGGCTGCTTCTGATGTTCTGTTCTGCGAGTCGAAAACAGAAACCGGAAGAACCCTCCCAGTCTTCGCATCAGTTCCTCAGATGTTCGCGTACACATCTGCTTCGAGTCGACCGATCATGTCCATGGTGTCCCTGTCGTCGGAAACTCGAGTCACGCACAGCTACGAATACATGCATTGGGCTAATGGTCAGCCCATGTATGCGCCATACAGTCAGAAGATGGTTCCACCTGTTCCAGTCCTCCCTGTCTACGCGGAAGCAGTTTCTCTTCCGATCCAGATGCAACCGTGGCCCATGACGAGCACAGTTCTGGAAAACTCTGTCAAGGTCATGCAACTGCATTCATCGTCAGAAATGTTCAGCCCAGCCAGTGTGAACTGCCAAGATAACTGTCTGAAAACAGCTGAAGGAAAGACAGTCAGTCTTTCTTTCCCAGCAGTGCAAGTTGCTGCTGAAAGTCGAGCATCAACTGGTGACATGGTAACGCCATCAACCAACACAGAACAAGAAAAAGCTGCCGACTCAACAAGAGAGAAGGTGAGATCGCACATGAAACTAGGTCATTATAATGGAAAAACGTCGGTAGAGGTGTTCTTAAAAAAAGTTGAAGTGTGTTCCAAGAACAATCGATGGACAGAAGACGAAAAACTAGCACAACTGACCTGCGCACTGGTCGAACCTGTAGATCAACTTCTTTATGAATTTGACTCTGACACAATCACCACATGCGCCGACTTGATGGACAGGTTGAGGCTAAGACATGGGAGCACTGACCAAACGGTTTTGTACCAGACTCAACTAAGTGCTCGCAGACAGAAAGTAGGAGAAGATCTGGGTTCTTTGGTCCAAGACATAAGAAGATTGATGATTCTGGCATTCCCAGGACCGAGGTCAACACACAGTGAAACTATTGCGATCAAGGCTTTTCTTGATGCCTTACGAGACAAAGAGCTAGCCTTAAAAGTGAGAGAGAGGGAACCGGTCACCCTAGACAATGCGTACAAGACGGCCATGAGACTGGAAGGCTACCGCAGAGCTGATGAAGATGGCATGGACCGCCAAGAACGACGTCCAGGCCGAGTCAAAACTGTGAAGGAAAGTGATGAAACGGGAGATTGGGATATGAAAGAATTTCGCGAAGACATTGCCCGTCAATTAAAACAATTGAGTGACAGAATGGACTGCCTGCTGAATACTCCATCGACCGAAAGACACTATCCGCCATGGCAACCGCAACGCACCTCTTCGGCATGGAGAGGCACAAACTATAGAAATCAACGTTGGAGTCAGAAACCGAATGAAAACTACCGAAGGACAATGCCTGACAACCGACGCTGCTTCGAGTGCAACCAGGTTGGACATTTGGCCCGGGTTTGTCCTCGCAGAATCACCTCTTCGTCAACTGGAGAGCAAGATGAACCTGAAGAACCTGGGGTGAGTAACGCCAGACATGTAAAAGGAAACAGTGACGCTTATCTGTCCGTGACAATTAGAGGAAAGAAATTGCTAGCTTTGTTAGACTCTGGCAGTGAAATGACATTATGCCCTGCGTCGCTAGTGGATCCGGCGGAAATCAAAGGCTCCAGTCAACTGTTGCGAGCTGCTAATGGGTCTGCAATTCGGGTACTGGGGGAGACTGTATTGAAACTGAAAATCGAAGATCAGGCTTTCGAAATTCCTTGTTTGGTAACTGAGCAGGTTACTGAACTTATTCTCGGACTCTCTTGGATGGTGAAGGAAAATGTCAAGTGGCATGTAGGGAAAGGATGGATCTTCGTCCGGAATCTGCGGCTGAATGTCCTGTGCAAAAACAGTTTGAAACAGTGTCAGCGAGCGAAACAAACTGTCCGTGACCTGCGAAATTCTCCGAACATTGAAACGAGCTGTGAAACGAATGTCGAAAATCGAACAGTGCTGCCAGAGACGAAAATCACGAAAGAAATCTGTGCCGTGCAAACCGAAACCTTCGAACCGGAAGCTTCGTGTCAAGAGAAGACTGCTGTCCAGTCCAATCGCTTCGGAAATCTCTGTCCTGCTGAGGTGGCAGCCCGAATCCCACGTCCACCGGATGTGCATCCTCGGGTCGACCCAAATAGTTCCTTCCGGGGTGGAACTTGCCTTCCTCCAGTGACGCCATCTGTCGAATCAATGCGAGTGGAAGAGTCAGATGCAATCTACATGGTCACTCGCTGCCCAAAGTCTGGTGTCGACCAGAGAATCAAACTCACCGGAGGAAACAGACTCGCGAAGCTGGCGAGACTGTGGCAAGCGTAATGTAATGTAATGTGATAGGGTAGTCCTGTCGCGTAATGGCGACAAGTAGGTGAATAGAGAATAGAGTCTTCTCTGCCTTAGTTGTTGTTTTTGATGATCTCTATATCATATGTGGCCTTGAGATGTAGGTTTACATTTTTATTTTAATGTTCGTTGATATATTGTGCTTTCTTACTGTGTAAAAATGTGAAAGTTGATTACAGTAATGAAGTGTAATATGATGATATAGGTTATGTGAGAATGCATAGGTTATTAGTGTGGAGTGTAGCTTAAGTATTTCAGATTATATGTGTGTCCTCTGATGATAAAAGTAACTATGTAGATGAGATGAATAATAAAGAAATGAGATAAATAAGAGATAACCAAGTAAAGATACTTGTACTTGTCTCGTGTAGAATCCCTCCAGGTCGTGTAATGGCGACGAGAGTAAGCGATGGGAGAATAGAATCTTCTCTGTTTTATTTGCTTTATGATAAATGTAACTATGTGATGTGGGAATACATTGTTTTATTTTCTTGTGCATAAATGCTGTGCTTTCTGATGTAAGCTAGTTGACTATAACTATGTAAAAATGTTTACAGTAAGTGTTTAGTAGCAGTTACAAGAAAGTAATGTAGAGTGATGTGATGCTACAAGGACATTTAGTAAGTATGAGTTCCAGCGTGATGCTTAAAGAGTAGTCCTTTAGTTTGAAATAAAAAGGGTAGTTTTAAACTCAGTTTAAATATTTGAATTGCTTCTTGTTGCCACGAAGAAGGGCAAATTCTGTGCTTGTATGCTATGTGCATAATAATGATTGCAAGTTAAAAGATTATGATTATAATATGCTATGGTAGAAATAATTAGCATTCTGCTTGGTGATTGAAAGATAGCCTTGTGTGATTGGATGAATGAGTAACTTGGTGATGATGTGGTGCTAGATTGTGTAGTAAGGTTGAGTAGAGCACCCAATTGTAAGCATCGCCCTGAGAGTTAGTGAGTAAGTTGGATTATAGACTTAGAGGCAGAATCACTGTAGCAGGCAGTGGAGATTACATGCAATGGTGAAGCTGGGCCTGTGGATGAATGCGTCCAGTCTTAGACTACTTCCTGTAGAGGTTGTAATGTAATAGACTATTATAGGATATGGGAATAAGTCCTTTATGCCTTGGGTATGCTTAGCTGAGCAGTAATTCCTTCTTCGATCCAGGTAGCTAAGCCTTGATGTAATGTTGAAACATGTGCATGTTGGTATGCATTATTAGTAGCCTAGGTTTATGATCTGACGTTGCTTCATCTCTGTAACAGTGGCTAGTTGTAAAAGGAATGCGTGCCTGTAAAACACAGCTTAAGTTTTAAGTTGCTGGATATGTTTGGCTTAGAGAATGGGTGAACATGGTTTTGGATTGCAGTAGAAAAGATGGTTTGGGGATATCAAACATTGTCTGAGAGATAGAGTAAGGTAGTATGTATGAGAGTGACTGAGTGTACTTGAAGATGGATTCTTTATTTTGTGGCTTTTGGATGACAAGCTATAAATAGAGTGTGGCCTCAGACTTTATTGTGTGTCTGAGATTCAGTAGAATAATAATGCCATAAAATTGTGTTAAGGTATAACTTCTTCTAAGGTGATACTGTTGCACGAAGAATGTAACAGTGTTTAATTAATGTAAGATTTGGCGCCGGAACATGACTACATGTGTTAAGAGGACTTTCTCTCGCTAGGGTTCCGTGCAATTGCTGGAAGTAGAATGTAGTTAAGTATGTGTTGTAGACTAATAAATGGTGTCAGAGGGAAGACACCTGCTTGAGTAATTGTGGCCTATATTAGTGATAAGCTGTATGGTTTTGGCCATGCATAGTTAATAGAATTGTATTTTAGAAATGTTAAATTCAATTGTGAGACTGATTGTACAAGTGAATAAGATTTCAGTTGATTGTCTTATGTATCAATAATAATGTGGACTATACATCTCAGCTTCCGTTAACGAAGACTAAGAATAGGCTTCGTAATGGCAGTTCTGAACTTTGTTATGAACTTTGGAGAAGGTGCTACGAGTGTCTTGGAAGTGTTATGTTCTTGCATTGCTGCGTTCCTCCTTGTCAATATATTATTAATGTATGATGTATGTCATTTGGTGATAACGAGTAGTAGCGATAAAAGAAAACGGAGTACTCTGTTAAGGACATTCCGAATTGCTTTGTTGGTCAGTTCGAGGACCTCCGTAGTTAAGAGTTATTTCGGGCATCTGTGAACCCTTATGACTGACTCATACTCGGTCATTGTACAAGCTTTTATGTCTGATTGGAATAGAATTCGACACGGAGCTCATGTTCTGTTAACGGAAAATTGTTAATCTTCTGTTGGTCAGTTTGACTGCTTCGCTTGGTTAAGCTTATCAATTGGGCATATGTGAACCCGAGTGGCAGATTTGTATTCAGCCTTTGTGTGGACTCTTATACGGCTGATCTGCGTGGAATATGTTATAATGGTAATTCTTGATGTCAGTTTCTGCGACATTTTTAGTACAATGTTAAGTAGAATTTATCGGGTATATATATCAGGTTCGATCTCCAGAGTTTGTTTTAAATTTCCCAGGGTACTGGTAAATTTAAAAAAGTAAGTGGTGGAGGGTGTAGCGAACCAGGTCGCTACTAGCTACCTTACTTATTTATTTAAGTGAGGCCGCTATTTTAATTGTGAGTTCATGGGTGCTATGCTTAGCACGGATCGATGCGGTCATCGCTATTTTTAGCTTCCCATGCATTTTTCAATGGAACTTTCCACCACCGGCGATTTTTGATTGGTTAGACATCACGCGATGTTTTAGGCGCCAAAAAGCGCTCTCTTGCGGCAAATTATCGCGCAAACCTTTAGTCGGGCTGCAGAATTGAACCGGTTAAGACCTACGCTTGTGGAAATCGTGAAACGTGGTGAAATTGATGGTATTTTCGATTCTGGCAAGTTTTCTCAGGTAGAAGACGAGGTTCTTCCGATGTCTTGTGAATCGATGTGTAATTACGAAGATTTCCGGCAACGATTAAATTAATAATACGCTTCCGACGGAGAAATTCTGGCATCGGCCGACGACTCAATAACTTTCTACAGGACGGAAAACGGTGGATCGGCTGTCCTAAAATATCAATGGGAACAGGGAAGTATAAGCAACCTAATCTATAGAGCTCGAACCTGAACTAGGTGTAATTAGATAAAACTTGTATCTCTATTTTTGGTGCAAATATTAGTTGTGGTGAATTCAGTCTGTGAACTGATCGGATAGGTGTGAAATAGTCAGTCTGCGAACTGATCTGATAAAACTTAAGCTAGTCAAGAGACATAGGCGTTTTAGGAGGGCCTTAATCGTGAATCTTTAATATTGTTTCTATTTTATCGGCTGTGTAAATAATTGCTAATGAAAGACAGACAGTCGCTTGATTAATTCTACAATAAATGAAACTTAAATAGAGAATTGTGAAGTGATTTCTGCTATCGAATTATAATGGACTCCGACAGGGACACGGACAGTGTCTTAGGGACAGGACAAGAGGAAGAGGAGTTATGTCCGAGAGAAACCCTTGAGTTGGGGACTACAGACAATACTGATGACTTAGACCCTGCTGTATTACAGAAACAAATGACTACAATAGAACAATTTATGGAGCGCCAGAGTAGCATTTTAATCGGTCTAGCTGAAGAGCTGAATCTAGTTTCCATGCAGCAAGCCCAATTAAGTTCCCGCCAGAAAGAATGTGAAACAATGGTGAAGTCGGTAGCTGAAGGTAAAGTGGGTGATGGAGCTTGGGGGAAAGTTGAGGAATCGAACCCAGATAAGCACCCATTCAGTGGGGCTGTTGTGAGCTTAACAGCCACCGCTGACATATGTCCAATATCGGCCCATCCTGAGGAATTTGGTAACCAGAGAAGCTCACACCCTAGGTTAGGATTCGAACCCGCTACCATTGACACCAAAACCTTTGACCTAGGACCCAGCTTTCCTCAACCGCGCTTAAGGGGGCGTGCAACAGTAGAGCCCATTAAGTTGGGGTCGGAAACGGTAGGACAGGCGGCGCCCCCGCGCGTAACAGTAGACTATAGGTATATATGTAGGTTATAGATAGTCAGACGGAAGTACAACTACCTGTTGGATTACTGTTTTCTCAGACTGACAAATGGTGAGTAGACTACCTGTTTACTATCTAGGCCTTCTTGCTGATATGTGCCGCATGCCATTGCAAGATTGATAGAGAAGAGTTATTATAGCTGATTATCTTTCTCATCATTAACTATACTTAACAGTTCCTTAACTGGTCTTCACTTGGCGCATATTCTACAACATGTCATAAGAAATAGCATAATTGTTATGTTGCAAAATGAGCAATAGAACTGTTTGAGAGGTCCTTTGATGTGGTTAATGAAACTCCAGTCTGTGCACCATGGTTTAAAGTATTCCATGCATTGCAATAGCGAATCAGATGACAAATGCGCATTTAACCTACAATGCCCTCTATCTGGATGGTTTGAGGTTGAACCGCGTGATGTCCTTTCTCTTTGAGGTTGTTTATAATTAGAGCCTTCGTCAAAATTATTGTTGTGAATTGTAATTCTATCGCCACCCTCAACATTAACTTTTCACATCTCCTACATGTAGCCTACGTGTGTGATGTTGTTGAGAGTGCATGCGCTCTCTCTCGTTCTCCAGTTAACAGTCTTGTGGCAATTGATTGACTTGCATCTTTCAAAGGCTTCACTTTTCAAAGGTGCCGATTTGAAAGGAAGCATATTCTGTGACCATTGTTCCCGCGTGACAATATGTATTGTCATATATCTCTCGTCACCAATAAGTGTAACAGAACGCGCAGTTAAGGGATAGACTTACCTATAATTTCATGAACAGCTTTGATGTCTCTTGAGATCTTGTTTCTGGTTAGTTAGATCGGGGTTGGATATTCAGAAACCGTATACGTTCTCCGAGTAAATCTGTGCTTTTGCGATCCTGTCCTTTAAAGGTTTCCAACCGACCTGAGGCAATCACCCCAGTTAGGGGTTCTTCTAACCTACCCTTGTTTTCCCGCCATTTGATATGTTTTGTCTTCGCAAACCGGTCATTATTTCTCGCTGTGCTTAGAACTGCTTGTCGCAATAAGGTCACAGCGAAAGATAAATGTATTTAGAAACGAGAATATGATCCATTTCACCATACCCACAAGGTTTGAATAATTTATAATGAATGTATGTCATCCTCCCTATTCTGTACTATTTGCTTGTAGCAGTTGCTGTTTAACGACACTGCCATATCAAAGATGATTAGTGTCGCCCTCCTCCTTTATCCACAGGCCCGGCCTTAGGGCAAGGCGAGCGAGGCTAACCGCCTTGGGCCCCCGCGCTTCCAGGGCCTCGCACTACTGGCAATATTTTTTGGTTCTTTGCCGAGATTAACAATGGTTACGTAGCATAACAACCACATAGGTATATGCTTGCAGTCAATTTGCCACGTGAATGTTAGATCTATTATGGTGATTTTGAAAGAACGAGACTTCGCTAAAGCGAGTCACAACTACTGTTGTACCCTATAGGCCCACATGTAGAATTGTCTCCATGCAGAAAACAGCAATTATTAACTCTTTTTGCTTCAAATTTGCACTTGGACGTCCGAAGACATTTTTGCAGGAGAGGGCAAAGTTCAATGGTATTGGTGACATTTTTAGCGAGACTTAAACAAATGCAAAGCAGGAAATTTAGAACATGGATATTTTCCAAGAGGTTCTAAATGTAAATCTCCCGTTTCACTTTGTGAATAATTCGCATCACGTAACGAAATTTGTCAAAAACCAAGGTATAGACCTCATTTATTAAAAAGTCTCAATTTTTCGAGCGGGGCAAGAGCCCCTTTTCCACCTAAGTGCGAACGCCCATGATTTTGCATAACTTAGATAGACCCACACACATAGGCGCAACCACCCTATGGGACCCACGGGACGCGTCCCCCCCAACTTTTGAGTAGTCCCTTGCTTTATTATTATGGTCCCTCCTAACTTTTAGGACGTGATTCATTATGGTCCCCCCAAACTTTTAGGACGTGATTGCGCCTATGCCCACACAAAGTAGCAGGGAAAGTCACCTAAGATGGAACTGTTCATGAGATGGGGCACACCTATTGTTACCGCTATGTATACACAGCAAAAGAAGTCACTCTCTAGAGTTGCGAAAAAGTATTACGTAGGCCTATATTAGACTCTACGCAGCAACGGTTAATACCTACGGTGCCGCTGTCTCGATTTTTAATATTTGAAATTTTTCGTGTTCGCTGATGTTATTTCACATTCATAGATATTCAGAATCTGATATAATGAAAATTATTGTTCTATCTTATGTAGACCTATAGTTGCTTAAGTTTGGACATTTTAGTAACTATTTTTAACGACAATAATATCGCATTTTTGGAAAATTGTTAAACTTTTACATGCATTATTTGAAAAACAAAATATGCATAGGCCTAAGCTTACATTATTATCAGCGTTGTTTAGGCCTATTTTTACAATAGTGCTCTTAGCTCAAAATAAGTTTGGGAAACAACGTTAACAGTCCCATCTAATGAGGCTCTCCTCCACCAGTGCCGCATTTGACACGAAGTCAACTGCGTAAATTATGTTTCAGGACCCATTGCTGCCTTGGGCCCCGCAGACCCTAGGGCCGGGCCTGTTTATCCAGACATGAGACTGGCACTGGTACAGTGCAACCAGTGGCGGAGTTATTCTGTACTATGTAGGGTAAAGTGCGTTATATACCTGAGTTAACATGGACGTCTTTTAACTAGGCTACATCTGAAGAAGAAAACAGTCATTTCTGGTATAAGTATAGTCTCGCGGGGAAGTCAAAGGTATGGTGTGTTAGCGACTTCATTATTCTTAGCCTCGGCATATGACTGTGCGTGTATCGCCATTGGTCAATCCTCCCCTCGCCGTCCGATCGTCTCATTGACAATGCATCCGATCAGTGTATTATGCTTAGCTGAGTTTGTTGAAGGCAGAAATTGAGCAGAAATCTCTGAATAAATCTGCCCATAGAGGGATTTTTGGTCCTTGCCCTATCTATAAAATTAATATAACCAATTGTCTATTGACTATTGTGCACTTCGTATAATTCCAAGATTATTAATTTGGCGATATGCTGCGTTACACGCATAGAGTAACGAGGAACATTGGTGTATGCTTATTATGCTTGATTTAGCTTACGGTGCGATATATATATATATATATATATATATATATATATATATATATATATATATATATATATATACTGTAGGCAATGAATGCCACCTTCTGTTGCCTGACTTGCCTACGTGTATACAGAGTGCATGTAGACAAACATTCAGAATGCACACAAAGATGCCTTATGCGTCCTCAGAAAGATTAGCAATTCCTTTATTATTGGCGATTTTCTGATCATTTATCAGTAGTTTCGGATTAAAAGTTTGTAGGCAATAAAAACAATGATCCCTATAGCCTATACAGGGGCGGATCCAGGGGAACCAAATCCGGCCATGCCGCCCCCCCCCCCCCCCATTAAGAAATGTCTTTATTTTTGACCAGCTATATTCTGTTTCGGAAAGTTGACATGGCCCCATTAGTAGTTTCGTAGGTCCATCTCTCCACGCCCCACGAAGTCCGTACACGAGGTCCGTACGGGGGCTTAAGAACACTGTACGACTAAAAAAAGGTCATCAGTTATTTTGGCGGATAAAATGGTATCTTTTTCCTGGGAATTCGACAAATGACCAAGACGAAATTTTTCGCCGTCCCACGACCGACAATTTTACCCCCTCCCCCATTCGAAAAATTCTGTATCCGCTCCTGCCTATAGACTATAGGTGATGCGCCAAGAACAGTTCTTCGTGTAATGACTTCAGGTGCTAATGACGATCATGATGATGATGAAGATGATGCTGTTTCATTAGCCGAAGGGATTCACCTAACAAAGACACGGTCTACATGTATAATGTATAGTACCCAAGTTCCTTTGTGCTGAGCAAATGGCTCAGAAAAATGCGTGGGTCCTATATTCCCTGGTGAGCTGTTAGGCGAAGGAGACTTACACGGTCCATTGGCCCATTGGCCCAATCAATGAATAAAGGATCTTCGCTACTCGTAGGCCCCTACAGCTTGATGCTCTGTGACGTTTGATTGATTTATTGATTGCATAAGGCCCGTGCTGATACAACTTCCCCCGCTGTGGAGCTGAACCCTGAGGCAAGTTGCGAGTGTCCCTATCCTTAGCATCCGGTCTGACTGAACATTTCCCATAGGGTGAGTCTATTGTATGACTCGGGTGTTTTAAGTCACTCTTAATGGGGTTGCCACCGTGGTGGTGGGTGACGATGATTACGATGGTGACAACGTGATGATGAAGATAGTGACGATCATGACGTGGTGACTACAACGGTGATGATTCCTGGTGACAATGCATGGTGATGAAGAAGAAACTTAATAATGGCGTGGAGAAAGAAGGAGAGATGAGCGAGGAAGTGGAGGAGGAGCATGTATTTATAGGAGGAGGAATAGGAAGAGGAAGAGGTATGAGAGATATACGAGGAGAAGAAGAGAACGAGGTGGAAGAGGAGAAGGATGAGAAGGAGGATGACGAGGAGTAAGAGAAAGAGGAGGAAGAGGAGGAGGGAGAGAAGGAGGAGGAGAAGTAGGAAGAAGAAGAGTAAGATAAAGCTGTGAAAGAGGATGAGTGAGGAGGAGGAGGAGGAGGAGGACGAGGAGTAAGAGAAAGAGGAGGAAGAGGAGGAGGGAGAGAAGGAGGAGGAGGAAGAAGAGGAGTAAGATAAAGCTGTGAAGGAGGAGGAGGAGGAGGAGAAGGAGGGAGAAGGGAGGAGGACCTATACGGAAAAAAAATAAGAATCTCATAATGTAAAGATGCGAAGAAACTGCTCAGTAGAAGGATTGGAAAAAGAAAAGAAGACGATCTTAATGACGATGACGATTATGACGGTCATGACGATTATGACGATTATGACGATTATGACGGTTGTGACGACGACGATTATGATGATCATGATTGTTGTGATGGTTGGGATGATGACGATTATGATGACGATGACGATCGTGATATATAGGCCTAGATAATTTTATGAACACAATTAGACATCTTCTTTGACGCTGGTTTCAGTGGCGAAGAAGTTTCGCAGACATCGGTGAACTAAACGATGATTTGACTATAAACAGAATGCATTTCTGTCGACATTGTACTAGCAGTCATTATATGAAGCTCGCATAAATGTTTCGGAAATTTATGACATCTGCTATTGAATAGGCGCAATCGCAAGATCGTAAAATCGTTAGATTTGTAAAAGCTCATAAATGCTAAATGGCGGGAACCAGAATATAACCACAGATCACGCATGCTCAGTCAAAACAGAATGAGCAACGGGTTAGGCAGTTACTCATGTCTGATAAGATCTGCGCCATGGAAGTAATAAACTGACCGACTGAATTTCTCATGCGCTGTAGATAAGAGTCTGTTACGCCAGCGGCGCTTACCTTGAAAATTAACTGAACGGAATGTCAGCCGTGTCTTAATGTAGCAGCAGGTGAGTTGCATGTCTTCGGTGATCGCATTGTCCCATGTCCTATCACTGGCAAGGTCATTAACCTGACACCTGTAGGCAACACTCTATTGCCCTCTCTGCCTGACACCTCGTACGGTCCCATGGCTGCAGTTTTACAGTTATAGGTCACACAAAACGTTGGACCGTTGATGGGTGAGATGCACGGAGCATAGATCTCCAAATGAGGCAGGCCATTAAGACTAACGATGGAAACTGATGAGCCTTGAAATTAGCATTTTAAGTAGATAGATATCTATAGATGTATACGCATAGGAAGTGCAAGGTCGGCACGCACGCTCACAAACCTCCATGTAACAAATTATTAACCTATGCGTGCTCGTATGTTATATGCCTTGGCTATAACTGTAAAACTGGGACCGTACGTGGTGTCCCTCAACTAAGAAACAGTGGTCCTCGTGTTCTCCAACTTAGGAAAAGTGGCCCTAAAGTAAAAAAGATTGGAAACCACTGGTGTAGGCTATACTTCAGGAATGGCCGAGATATGCAGGTTTTTTTTCAACGAAATGAATCACGATGCTCCTTTTCTTGATTTTTGTAGAGCAATCTGTTTACAAAGAATTCTATATCTAAATGATTACGTTTCATAGCCGTCCATATCAGTGGTGTAGTCCTAAAAAATGAAGTGGGGGGACGCCTGGAAATTGAAGTGGGGGGACGCCATGGAAATTGAAGTAGAAACTGTAGCAAAAAGTGCAATCTTGCAAGAATTTTCAAAAAAGTGGGGGGACGGCGTCCCCCCTCGTCCCCGCCCCACTACACCACTGGTCCATATATACAGATCCATAAACTACTCAAATCAAGTCAAAATTGGTGCTCCAAAGAACAATTGCACGTTATGCGTTGTTCAATAAAATTACGATAATAGTTGAATACTTTATAAATACATGTATGCACTGCCATGGCAGAATCTAAGAATTCTTTAGGAGGTTTTTTCTGTTCGAAACGTCCGTGCTGCTCCTGCCAGAGATGTCATTTTGAAACCATGACTGACGACACTTCATCAACATTTATCGAGACGCTACGATGATGCGTAGGCCCCTACAAAACATAAGTTTAGGCCTACTGGTTACCTACTCGTGTTGCTTTCGCAAAATAGGCCTAAACCTTCAAACCATAATTTATTATAGTCATCTCCGTTGCCGTCTGTTCCTCACACCGACAGCGCAGCCATGTTAACACGGAGTTCGCTATGTGGCGCAAGTGGGACAACAGCTCCATGCAATGGCGGTGGTTTGAACACAAACCTTTGATTTGATGATAATTATTATCCTGTCGCACTCTGTCGTATATAGCCTGCAATTATAGTTAGCAGTTAGCTGTTTGTGAGGCGCCCTTGTAGCGGTATGGCCAGTGGCGGCGCTAGGGAGGCTAGGGGCTAACCCCCCCCCCCCTATAAAAGGCTAAGCCCCTAAAAAGGCCGCCCGGGTTTTGTACATGCAAACTGAAATAACTTAAATATTTCACGATTTCCGACCGGAAGACTAAAAAGGTCGTGAGAAATTTTGGCGTATGAAAATAGAAAATTTGCATGAGATTTCGGCCGGATGACTAAAAAAAGGTCGTCAGAAATTTTGGCGGGTGAAGATGGAAAATTTGCTCCGGGAAGTTTCAGCCCCTCCCCAAAAAACTGAAATCCTGGCGCCGCCACTGCGTATGGCAGCGTTACAGCGCCCTATAAATTGTCGTTATTAATATTATATTATTATATTTATTGTGTTGCTTACACAACATCTTACAAGGGGACCTTACATTAGGCTACGTGGCGCTTAGTCAATGGAGTCGGATGTTTTTTTCTAAATTAACAGGATCGAGATCATTCGGTTGTTTTAGAAAGCACGTGTACATTAATTGAGATTTTACATATAACGCTCGACTTAGTGATTCACTATACTTCACGGTCTTCACCAGACTTAGGCTATAGTGCTATGCTGGCCTTGCAGTTCTTCGCGGTTTCTATTTAGTCACTAGGAGTGCTGTATGTTGGACTGTTGAGTCGCAAGATGGCTACATGATGAGTGCTTAGTAAGTTAGTCGCCAGATGACGCCACCGAAGAACTAAATCTTAAATGCAGTTGGGAAACAAGAGAGGGAAGAAGGAGAGAGGGAGGAAGGAATGGAGAGAGCGAGGATTTAGAGTGAGGGAGGGATGAATGAAGCAATTGCTGAAGTTAGAAATGGGCCTAGGCCTCGGCCATTATGATAGGCCTACTCGTGGATAAGGTTCGATTGTGACCTTCAGATAGCCTATAAGGCCAACCTATGAAAACGAAAAAGGACAGAAGAGTTTCTGACCACAGATCTGAAGACTCGGTCTTTCGTATAATCTCTCGATGACGAAACAATTTCTCTATAATAATTGTGTCGTCTGAATGCGCGAGTACTACGGCCTATTGTTGCAAGAACGGACCTTCTGGTGCCTGCAGCAGAGGTAATAGACCTACTATGTAACTATGGGATGGGGGCCCGGTAGAGTAATGGATAATACGCTGGCCAAGAGTGCGAGAGGTATACGAGTTCGAGCCCACGTTGGGCGGATATATGCTTTGCAGCCTTGCAGGCTGCTATTAGCGCCGCCATGTATTGCAGGCTGTCTGTTCAGTTGGTATAGTTAAGATTCATGTATTCTGTAATCTGAGTTCCTGTAAATTGTTCAACTGCATAATTGTACACTGTAACCGATTGTGGTCTGTCAACCGGATTGTTTATTAAACGAAAATAATAATTACTATTATTACTTAATTGATTTTGAAGAGGATAAATGCAACTGATTCTCTAAAACACTACACAAGACTCCTGAAATGTGCTTCTTAGCTTAGCACCTCAGTTTGTCCGAAGTGCTTGACTGGAGTGTCAAGTTCTTCTGTCTCGCCTGATACCATTCAAACGACATTATAATATTAGAGCACACGGAGCAGTACGTTTTTCTGTCAAGTGTAAACCGAGTGGACTTCCGTTTGGGGTTCCAATCCTTGCCATGGGGGGGGGGGGGGGGTGGCGGTTCGGGGCAGTTGTGTAGTGATGGTCTCGGTGCCTTGGAGCTGGAGGGTTCTAGGTCCGAAATCCGATTCCACCTCAAGCCACCACGTAGGGACTTGAACAAGTCCTTCACTCGCAATTCACAAGCAAGAATATTTTCATCAATCCAGCTCCAATTTAAGTAAAAATTATTTTGTTTCAATCCAGCTTCTATCTAGCAAGATATCTTTTCATCAATCCAACTTATGACACTTAGAACCGCCGTTTTATAGTAATACCACTTACACGCAATATGTTCGACAGGGGGGAATTGTCCTACCCTGGGGGGGGGAATTGTCCGGGGGGAAGGTTGTCCGGGGGGTTTTGTCCAGGGGGGAAATGTCCTACACTCTTAATCCCCCTTATCTACGCCACTGGTCGGGAGCGCCTCTGAGTGGATCGCTTGAAGGGGCGCTATTGCAAATGCGAGAAATAAATAAATAACGAATAATTGATAGCCAAAATTTTTTAAAATATTTCTAATTCTCTTATGCTAGCTCAGGTGTAAAATAGGAAAGACTGTAGGCCTACATGCTTGGCGGGAGGATCAATGGATGAGGGTCATGTTAGGACTGCCTTTTAGTAGGCTAACCTACGCCGAGTCTAAGAGCAATGTAGTGTAAACCATATACCTCATAATTATTCAACACCAATATCTCGCTTTGGGGCTATATTATGGACTGTCAGGCCATATTTGTTATGTCCGCCACTGGTTGCACTCTGCCAGTGCCAGTCCCAAGCCTGGAGAAAGGAAGAGGGCGACCCCAATGGCCTAATCATCTTTGAAAAGAGTGATAATCCAGTTGTAAATTTTAATTCTAGTCTATAGACAGAATATAGACAGTGAGGTATACTGAAAGTCCTTGGGAGTCTCAACTCAGCATCATCATCATCATGCGTAGCATAGGCCTATAATATATAGCATCGTAGGCCTATGCGTCTATAGAAATATGTTTAGTTGAACCTCAACAAAGTTTAAAAGCAGTAGCGGCGCTATGGCGGCTAGGGGGGGCTAAACCCCCCTAAAAAGACCATCCATTTTTCCTCATGTAAAATTACAATATATTGACCATTTACCCCTTTTAGCCCCCCCCCTCCCAAATAACCGCAAAGGTACGCACGAGGTTTGACAGACAGTTTGGCGGATTATGAAAAAGGACCATTTTCGAAGGTTTCGATCAAATGACTAAAAAAAAGGTCGTCAGGAATTTTTGCGACTGAAAACGCAAAATTTCTCCCAAAAATCCAGCCCTCCCAAAACGAAAATCCTGGCACCGCCACTGTTTAAAAGGCTACAGACAATTCTGCACTGTCTGTAGTAGGCATATAGATATACTGATAGATTGCAATTCATTGCAATTGCGTGATTGCAACAATCATTAGCGACGCCCTCCTATAGCTCTTACTTGAGTTACTTCATCCAGGCTTGAGACTGGTACTCTCTGGTACTGAAACACGGGCGTGCAGCAGCGGAGTTCGAAATGCAGCAGTTCTGACTGAGTCTTTTTGATTGGCTGCTGGATGACAAACACGGGAGCTCTCATAAATTATACCCGTCACCTACAGGGCTCTAATTTGTCCACATCTTCACCAAGTCCCATTTACTGCGAATTTCTCCTGTTCCACTTTCTCCATTCTGTGTCTCTCGCTGTGTGTGTGTCTGTGTGTGTGTCTGTCTGTCTGTCTGTCGGTTTTTGTCTGTCGGTCTGTCGCTGGCTTTTCTGTCTGCAAGCGTGCGATTTGTTTACTGAATTACAATCGCTGTCTGGCAAATTGTCGGTTATGAACCCCAAATGTGGGGTTTTATGTGTCGTCGGGTGTTGGACCTTTGATGAAATCCCAGTTGGTGGTCACCACTGGTCAGTGGTCAGTGGTTAGCAAATGAGGGGTGATGTCCGACACCTTTTCCCACTAACCACCTGGCAAGTCAGGTCAAAGATCAGTACTCATGTCCATAATAGGCTACAAGGGTGTTGCGCTGTTGCATTTAAGCGTGGAGTAATTTGACGAATCGAAGCGTCATGTAGCCTACACTGGTGGGTTTTGACAACTTTACCCTGCCTCTGTTATCTCTTTTGAATGAAATGAATGTCCAAAAATGGGTCCACTTTCAAACCCATCTTCTCATCAGCGTCCATGAAAGATGATGCTTGTCTAGACGTTGGATTCCGCCCCCTCGAAATACCTATTCCCTTTAATGGGATAAATTTTGTAAGTAAGGCGAATCTCATAAACTGGCGAATATACCTACAACTTGGCCAATCTTTTGTGAATGTGCAATTTTGTGCAATATTTTAATATTTCCCTTTAATTAGGCTATAACACACATGTGGGGTGCGGTAGTATGGGTGTAGGACATTAGCCCCCCCGGACAAAAGCCCCCCCGGACATTAGCCCCCCCGGACATTAGCCCCCCCCCCCGGACAAAAGCCCCCCCGATTTTACCTAGGACATTAGCCCCCCCCGGACAAAAGCCCCCCCTTTGTGCAAGTCATGGAATAGTGCCGTACTTGTCACTGGCATTCACATGCAAACGAAAGTTCTTAGAGTCATTTAGGTCCTGATTGTGTCAGTAGGCCTAAATTTATAGACTTAGATTCGAAATGATAGGGCCTATACAGTCTATTTGTTTAGTGTGCCACAATAAAGGCTTGTTAACATCAGTAACTGTTAGGCTACGTCTCAGCTTCGTAGGCTTATTAGTGTCGTTTCAATTCAAAATTAGATTCAATACATTAGACAAAATAAACGAATGGGAATCCTATACAGTAGGTCGGTCTACTTGTTAGTGTCAGTTTGGCTTCAATGAAGGTTTGTTAAAGTCAGTTAGGCATTAAACTTTTATCTATATTTCACAAACTTTGGACTTAGAATTTCTTACATTTATGTCGTTCTACAATTAATGCCTTTAAATGTTTTATAATGTGCATAATAAACCTTCAATTAACTTTGCATATTCTTACAGTGTTAAACTAATGTGCAATTTAGGCCTAACTTAACTTAGGTCCATTGCCACATTTTGTGCATCATTTTTAGGTAATGAAATCATAGACTGGGGGGGGCTAATGTCCTACCTCGGGGGGGCTTTTGTCCGGGGGGCTAATGTCCGGGGGGGCTTTTGTCCGGGGGGCTTTTGTCCGGGGGGCTAATGTCCGTTCCCCGGTAGTGTATAGTGGGTATGTTTGTTTTCTTGCTGCCGGAGGACTGCAGGTTCGAATCCACCTCAAGCCACCGTGTAGGGACTTTGAGCAAGTCCTTCACTCGCAATTGCTCGGGACCTTCGGTGTGAAACTCCGATGCAGTGGCAGCGTTGTATTTGGGAGCGCATCTGAGTAGAGAGCTTGAAGGGGCGCTATAGAAATGGAGAAATAAAAATGATAATTCAAGCTTAGCAAAATATTTGTCATTTCTGACAGTTTTGATATGATTTATTCTGCAAGTATTCTTGTTATATTTTATGCCAACATCTTTTAGTCCAGCTCCTGACAAATTAAAGGAGATGCGTGCCCTCTTTTCTTCTCCAGATTTGGACTGGCACCGCCAAGTACGAGCAGCTTAGCTCTTGGGACAGTAGGCATAATACTATGGCATTATTTTAATTTCTTATATCTGTAAGTTTACAACGAACTATACTGATGAAAGACTTCTTATGAGGCAGTGTCTGTGAAAGTGGTGCGGTGATTCGCATGTAGGCCTATACAAGCTTAATAGTCTACCACTTTCTCATAAGCTGAATTTATGGCGGTGCTTTGCTGGCAGTATAATTATTGGTGAAGACAGTGAGCGTAGGAGTGTGAAGGAAGTCATTTGTGGTTGGTGAGACGACCAGTAAACCATTCAGTAAATGAAAGTCTGATTTCAGTGAGAGGTGTTAATTTTACAGAGGTTTTAATGTTGCATTTGTTTTGACCATTCAGCAGCAAACCTTGGGCTACATAATTGAACAGCCAGACAGCCAAACAGACAGACAGACCATGCTATGTTTTGTCTGGATGTCGCCTTCTATATGTGGGCCTAGTTCTGACGTTATGGTCTATTAACTGGGACCATAAATCCTGCGCCTTGTTTATTCCTTTTATTAGAGTCCTTTCCCGGTGTATTAAGTAGCTCCCGTCTTCCCCATAAACTTTGAGGGATGCGTCTTTGACCCTTGCCCCCGGAAGAGACAATGGCCTTCGGAGGGTGTCCATGAATGGGATGAGGTTTCACAAATTAATTTATTGCTTCTTCCTGATTGTGGAGCAACTTTTCCCTTCTGTGTCTCCTTTCCTCTCTCCCCCCTTCCGCCCATTGCTCTCCGTCCATTCATCTGTCTGTCCGTCTGTTTGTATAGCACGTGTAGAGTATATCTAAACCCATGTACTGCAAAGACCCTGCTGTATAAACTGCTCCTCCTACGCTATTTGATCAAAGGACTTCCTGGCATAAGAAGAAAACTCCACTGGTGGCATTTCTTTGATCCAGACGATCAGCGCGACGTTTATGTGAGGCTACCCACCGTTCACTTACAGCTCCTTGCATGCAGACAGACAGACACAGACAGACGGACGGACGAACAGACAGACACACACAGACAGTCAGACATACAGACACACGCAGAATGGTAGACACAAAGACAGACGGACAGACAGACAGGCAAATTGGCAGATACACGTATTGACGCACAGACAGACACGATCGCACGCACATATATACAGGCAGAAACATGCAAGCGTATAGGCCATCTGAACACAGACATAATACAGGCCAGAGTACGTAGGCCTATATAATTATATTCCTAAAATCCAGTAAGCATTGCCTCCATATAGGCCTACTCTATAGTGGTGACATCGGTGAGATGTCCTCTGAACTGTTTAAAGTTAGATAGGAGAATTATGCCGATGTGGGAAAGAAGGCCATTGGGGTGGGGTAGCGGATTATTCGCTCGTTAGCCTACCCGATGAATTTGCTTAGTAGCACTTGGTTATTCCACAAAATATGTCGATAGAACCTAAATTATGAGAAACGTGGCTTCAAAAAATTAGCTTTGTTATTGATAATTACCTGTAGTTATTATGCCTATAACTTATGATGTTGATGCTGATTTCTAGCAACTGTGCTGCCTTCAGCTCCCACAACTTAAACCTGGGTGTGAGTATAGTTTTTATCTCATTCCTAAATGATGGAGACGTCGTGACTCGTGAGCCACAGACAGTGACGGAGGATTTTAAAGATATTATTACTACTTGGTTTAATTTTAGGATTAGCATTGTTTCTAATTTCGCATCTAGATCAGAATTAGCCTATAGGCTATAACTAGCAATGTTTGAGCATCCATTTCCACTTCTTCATTTTCTTTCCATTTCTCAATTTCTCTACCTTTTTTCTTCGCCTTTTCTTTCTTTCCCCCCTCCTTTTTGTTATTTTTATTTCTCCTTTTATTTATTCATTCACGTACAGCATATACTCAGTGTTCACACTATAAAGCGTGGCTCATGCATAAAAACACATAGTTTGCCATGACTGGATGATCCTCCCAACACAAGATTTCCTTTGTATCTCACAAATCAAGGTTTCACAGTGAATTGCATTAGATCTACAGTGTACACTAAAAATATAGCATATAGTCTAGGTCTGTCTTTATCCAAAAGCATGCCGTGACTCCTCACACACACACCTCAACTTAAACACACAACCTGACGAACTCATTTGCGCGGCTTAAGCTGCCGAAAGTGTGCAAATAATCATTGCCACGTGACGTTAGAGGGGAAATCTGTTGAGACCTCTTAACCTCATTTGTGGGTAGGAACGTTTGACCCTTGTGTCGGGCTTCGGTGACATTTAGTAGGGCAACAGCTGCCACATAACTGGTCTCGTTTCAAGACCAGATGGCGAACAAATGTCTTTGGGATCAGGCGCTGTTCCACTCTGCTCCTTTCGGCTTTCGCCCTGTATTTAAACAGTCCTTACAAAGCCCGGCAAACTTCCGTCTGCTTTTCGAGTGTTGTGTCCACATTGCTGGCCCATTCCTTTGCTCTTCTTGCACTCCTTGGAATGGGTCAATGGATTCCTTAAGGAGCCCTTGCAACGGCATGGTTGAGCTACTGCGCCATATAAACTGTCGTTATTATCATTATTAGTGGATCCACCAGAACGTTTTAGGATATAGGGAGACAGCTTGTTGGCAATATTGGCTATAGTTTAGTACCAACTGCTTAAAGAACTCATTTTATTCCTTAACTTCCCTTAAGTGCTACAGTATTATATGAAGTGTAACAATTTAGAGATTAGAGGCATGCAGTGATATAGTGGTTATATATAGGCCTACAGGGTGAGAATTGTCGGGGCCTGGGGGATTTCAACCCCCAGTCTTTCTTAGAGCCCATAGCAATGTCTGTTTTTCATACCCCAATTCCAAGTGGATCATGGCCCAACCCCCAGTTATTTTTTCCACAATTCTCACACTGTATGTATAAATAGAAGTGGATTGAAATCACCGATAGGAGAGACAGATATTTTGGGATATCTGCAGTTATGACTGCGTTTCCCAACCCACTCAAGTCACTCAACTATACAAAGCAGCACAGTCTGTCGATCAGAAGGCGAGAAAGAAGACTGCCCAGTGCCCAATGCCTCCGTGTGTCAGCCTGTCAGGGTTATAAGATGGTCTATAATACTCTATAGTCTATACGCATTTATTTGCACGTATTTATTTCACGACGACTGCAGACTGATTAATTACAGTATAGGTGTTCTAATCTTCATTAACTGATGGGATTAATCAGTCATATCACGAACAGGAACCCATACTTCCATCACATGCAGAATAGATGTGCTTGCATGCATGATTGTATGTGTACGTGTGCATGTGTCTGTGTATGCAGATGTGTCTGCGTGAGTAGCTATGTGTGTGGGTGTGTGCCCCTCCCCCATTTATATGTAGTGGGTCTATAATTTATATACACACTGATACAGTGCAATCTTCATCCTCTTCCTGTAGCTCATCGCTATTTGGATGACTTCCTCTACTGACTCTAAATTCCATTTGCGGCCGCGAATCAGTCATGCAGATCACTTGTCCACCTAACTGGGCACCATCATTACCCTCTGACACCACCTCCACGATGCCAAATGACCATCCTTAACGACGTCATCGCCCTTAGATAATCGCGGAGATAAAATCCGGAGTCCTATACACGAAATCTGCCAAGGTAATCTGCGCTGATTGAGCCAGCAACAGGTTCACTTGTTTGTAAGATAAACCGTCGACCGTTTGTACGTTTGTTTATCTGTTTATTTGTTTATGGTTTGTTTGCCAACAGAGCGACTGGCTTCTGGCTGATGTGTTGTTCTTTCGTTCCCAGATGAGGTGGAGAAGCGGGAACTGGAAGACAGATGACTGCTATTTGATCACCGTTCATTCCTTTCGAAATTTCTGAATTCAGGTCGATGAACTCTGCAGGGCCTGTGCACACCACACTTTAGGTTCACTTAGTTAAACTGAACTTCGGTTGAAAATTGAAGCGATGCGCGTATAATCTGGCTTATAATAGAACCTGGATGTCGTGGGTCAATTTCTAACATAATAAATTATTGGCTGGTTATAATAGAGGTATGTGTATTGCTTAAACTTTAGAAGTAAGAAATGCATGTTTATATCATGTCTCATTTTGAGATGGATGAATGGATGAATGGATGAATGGATGAATGGATTAATGGATTAATGGATTAATGGATTAATGATAAACGATATAAATAATTGTGGAGGATGGTTTTCTTTTAGATGATGAACCTAAATCTGACAATTTAGAAATAGCAAAGAATTACATTGAGCAGTTCAAATATTCTTTGAGTATATCTATAGAGGTCAAACTGCGAGCCATAATTATATCCTCAGACGTAGGCCTATACTAATAATTTGAAACAAGGAACTGAATCGATGCATGAAAATTGTTGCATGGAAGAGATATTATTCAGTTGATTGGAGATCTTAATCTTTTCCAGCAACACCTGCTTTCACTCCTTCGTTGGGGGGGGGGGGGGAGGGCTGTCTTTCGGAGGTCTCTTCGTTTAAATCGTTGCCCATCAGCATATCGATCTTTCTCAAATTTGCATCTAAATTGGCAAGATGCTCCATCTGTCTTGATGGTCCAATCGACCATCGACTCACCCATGCAGCGTGTATAATTATTGTATAAAGACAATAGATGCAATACAATGGAATACAATACAATACAATGTTTCCATAGCGACGAAGAATCGCACAACCAACACTCTCGCCATTCGTCTTTATATTTCGCGGCTGTTTTCACGGTCGACTTCATCTTGGAACTGCCCAAGTCTTTTGTTCTGATGAGTTGTGACAGAGTTGCAATCAGGTGCGACTCCGTCACGCCACGTTGTCACTGTCACCGGTGACGGTTTAACCCCTTGTCATGCGTTGCTGAACTGTGGAGGAGGGTGATGGGTGGCATGACAAATGAAGGGTTGATTAATGACCGCAGAGGGCGAATAAAACCTGATTTATATAGATTTATTCAGGCATTTAAGTTGCAATGGGTTTTGAAGATGCTCCACACTGAGGGTCAGCATTTGGGGTGTGTAGTAGAGTCGCTGTCAACTTGATCGAATGGATGAATGGGTGGGTAACAGATCAACTCTTCCTGAAGGTGCACTCTGGCATTTTTGTGATTAGATTTCAGTTTGCCCTTGCGATTGTCCTTTGGCCTGGTTCAATGTCACTGTCGTATACACAGTTTTTTATTTGTTGGGTCTTGGGGTTGAGATTCTCAGGCGCGAACCCAGATGGGACGAAGATTGTTAAGAGTGGCTAATAGGGTGGAAAGGGTTAAGGAAATGTGTATAGTTTGCATCATGCAGAAGCAGGCAGATGAATGGGTGGGTGACTGGATGAATGGATGGATGGATGGAGGGATGAGGGGATGGATGGATGGATGGATGGATGGATGGATGGATGAGGGGATGGATAGAGGACGGGACAGATGAATAGAGGGTGAAGGGTTGTAGGGCTCGAATCACCCGATTGACTGTGTTCATTTGACCAAGTTGAATTATGCATAGTATACTATAGGTCGGTAATAGGCCCATGACCTTCATCGTATTAGGATACAAAGTAAGAATAAATAATTAAATTGACAGTTAATTGTTTAGTAAATAAGCTTATAAAGAGCACGAATCTAAATTTTGTTATATGTGTTTATATGCATATTAGGCCTGTAACAGGTGGTGGGTGATGGCATATATCTTTCCACCTGCTGCTCAGCATTCTTTTGCTTTTTCCAGGCTACTAATAATTAATTAGATAAGTTGTTACTGATTATTGACTAATTATGCAATTCCTCCAATTCCTGCAAATTATCACTGGTCTTCCTCCCTCGTTTTCCTGGATTGGCCCCTAGGGAGGAGAGTTTGGAAGAATGCACGACGGTGCGGGGTAAAGGAAGAGGCAGCCATGCACTACAAAAGTTGCATGTCTATGCCCCATTTCGGAATGTCATATCGTGACACTGGAACGGCGGCTGACCGGGGCTGACCGGGGCTGACCCGGCCGGCGGACTAGAGGGACTGTTGGGGGTAATTTTGATATCCATGACACGTCTAGAAGGGTCTAATTATCTCATATTGCGATGTCCTCTTTTGACAGCTCTTGATTTATGGCCCCGCCTGTTTCTTAGCAGCCAACGTAGCGGTCGGCTTGGGTCTTGCTCTAATGTGATGGTCTGATGGAGTTGTCAAAGTAGTACCTATTGCTTTGGGGTCCTTTTTGTCCTTGGTATGCCAATTGTTGTGTATACCATGAATACAAAGAAATCAGTATTTTGCCTCTGCTATAGTCTGCTGTATCCAATAGGCCTAATTACTTCATACGGTTAGCTTATAGTCATATTCTCTAGGTAGGCTATATTTGCCCTGTTTTCCAACATTTGTATACGTGTGTTGAGAATTAATATAAGTTATTCTATTTCCACTGTTGTTCCTCCCTAATTTAACCATGTTATATTGTAGCCGATATACGTAAGAAAGAAAATTGTTGATTAAATTCACAGTGTGAATCTGTGTATGGAAAAACAATAGAATTCAATAAACAATTATGCTGTAACCTTGTAAGGAGATTCCTGAATTTGCGACACAGCCTGTCGCATATTCAGCCAGTCGCATATATTCAGCTAAATGAAATCTATGCCTACAAATATAATGAGTTGGAGCAAGGTCTCGTTTTATAAATGAAATTTTAGGTAACTGTTATGTAATCATAGTCAAGAGCTAGAAGTAGGCCTATACGCTGTTCATACGCCTGTCTGTCTGTCTGTCTGTCTGTCTGTCTGTCTGTCTGTCAACATTATGCATGCATATAGGCACATGTCTGGGCAGTCATATACAATAAAATGACTTTCTTTATACAAAACCTTGCTTCTTAATCTCAGTTTATGAGATCCATGCAGAATTTGGTTGATTTCAGTTTTTTTCGCGAATTATGGATAAGACATTTTGTGATAAACGTTGGATCACGGTCCAATTGGATAACAGCCCTGGACAGCTTCCCGAAGAACTTTTCTTCGAATTGGATGCTGTTTTATGTTTCAAAATGTCACGGCTAATGTGCTTACCGATATATGGAATGAATTAGCTATGTGACTGTGTGTGTATGTGTGTGTGTGTGTGTGTGTGTGTGTGTGTGTGTGTGTGTGTGTGTGTGTGCGTGTGTGTGTGTGTGTGATGGCCAATTTTATGGCTGGGTGTATTTGATGTGGCACTCTTGATGAGGATGCCTTGAGAACTGCCTCTGTTTGTTTAAAGTGGTTCACTTCCCAAAATTCGTTCCAGGGAGCATTTGAACCGTCGGTTTTCCATTTGTGGCACAGTGGGACTACGTGTCAACCCCATCATCATAATCATCCTCAGAAGCTGAGAAACATGCAGGGTGCAAATTTTCCTATAGCAGCTGCAGCCGCATCACTGCATGATGATAACCAACCGGGTCCAGCCCATCTGGTTGACCCGGCGTGCAGGCGGATTCAAAATTCTGACAAAAATGCATTTCCAGCTGGGGGTGTATAGACACATTTCATGTATCGTCCGGTGTTCTTTCCCTCCTGGGGTTTTGCCAGCGGACGCTAGTGACCTTTCCTGTTTACCGTGAAGGTAGACGTTATGACACCCCGTGGAGCTCGTCTTGCGTTTCAAAGACCCTAAGCAGGCTCTGCCAGCCGCCGCTGATTGAGTGGGATATCTTAGTTCAATATGCTTATCAGGGTGGACCAACAATGGATGGGACAGTGGAACGGTAGCTGGAGGATGCCAAGAAGCGATTAGCCTCGTCCAGTGGGATGGGGACTGTTTTCCAATGAGGGTTGTGATGCGGCGGCCAACCTCATTACTCTTCTCGATTGACAATAGGCTAATTAGGGTTTTATGTCCATAATAAAGTCGACGGGGGTCAAGTCCTGTTGCTGCTGCTGCTATAGATGGAGATGCGTCCATCCGTCTGTCAATCTCCTCCACTGTTTGTACTCTAACGGTGCCAGTCCCAAGCCTGTATAAAGGAGGAGGGCGACGCTAATGGTCTTTGTTATCACACAGTGACGTTAAACTGAAACTATACTACATACGTCTGTCAGTTGGTTCTTATAATGCCACGGTACGATGTCTGGTACCAGCGTGTCATGATCACTGTCATCCGTGATCCCAGTGGACGCCGGGAACCAGCGTCAGAGGCCAGCAGCCGAAACAGACATTGTGCATGGACACTTTCTGTGTGTCACGCAGTGTCACTGGTCATACTGTCACTGCTCGAAATGTCACCTGGAATGTGATGACTGTTGTAATGCTATAGACTTACGTACGGGTAATTATGCAGCTCCATTTTTATATAGGCCTTCTTCACTGTACAATGTACATCTTTGTCTGTGTTCGTGCGTCTCTTCGTATGTCTGCATGAGTATACCCATGCCTCTCCTGCCCGTCACTCTGTTGCCCTACAAACGTTAAGTATGAACTCTTTATCTTAGCGCCATGACATGTCCTACACCCGACAAATGCACAGGCGCATGTAAGTACACCAACCTGCGCATAATATAGTTGACATCTTATTGAAAATGCTTATGCTCTGCATATTCATTCATTCATTCATTCATTCATTCATTCATTCATTCATTTCGATAATTTATATAGCGCCTCCCAAAGAAACCTACTCAGAGGCGCTCACAGCCCAGCCACAGCTAAAAAATAATATTTGAGCAACTTGTAAAAGCAGGTGAACTTAGTCTATAGGCGTGAGTCGCAAGGCTAGTGGGAGGCCATCCCAGATAGCGGGGCCAACAACGGAAAAGGCTCGGCGCTGTCTGATATATAGGAGAGGCATGAGGGGACTCATGCAGACAGACGAAAAGACGCATTTACACAGACAAAGATGTGCAGTGAAGTACATAAACAAAAGGAGCTGCATATGTGTGCAGGTCTATAGCCTATACTGAGACGTTATTACAACAGTCATATAGGCCTATACACTACACAATGTGCTGGAATATACCTATACCACAGAATAGATAAAGCGCTTTATCTATTCGGTGCCTATACCTACAAACGTAGGTATTCTGCTTGTTACTATTTAAAGACACTACCATATCGAAGATGATTAGTGTCGCCCTCCTCCTTTACCCAGGCTTGGGACTGTCTTGGCACTGGCAGAGTGCAGCCAGTGGTGGAGTTTTATATGCATGGCTAGTTTAACTAGCTTAAATACCTGAATTATGTACAAACTGAGCATCACATGTGACTCTTCTGAACTGGGCTTAATTGGTGCCTCAGGCTCAGGCTAAAAGGCCCGCCGAGAGAAAGGAAGAGAGGGCAAATGCGTAGAGGGCCCGGCAACATTTAAGAGCCCGGCTGGTAAGTTGAATACAAAGTCTATAATTGATGCCTTCTTAGATATCACATTACTGATCCTTAATTAAGCCACAATCAGTAAAGACGTCAAATTAGCAGCTGAATAAGGCCATATTTGCAAACTTATGAATATTATATCTTAAGGCGTTTCCGCACAATTTAAACTTTTTTCATATGGTTCAAATCTTTGAAACCTAAAATCATTTAATCTTTGTAACCTAAAATCATTTTCGTTTGGCTCTTATTTGCACTTTGAACTTTCGTCAATTTCCTCACATCCTATTTTAGGTAAGCTTATCGATTTGATATAATTATACATGGTTGCAGTATGCCAACTGCAGTGATTCATACAGTCTCAGTATCGTATCGATGTCTCTACAGATGACTATTGTCCGTCTTAGCATACCCAAGGCATGTGGATTGATCTTGTAACATACCTAGGCCTATCTTTGAATTAGCCTTCTTTGATGTTTGTCCGCATTGCCCTGAAACGTTTCGATAAGGGGTCGGCTTGTATACATGATCAACGTGGATGGATATTATCATAGCATTAGCATAACCTTCAGGTGTACAGATTTAAAGAAGTCTGGGTGAATGGTTACTCAATAATAAGTACTTTAGTTTGGCTCTTTTGAATTAGCCCTCATTCATATATGACGATCTGCAATAGCCATAGGCCTAATGAATTCCAACCGTCCGACCTCAGGCCTGTAGGGCAAAAGGCCAGAAGGAATAACATAATAGGCTATGTAGACCTAATCAACTGCACGATAAGTTACTTACCATAAAAGAGTCAACCCATTGTTTGACTAAACAATGTAGTAATAGAAATTGCCATGGGTATAATTATTATAGGATTTGAAATGTTCTAATAGGATACATGTAGGTTATATGGCTTCGCCGGTGACCAAAGAACTTCTGTGACACGCGGCTGTCAGTTTTATCAGTGGGAATGTTACAGGAAGGGAATACGTTGGCACGAGTTATAAATGAATATCCCCCATCTGTAATAAATGTTTATTAGGATATAGAGTCAGGGTCCACTTTCCATTGTATACCTGTAGTTTATGAACTCGTAATGCATTATGTTAGAGAGGATCAGTAGATGATTGCATTGTAGAGCAATTAAAGGTCTGAATCTGGTTCCCGCGATGTGCTTATGCATGCAGCAGCTATGATCCTTGTTACATGTTTAACGACACTGCCATATCAAAGATGATTAGTGACGCCCTCCTCCTCTATTCATGCTTGGGACTGGCATTGGCAGCAGTGGCGTAACTAGGAACTCGGGGGCCCCTAGACAAAATGTGAATATTTAAATGTGTTATCACTTACAGTGGCGTAACTATAGGAACTCGGGGCCCCTCTGGGGCCTCTACACTCGGGGGCCCCCTAGACTTTGTCTACCCAGTCTACCCTATTGTTACGCCACTGATTGGCAGAGAACAACCACGCTGATCATGTATGATACTTCTTTGTCTTTCTTTGCCCCTTTTCCGCAAGCGTTTGAAAACCATTCTCTTTGGTTGAAGTGGCGCTATATAAATGTACGATTACAAGTACAATTACAACAAGTGGCAGAGTTTCAGTATCTATGATTATCATAGACCTCTATATATATATATACACACATATATAGTGCATGCATGCATGGCTATCGTTTTCGGGACTTTATATTCCCCACTCCCGATGATCTCACTGTATATATACGATGATGTATAGGCTACGTATAGGTGATGACTGAGTTCAGTGTCGTATACCCAGAAAAAATTGGAGTTTCCATTTGGGGTTCCCAATTTAAATGGTCGAAAAATACATAGAAAACACAGAAGATTTTTTGAATATGTCGGAAATTGCATGTTGGGGTGAACCTGCATGGAAACCATCAAATGCCCCATTGACTGGACGGTCCCCCAGTTCTATTTAATCTCATGAGAACTGATACATCTGGTTTCTAGTATAATTTTATCAGATGCTTCATTTTATTGTGTCGCCTTCACCTTTTGCTCTAATTCCCAGGTGAAATAAATATCCACTGCAGGTAAGCTGGTGACTAGGTTCCTGCTGATGATGGCACCGCTTTCACCTGCCGCACTTGTCTGCAAAGACAGGTGTGCGCGTGGCTGAGTGGCGTCCTTAAGGCACACTCCGCCAACAGCCGAGACCGACTCTAGAAGTGTTTGCATGGCCTCGACTGCAGCAGGGTTTGTGGACCGTTTATCATCCGTCTATATCGGGGTTTATATAAGAAATCGTATTTCCTTTGTATTTTAAAGTTTAGCCTAACGCGTTCTCCATTGTCGATGGCTATAGACCTAATATTAATTCTGCACTGATGATCAGAATAGCTCTTATATAGTGGTGGATCTCCCTGCAGTCTCACAAGCAGGTCAGTGCTAAAGTATAGGTGTAAAGAAAATATTTTGCATTTATATAGGGCCTGATTTCTAGGCCCTATAAACTAAATATGGCCCTCCAAGATGGCATTAGTAGCGAAACTGGAATAGGCACACGTCGGTTAGAAACTTGTGCTTTGATACTGCAGGGTGTTAGATTCCGACTGCAGTGTATAGGCTACATGTGCCGATAAAAAGTGATCTGCATGAATGGGATGAACACGGGTAACATATCCAAGACCACGGCAGTGGCGGCGCTAGGGGGATAGAGGGACTAAACCCCCTAAAACACCATCCATTTTTTCCCATGTAAAAATGTAATATTTGCACGATTAACTCCCTTTGCCCCCCCCAACCGTAAAGGTACGCACGAGGTTTGCCAGACAGTTTGGCGGATACGAAAAAGGACCATTTTCCCCAAGATTTCGATCAAATGACTAAAAAAATTCAACCCCCTCCCCCAAAAACTGAAATCCTGGGGCCGCCACTGGACCACGGCCCATCCATCCTGCACAGAAATGGTGTTCTTGGTTTCATTCGCACAAACTTCAAAATCGACCCTTTTCCGTATAGTCGGCCCAGGCCCAGGCCCAGTGCATGGTCTGGAATGCATGGGCTTCCATGCACAGGAGCTATACAGCGTGGTCTGTTTCCTGGGGCTCTTATTATACTGGAGCCTTAACATAATTAACTCAAATCTGTGCTTTTTTCCCTGCTAAAGTCGGGAGCGCTTCTGCATGAAAATGTCCGTTCCCCGGTTTGGTGATCGTAATCGTAATAATAATATTGTAATAGTAAAATCCAGTGGCGCAACCAGGGGGGTGCTGGGGGGTGCTTGAGCACCCCCCCCCAGAACTAAAAAGGTGACCCATACAATTTTTCAAAATCCGAAGAGTTTTTTGTTGGGGGGGTAGGGGGTCTTTCGCTCTTTTAGTATTTCATAGTCGGCATTGGCTTCGTGACTTCAGCGCTTACAATAATAGTTCTGAGCACCCCCCAGGAAAATGTTCTGGTTGCGCCCCTGGTAAAATCTCCATATTTCTAACATATAATAGGCTACTCTCGAAAGCTGAGCGAATGGGGGCAACAGCTTATTCATGAGCGGTGAACACTCAAATACAATGGGCCAATTAATTGCCACCAATTTATATACGATAAAGTTGTCACAAGAGATTGGTATCAGATATATGAGCAAACAATAAAACGTTGAAGGAGAACGATTAGAACGGCTTTGTGTGTAGGCCTACCACCGCCGCCGCCTCTGCATTGAGTCATCGTCAATCTCCATCTCCAATTATTGTTTGTCTCAAAGAAACATTGCGTAAATAAAATGACAATCGCTGAGCATAATAAATTATTGTGACTGCCTGGATCGTAATCGTAATCGTAATCCTAATCTCGAGACTTCTACATCGTCCACAAAAAGCCAAGTCGCGGGAGAACCAGCTTATTCACAGGCGCTTAATCAAAGCAAAATCGATAGGCAGCGGGTCAAGTCCGGAGAGTCAGACAGGCAGATAGATGGACGGCTAAAATGGTAAACGGACATTTCCCCCCCCCTGGACATTTCCCCCCCGGACATTTCCCCCCCGGACATTTCCCCCCGGACGTTTCCCCCCCTACCCTAGGACATTCCCCCCCCCGTATGCGGAAACCATTGTTTTTATGGTCTTCAACATATGAAAAAGCGCTTGAGAAATGGAAGCTGGATGAAGACCTTTTACATGTGAAATAGAAGCTGGATTGATGAAAAAATGCAAGTTAAATAGAAGCTGGATGAAGGTATTTTTAGATCTGAAATAGAAGCTGGATTGATGAAAAAATGCAAGTTAAATAGAAGCTGGATGAAGGTATTTTTTGATCTGAAATGGAAGCTGGATTGATGAAAAACGCAAGTTAAATAGAAGCTGGATGAAGGTATTTTTAGATCTGAAATAGAAGCTGGATTGATGAAAAAATGCAAGTTAAATAGAAGCTGGATGAAGGTATTTTTTGATCTGAAATGGAAGCTGGATTGATGAAAAAACGCAAGTTAAATAGAAGCTGGATGAAGGTATTTTTAGACCTGAAATAGAAGCTGGATGAAGGTATTTTTTATCGTAAATAGACGCTTTATTGATGAAAAAACGCAAGTTAAATAGAAGCTGGATGAAGGTATTTTTAGACCTGAAATAGAAGCTGGATTGACTTAAGGGGGGAAATGTCCGGGGGGGAAATGTCCTAGTCGAAATCGGGGGGAAACGTCCAGGGGGGAAATGTCCGGGGGGGGGGAAATGTCCGGGGGGGGAAATGTCCAGGGGGGGAAATGTCCGCCATTCGGCTAAAATGGATGACTTAAGTCCAATGATCACGTAAAGCGCCTTCGTCAGACTCCTTTAAGGCGCTATATAAATGGCCATATAATATATCTTGGCTATTCCAATGATCATAATATTCGCAGTATGGAACCACAAATGACGTAGACTGTTTCTTCGATACAAAGTTTTAGCCTAATGACGATGGCCCATGGTCTGTATAGGCGTAGGCCTATAGTGAGGAATTAAAGGGAAACAAGGCAACTGTCAATTTTGGTATAGACAGTGATTAGTCTAGGCATCTCTGGGGGAAGTTCCCCCCAGGAATGAGATTTCCTAACCCGGGCAACCCCACAGAAAAATTCGAAAGCCGTTGTTAGCATGTATATGTGACATTTTCCTCAAACTTTGTGTTGAAGAGACAGTCTGCGCCATTACCTATCCTTGCGTTAGGCTACGTGGCTACATCTCGCAGCTATCATTAGGCGTCTAGCTGAGAAGAACCAGAAAAAAGAGTTTAAACTTTTGTCTCGTACAGTACTGTAGACAATTTGACGTCTCGTGCTAACTTTAAGAATGTAATAATGAATCGTTTTGACGCCTGGCAGCGCCACTATAAGCGGAGACTTTATTTATTTAGCCACCAAACGTCGGACCGCGTAGGCGTAATTGAGAATCCAGATGGCGGGTGATAGTGACCGCGGATAGCCAGAAGTCTATTGTTGTAGGTGACAATTGACTAGTCCGCGCTGAATGCGTAATCGACGCGGCGTAGGGGAGAGACGTCCGCCAACTGGTCTGCTTGAGCACCCGGCGTTACTTACCCCCATGGAAATGATTGGCGGGCGTTGCTGACCAATCGTGGCATCGGTGGGCGGAGCTAAGTGATCTTCGACAGATGGTCAGTCGGATTGAACAGCTTGCCGGTTAGGTGTCCAGTGAGGGTCAAATAGTGGACAGATTGAGTATCGGTTGTTAGGGTGAGCTTCGGTGTATCGGTATGCTGGCCAGATGTTGTATGGGCATTCAGTATGGACTCTAACGTAGTCTACGAGGCAATGTTTATGGTGAGCAGTCCAGGTGTCAAGCGTTTCTGTTGTGTAAGGTTGTCTGCTGAATTCATAGAGAATTATTATAGTTATGCAATCAGTCTTAGTTTATTTCTTCAACGATCACTGTCTCAGAGTGATGAGAAGTTAAGATATGGAGTCAAAATGTGATTTATTTTGAATTTTAGTTTGATGTCCTGTGATCGAAAAGAAATTAAGGAACCAGCGTATCATCGATTTCGAAACTGTAGCTGTTGTTGAAGAGGTTGTTTGGTTGATGTCACACTTGGGTCCTTACGTAGGACTTCTTTTTTATGCTGGACTCAAAATTGGAATTACTTCTGGGAAGCATCAAAGAGAATGGAAAAGAGGAACTCAGAATGCTCACTTTTGGCTAGAGGTAGGTCACTTTCCGAACTTCTCTAGGTCACATCTGTAACATGTTTTAACATTTAGTTTAGTAGCATATTACCTTGGCCAAATCCATAGTTTTTGAGATGAGGTGATAGAACTTTTAATTTGTTTTGTTTTATACCTTATCTACCTGCACTTCTGTAATGTATGCTAAGTTTGGTTGGTCATGTGAATCTGTATAAAAGTAATCACACGTTACACAACTTACACTGCTGAATTGCAAGCGGGTGACAATGTGCATGAGAATGCATGCTTAATACATGTTTTCAGATTTCACTTGGCTCACTGGTTTTCACGTTTTTGGGCCACTAAGCAAAGCTTTCTATAAAGCATTTTGTGTGTTAGTTAGATGTGTTGACCTCTAAAATGTGTGTGTGTGTGTGTGTGTGCGTGCCAGACACATATGCAATTTTTCTTTATTTTTTAAGGGTTTCACATTATCTGGAGTGATGTATGCCTACAGGTTGTTTGGGAACAGGTATATTATTAAGGATTTTTTGGACTGGACAGCCGTGTAAATGCGTGTGTTACTTGTTGCTGTTTAACAACAATGTGTCATATCAAAGATGATTCGTGTCGCCCTTCTCCTTTATCCAGGCCTTGCACTGGCACTATCAGAGTACAAACAGTGGTGGAGTTTAAATGTGTGTTTTGAATTATGCTCTGAATTAAATGTAGGCCTAAAGAGTGAGGTGCTGGTGATGTCTAGGAAACTGGCGCAATGCAATCATCTGACAAACCCAATTAGCATTGGCAAACAACAACAATTGCATTGACTGTAGGCGTTGACTGTAGGTGGGTTAAATGCCATGCACAGCACAGTAGTGCACTGCAGGAGGAGTGAATGAGGAGTCATCCCCTGCTGGGGGTCTTGATAATAGACTGCCAGGAATAGACCTTGCCAGACTTGGAGCAACCCCACTTGTTACCTTAACCCCACTGAACTGCTTGGGGCTAAATTATCCTCATTGTTAACCAGATATCTTAGGTAAACTGCCACCAGAATTAAAAGGGACTGTCCTAAGAATCAATAAATTTTATAGCTCCTGACATTTCAATTAGTTTCAGTATATGGTTTCATGATGTGCTGAGTAACAATTTTATTGATGTGTAATTTTCATTACTAAACGCAAATTATCTAAGGTATTTAGTATTTTGATGACGTTAAATTTAACTAGAACATTTGTAGTTATATGCTGTTTCTGGTTTTACTTGTAAGCACGATGCTGCAAATATAAGTTTTAAGTGAAGAATCTGTCTAGCTAACACTAATTGTGTTTACGCACACACACCTACACACACACATGCACACTTTCAAATGCAACAGCAATAGGCCTAATTATGATGACTTAGAAACAGGTACCCACCAGAACACTGTTAAGAATGTTCAAATGATTTAATAATGATCACTGTGATCATGGGGTTCAGTCCACTGGGCATGCAGAAACGGGGGACATGGGACCAGCCCTACACTAATGTAAATAAACTATGATGCCTAATTGACTGGGCAGATCCCTGTTCTGGGGAAAGATCAACTCCCCAAACCCTTGTTTGCTGAGCAGCCCAGGGCACTTATCTCTGTTCAACCCATCTGCTATGCTCTGGACAATTATACACCATCCACAGCCTAGGGCCTGGGTCCTCTTCGACTCTCTAAGGAAACTCCTTTCAATGTTCTATGGCTTCTGATTAATTCAATAGACCCAAAATGTTTTTCCTGTATAAGTTTAATGCTGTGTGTGTGTGTGTGTGGTGGGCGTGGGTGAGTGTCTCTATCTCTTTGTATGTGGGTTTGCCTGACTACCATGGTGTTCTATCAGTTGTGAATGTGGAGGGCCTAAGGACCAGCTGATACTGAGGATTGGGCATTATATGTATACCTCTAATCTGATTTTCCACTCCACAACAGCCAATCCTTTGGGACCCATGGACCTGCTCTGGATGTACTGGTATACAGGTTAATGAGGCCTCAAACTGTGATGGTTTGTTTTGATGTGGATAGGGATATGACTTTGTGCTTGTGACTTTCCCTCAGAGAGCCTCCTAATCATTATGATTATTTAAATTGTTCCAAAGCCTCTCTAAAATAGAACTACGAAAACCCACAACTCTTGGGTTACATCATTCTGCAGATTGACCTGACTGAAATCCATTATAATCATAAATGCAATGTCAAATTTTTCAGGAGAGTATAACTTCAGTCTATTTGTACAATATCAATTTATCAAGCAACTGTTGCATCTCTAAATGGATAAATATTATCTTTCTATCGGACAGATTATTTTGTTTATCTACCTGACCACATATGAAAATAGATCTACAAGAATAGATCTCTCCAGGGGTGTTATTTAAATTTAAAATGTGACCAGTGCCCTTCTGGGCAAACACCATGAAGCTTAGCTGGGTAATTTTATAGCTCTCAGAGCACCAGTGAACTATATGGACCATCTTGTCTATGCTTCTCTGGTGCCAGTGCATAGTAGCCTGGAATTTGGATTTGCGGTTTGCTCTTCAACCTTTTTATTCCTTGTACAATGTTTTGAGGGAAGTCTTTAATTTTATAAACAGATATATCCCTACTTTAACGTTCACTGCATGTACTTGTATCTAATTCAAAATATCAGGATTCATGGAAGTAATGCAAATTAGGAGTTTGGTCTTGTTTAATTTCGGTGTAGTGCCTTGGGAAAACTAGATAAATCAGTGCTTTGAAGATTAGCTGATTTCTAAATGGCCTCTGATAATTATAATGGGCATATTTAGAGGTTACAAGTTGACCTCCCGCTAAATAAATAATTTCAGAATTTTTCAAAATGAATTCTTTTCGGAAATGTTATCTGGAAACCCCGTAATTGAAAACCCCTCTAAAAAGTTTACTGGCTAAACCTTTTGCCTCTAATATCATTAGCCTTTAATTCTGTTAAGCCTGCACCTAAAGAACTGTTTAGCAGCATGCAGATAGGGGAAACTTTGCAATGCATGTATACTTGGTATACTATTGTGTGTTGTTACATGTTTAACGACACTGCCATTTCAACGATGATCAGGGTTGCCACGCCATTTAGGTCCCCGTGTACGGACCGTGCTAGCCCGAGATTTTGAATCTCTGAAATAGCCACCTTTGAGAAGTGAACCATTCTCTTTCACAGAGTTGCGTACAGACGCACGGCCATTGCTCTTACCGATGTAGCTAAGCGAGCCAGTAGGTATACTATTAAAAATGTAAGTGTTATATATATATATATATATATATATAAAAATATATATATATATATAATAAATTTAAGATCCATGTAAACCCTGATTATGTTTATATGAATCAGTGACCTTTAGAGCTGTCTAAAAGGATTTGTGCAGATAAACGGTTGCTTACCTTTGGTAAACAGTGTGTTATGTCATTTGGTTGAACACCATAAAATGCCAGAGGCTTTGAATGCTGTTCTTTGAGTCATTCATTTGAGTCCAGAGACATATTAGACCTGAGTCTATAATTATTAAGAGTGGTGCATATGGTTCCTTAGTGTTATCTACTTATAAAGGAAGCAATTGATTCCAAAGATCTTTGTGGTAAGTCACCTTTAATTTAATCCCTCAGTAAATGGATATCAAAGATTTGGAAAGTCCATTGTTAACACTTGTGGTAGTTCCCTCAATTCCTTATAATTAGTTATCAATGTTAGGTCACATAATTGCAGGGTTAGGAGCTTTGATAGCAGGAGGAAAGATCTATTTGGCGGTGAACATATAGGCCTATATAGCTCTCACTTGATTGCATTGCCCTGTTGAGGACTTTAATGTTCTTCCAAGCAGTGCCTATAGCTTTCACCACCTTCGCCCAAGATTTATTGCCATCTGGGATTTTAATATGAAGAGAAAAGGACACTTTTGTCCTTTGAAATCCGATCCGTATTCAGAGCGGCAATTGCTCACCTTACTTAAAATGCAGGAAATTCAGACTTACCCATTTAGAGACAAGATGCTTTCTGGCAACACCACAACAAAAGTAATGATCCTAAACTGCCGTAGATGCGGGTTCCCCACCGGCTAATTGCTTTCCGCTGTGCCCTGCTTTTAAATTTCTTGTTAGGACAGCCATGAAATTGACCAACGGTGTCTTTCATCTGGGCAACTGTCATTAAATTCTTAGGAGTACCAGGTGATAAATGATTATCAATGAATGTAGCATATAGTATACAAGTTTACAACATTGCTGTACAAGCACTACAGATATATATATATATATATAATTATATATATATATATATAGAGAGAGAGTTAATTAAATTGAACTGGGAAGGGGGATATCCTGTTGGGGGTATCCTGTCTTATCTTATCTTAGCTGATCATTTGATACTGTACAAAACTAAAAATGCTTGTGCGGAAGGTAATTTTTCAACATAGCCACACTCGTGCATCTAGGTTTAGGACGTGCTGTCATTGGTAAATAAGTTAAAATGGCACAATGTTATCCCGAAGATGGTGGGTAAGTGCAGTGAGACAACATCTCATGATGATCCTTTGTTAGTTCCAAAGGTACTGAGCAGGTTTATTATACACCCATGACTCCCTTGAGTCCAACCAGTTCGAGGCACCTCAGAGGTATGGCTCAAATCGGAATGAGTCGTGAAGCTGCCTTTAGCTTCTATTATGGTAATGTTAGTCCAGTTAATAAAGTGAAGAAAATTGTATTATTATTCTTATGTTTCTTCTGTTAATGTATTCACAGAAGGTTCTTGTTGCACTCGGTGAAGACATTGTTATTTAGTTAGAGGTTAAGTCGGTACAGAAGTTGGATGGCATCTGCATTTCATCTCCTGATTTCAGGATAGTTGCTTTAGATTGGTGATTCTGGAAACTTCCTGTTAAGAGGATTACCATTTAACCAGCGACGAAGTTCCTTACTGTTCCAGTGCAAATAAACATTGATGCCCTGAAGAACTACCTCTCATTCACTGAACTGTATTCACTGCCTGCAGAGGCAGATGTCAGGATTTTGGATGTTCCTTTAAATGCTCCAGGCATCAATATTATACACAGTCTCCTAAACATCCACATTCCCATAGCACAGACTGTACAAGATAGAAGAATAATGATGCCACAAAATTATCTCTGCTTGGGACTGCCCGGACTGGATGGATTTAACTGCCCATAGAAAGTAGACAGTTTATGATGGCTGTAGCAGACCTCTGGGAATTCGTTTGTGGGGAATTGATTTCGTATTGGAGCAGGTTTGGGGGTTGGCTGGGCGTTTTAATTGGATCCAAATGTGTCATGTTTGACTCCAACCTGCTTGGACGGAATGTCCAGCCAGCGGTCAACAGCTGGTAGAAAGGTTCAGGCCAGAGGGATTGGTAAATACAAACGACAGGACCATGTGTATGTTGAGATTCATTTGATGGTTGAGGGAAACATGCATGTAGCTTACTGCATGTGACTTGAAGGTGGATAGAGAGTTGGATGTTCTATGGATGGCAGTTTTTAAATATGGATTGGTCCAGGTATTTTGCTGACATTGAAACACAGCACATTTGTAGGGTATATAGTTAGCTTTTAAAATGTGTTATTCTGTTATCCTGATACATTGCATTAATTTAAACATCATCAGTAGATTGCTCAGGTTTTTTGCGTCAAGTGAAAATGCACCGCATGTCCTTACTGTTGTAGGTCATCTGAGATTGCGAATTAAAATCTGTCAGGAGATTCTCGTTGTTTTCGGTGAGTTTTTCGAATAATAAAATTATTACAACTTTTTTTACAATGCTCCATGGATCAAACGTCTGTCAACCATTAAACTATAATTTATGTGCATCCAGCTTGAGCAGAGGATTGCAGACACCAATAGATTTCCAGTTTACAGGTCTTGTTTATTGAGCCAGTCGTACATAGAGATACGTGTGCTTTATAGTATTGTAATGTATTAAAACATTTTTAAAGCGCCTTTAGTAGGTTGAACCATTCAGAGACTCTTTGTGGTATCATTATTTTGTGGTATCGTTATTCTTATATCTATCTTTACTGACATGGCGACTGACAGTGACTTAGTGAGACTTGTGTGGGTTTGGGTTTGTGCGTGTGTGCGTGCATGAGTGTGAGAATATGCCTGTGATGTAATTGTAAAAGTCACTGCATCTATTTTACTTGCTGACAAGAAAAACGAGGTGTCTTTGAGTCTTTCATGCTCTTTAGATAAAAAGCCAAATTCAAAAGGTTTTTTAATATCTGATTTGCAGTACGTAAGAGATAGCAGTGTGTATTTTGGAAACTATCAGCTGGCATTTGTAAATATCAGATTTGCACAGGTGTGGAATTACTTTATGTGTATTTTTATCAGTGCTGATTATATTTTCTCAAATATATTCCATTGTCTTTTGTTCAGTTTATGAGGGAAGTCATGTGAAGCACCCGAAGTTGAATGCAGGCAATTGCAACATTCTTGTCAAAGTAAGATTCCTTATGTCATTTAACGAGTTTTTATCTTTTTTGCTACAAGAGAAATAAATATAGCCTAAGCATCATTTCTTGTGGTGGTGCATAGACTATAATGTGTGCATGCAAATGACTGAAGAATTATTGACTTTATACTTGATTAATTATTGCAGCTTTCCTTAATTATATGTTGTGACATCAGGGCTTAAAGTGTGACTGGACGGTCATAGACGGCGTCCAGGCACTTATTTTCAAATCTCAAGGCTGTCCAGTCACTTGTTTGGACAGCAGAGCCTGGAGAAGTGATGGGCGTCCAGGCACTTCTTTTCTATACTTTAAGCCCTGTGTATAGCATCAACATTATGTAATGAAGACAATAATGGCAACATGGATGAGGACAATGGGAAAGGGGTGAGTCAAATACTTTGAATTGTGGTGAATGGCTATTTAGGGAATACTAATTCCTAGAGAAATGAATGCATGTCTTTGCACATTTAACACAGAGTATAGTTCTTTCTTTGGTTAGCCCCTGCTGAGATGTATCAAGAGCCTATTGTAGCCAAGCAGCCTACACCGTCTGCAGTGCTTTGTCCTGTGCTTTGCATTGTTGATGATTACCACATATTGTATGGTGATTTCAGGGCTGTCATTAACTACAGTTTTTCAGCACCTAGAGGCAACTGTTGTCTAAATGCGTCCTCAGACCTCCATGATCAGTGCTTTGAGTTCTTTCTTTAGCTGCTAACTTGGCTGTCATCCACAAGCATTCATGCGTGGCTGTATAATCTGTACTGGCGTTTATCCCTGCTGGCATTCCAGGGCAGGAGTTTCACAATGTTATGACAGCCATAGACTAGTCACTATTGTCTGCTCCACCTTTTCACCAAACTGAGTGCACCTTGCTAGAAGGGGAACCATGTTTTAAGGTTGTCCAGATCCATAGACTTGCAATTTAGGTGGAATTGTATCCGAGGCCCTGGGCTCCAAAGGTAGTTGCAAAGAGTGTGGGATTCTTTTAGCTCTTCTCTATTGCTACGGCCATCCATGATTCCGAGTCTCTGACCTCCCTGGATGCGGCATATCATTATCCCATTCTTGGCAAACCTTGAGGCTTTCTCATGCTCCCTTGCATAATCCTCGAATGACCTCAAAAACGACCTCTGCACCAATTGTTCTACAAAAGAAGGGAAACCTGACAATGTCATAATTATGTCGGTCTGCCTGGTCAATTGCTATGCTTGCCCTAAGGCTGCCGACAAGAGTCATAAGACTGGACATTGAAATGACTTTTTCATCGACGATGTGATTATCCTGACGAGGAGAATTCAGTTTGAGAAAATCACCGATGTAAATGACTCTGTAATTCTGAACTTAACTTTCCCACCATTCACCAGTTTAGCAGCCACAAGCTAATCAACTTATTAAGTGTAGTAATTTTAAAAATCTGATTTATTCAGATATTCATATTATTGTAATTTCTGTCATTATTTTCATGTCTTTAATTAACTGAAAAATCACCAGAATTTGGATGAATCCACTGATCCAGCAAGCTTGCAATGTTAGAACTATTGCATTTCTAAAACTAATATAATGAAATAACTAACTGAATTGACGATAAACTTCCTCAGTTCATACCAGCTGTTGCGAACTACAGCCATTCACATGTTAGTTCCAGATGAAGAAATGTTGGAGACACCCTTTTTCCTACAGGTCTACAGAGACCTCTACAGGCAAACCAGGTCTTTTGGGTGGGGACATGCAAGCCAACACCTGGAGGAGACAGCGACATGTTTCTATGTATTCAAGTGTATACCTTTCTGTGGGAGAACTGATTGGACCTCTTTAGGAATGTCTTGCTATGCATGTCTCTGGTCTTCTGGGAGTGCTATGAAAAAGACTGAGCATCTGTTACCTGGCCATGTATCTGACATATGGCATGTCACAAGACCATGAGATTTTCTAGTAATGAAGATTTAAGGTTCTGAATGGCGATGACGTTTTCGATCTCCAGTTGTTGGTGGATGATGATGTAAGGGTAAGAGATGGTTCCTGAAAGATGCCTAAACAGCAGAATAATGAAGACCAATTCCAGCGATTCCTTGTAATATTGACATTCTGTTGAAAGCAAGCCTGTTTCACAATCAATCACTTTGTTTCCTTGAGCTGATGACCAAATGTATCTCAAATGCCTTTCGTTGTGGCAGTTTTTTGCTTATAGGTGTGTAAGTGTCACAAATCCATCTTTTTCTCATCTGGCCGAGTAGTCACTTTGAGTTGCACACAAAATATTAGAAATATGTTAAATTTTGCTAATTGGTCCTTCCTGGAACCAACATAGTTTTAGTCTTAAGTTTTACGAAAGAATAATGCTTAGTTGTCTTGCAGGAATCAGACCATGTGTTGTTTATTTGAATTCAGCCCAGAATTGCATTTGGAAATGGCTTAATAATCTTCCTGTCCAATACTCGATTCACTTATTTTGCAGATCTCAGTAATTCCAAAGGATGACAGTTCAATTGTCTGTCAAACAAAAGAAGTTGTAGGCAGTGACTCTCCAAATTTCAACGAGTTCCTTACACAGTGAGTATCTTTCGTACACAATGCATTCTGTCTCGATGTGGTGGCAGTTTGATTTTGTGCAACTAAGATTAGATATGTACCCTCTAGTGCATATCCACAGGCGCATAATTAGCCGATAATTTCAGTGCATTTAATTTACTCGTTTGAATAATTAACCAAAACCTGTTAGACGAGTTAAAAACAACAAAACTCTTTTCAATGTGGCCAATTTCGAATTTGGAATTTATTTCAGTTCTGGTTTGCAAGACTTAGATTGAAGTTGTGGCGCTTTGCATTGAAAAGGTACCAGCAGAGATCTGCAATGCCTAAATGTTAAATGGATGGGAAAACAAGAAATGGAACACATAGCTTTAATACACTTAATTCATAAGGACATTTGGATAGCTTGTACAACAATTAGGGATTAATATTCATATGAACAGTTTTTTTGTATGTTTTACAAACTAGTCATGATGTGACTTCATGTAGACAGCAAAGCATTTGATATTTTGTAAATCACAATAATGATCATAGGAAAAAGAGTTGAAACTATCAGATGTGCCTTGTTGCACTGTGAACTAAGGTCAATAATATCAAAGTCCTGCAAGCTGTGTAAGGAAATAATGGGCAAGCGTCATCCTTTGGAAGGGTTTTCCATCTACCAGATTCAATGCTAAGCAGGGCTGTAACCCTTTGGGTGCGACAGATGTGCTGGACTTTCAGAGGGAGATTGTCATTTCCTGTGGATTATTCAGTGGCTGACAAATGAGGCGAGTGATTGATGAGTCTGGCACAAGACCATACTGTAGTGTAGGCGATGATGTTGCTCCTCTATTAATGTACAAAGGGTTTTCTGGCAATAAAATATGCAAACACAGATGCTCTGAAGCAGCACAGAAATATCTTGTTCACCTCTGAGCTAATTAATCAAATTTATGACCGTTTCTCGTGAAGCTTTCAACTTGTAGGAATCAAATTTTTTATGCAGCGGCTATACTTGCCAAATTACCACTCTGAGCGTGTACCGAATTGAGAACCATCAGTGCATCATGCATTCCTTTTCTTATAATACTGACTGCTACTGAGAAAGAGAATTCCATATTTTACAAATAATTCTAACTTTGTGTAAGAAAAATTATATCTAGTAATGATCAAGCTTCAGTTACTAGTGAATGGCTTAGAAATCAGTCTGGAATTTTCTATTTTGTTTTTATGTGTACATCAAACAAATAAATATTGGCTTAAAATAAATGTTTTTGCAGCCATATTTTGCCCGGTGACGGTAAAAAGAGGCTTTGGATCACAGCATGGTGTAAAGACAGTTCAAATGAGTAAGTACTTGTGACAAATACTTATATTGCTGTGTTTCCCATCTACATATGGTACACAAGGCACTTGTATGCTCGAAGTATATGTCTTCAATGCTTCATAATTTGATATTTACATGTACATTTATGAAGAAGGTAATATGCACTTTTGACCTGTTTTATAACACTTCTCTCAATAATTGTTTTTACATTTTTCTCCGATATGCAGTTTGTGAGTCATCGTGTTGAGAAGGTTAATGGCTTCTGTGGTGATGTCCAGTCCGTTGGTCTTTGCCTAATAGTTCACACTCCAAAGAACAATCAATGGGCTAATATTTCACAGGACCTTCCAGGACCCAGCTGGTGAAAGTGACAGACTTCGGGTGGCAGAGTATAAAAGGACTTGCACAATTATCTCAGTGGGAGAAATTCCAGCTCTACTCTGCATGGGTGAACTTCATTGTGCAAGATTTGCCCTATGATAATAGATTTGGTGTCATCTAATGAGGGCATTTATAACTACCCACCGTAAAATGAATGAAGTTATTGTGTCTATTAGTAGTTCACATCCTTAAATATAGGCCTACCTATCTTTAAATATGACTTCATGTTTAAAATTAATTATCAACTGTTGGTTTTATTCTTTGTATGAAATTGTGTATCTGTTTTTATTCTTGAAAACATCTATGACTGGACAATAATAAATAACTTTTGATGTAAACCCAGTTAGTAGCAATATGCAAAGTTTAATATGTGCTTCCACCACAAGTCCAGTATGCAAATTATAGACACATAACTGGGTGGTGTTACAATATGATTCACGTAGAGTGGGGGTATGAAAGGAAGATTTAACTATGGAGCCCTAAGGACATGCTCAAACCCCCCGGCAATTCTCACCATGCAAAAATTTCATTCTGCTGTCGTATGACCACGTTGTTATGCTAACCTTTGTCTGTCAATGTGACAGGTTTACAAATATGTGAGGGATTATTAATATAATAATTACGATTTGTAGGCAAACAGACCTGATTGGCTGCATGTCATTTGGGATGAAGCATCTTCAAGCAAAGACACAGAAAAAGGTTTGTACAAATGTCCATTCATAAATGACAATTCATCATGCAATCGATCATGCAATTTGGGATAATTTTGCCCCCTCCCCCATACCCTTCGTTTTGGTCAACACAAAATTCATATGATGTCTAGTAAGGAAATGCCATTTATCGTCTCAAATGTGTAAACTCCTCCATCCGCTAGATGCGTGACGTTCTATTTATGAAGGTCCCAAAGAGAAAACTATATGTGACTTGTACTTACTCATTTGAGTTGTCTTTGCGCAACACGTTGCTCCAACAGGCTCTTCTTACTGTCACTGCACAAAATCTGGCAAAAGCATTCAATTAAAATCAACATTTACTTTTCTGAAACATAAAACCAAGAGAATAATTAATTATAGAATGAACTTCCAAGCTATCGACTTCTATCAGCATCTTTGTCAGATTTATTTACTTATAGTTGATAGGTAGGAGTCATAGGACAAAATGTTTGTATTTTGGCTAAAATTTGATTTATGTCGTTTCATGACTAAAGCGTGCATAGAAAGGTGTTTGGCCAACTTCTAATTTTAAAATCTGGAAACCTATTGATCTGAGCACATGTATTTGCCCATATACTGCATATTAACTTCTGCCAAGAAGACTGATGTTGACTCATTAACTTGCATTTGTATTAATAAGTTTAAATACTGTTGGTTGCCCGGGTGCCCGAAACAATTAAGTGACAGACCTCACACATTCAATGCTTTAACAGAGATGTTTTGCTGTTCGTTAAAATCAGGCGGTGAAGAAGTCAAATTAAACTGATGTTAACTCATGACTTGCATATTATATTGATGATTTTAAATACTGTTGGTTGGCCATGCACCAGAATCAAATGGCAGACATCATACATTTAATGCTTTAATAGAGATGCTTTGCTGTCTGTTAAACACCAGGCGGTTGAAGGATGGTTCTGTCTTCTGTCGGAATCGATTGGGAGACGAAAACACATTCGCACTCCGATGTCAAATCTCTCCATGACCGATGGTGCCAAAGAGCCAGTGCCAGGCACAGGTGGCCTGTCATCTCTTAACCTTCAGCTTCATTCACTGATGCCTGTGATGGTGAGTAAATAACTAACTTGCCTTCTCGTTGGTTGATAATTTGTATTTAAAGTTGTCTACTATTTGGTGTTTTTTTCATTCATTAATATAGAATATCATGATTATGTTGTCACTATCTTGCTCAAAATTTCCTCACCACCACCACTTCTATCAACATAATTTTATTTTCACATGTGTAATTAATAATAAAAATTCGTACGAAGTCATTCGTATAGATAAGAAAGATGTTCTTATAAAATCTCCACCAAAATATATTTTTGTGTTATTTGATGGAATATTGTATCATATCTACATTAAAAAATTCTGGTTGTAAATTTCAGATCGTCTTGCACAAGCATCCAGCTGGTTTTGGGTTTACCCTGAAGGGATGTTGTCCAGTCTGTGTGGGAAGCGTAGAGCCCCATTCGTCTGCAGCCGCAGCAGGATTGGTTTCAGGGGACTACATCGAGAGTGTCAATGGGCAGAATGTGTCAAGGTCGTCAGCAGAAAGTGTTGCAGCCATTATCAAGTAATATATTTGATTAATTTGATAGGTTCTGATTATGAATCATATATAGCGGGATCTTTGATCCCTTCTGGGCACTTCCTCTTGTATCCACAGAAACTATGTTGTCATTACTTGTTCTTGATCCAACGGTTGGTTGCAATAAAATCGATTCATTGATTGATTGCTTGATTGATTGGTATGTCTAACACATTACCAGCTTCATCGTTAGCACTCAGTCAAGTAAGTTAGGCTTTCCCAAAAACACCATAATTAAGGGGGGGGAAATAGGTAAAGAATATTGTAGATCCCGTTTTCTTTTATTCCTCTGTGAAATGGTGATGTTCACTTACTGTGTTCACCTAATTTACATAATACAGAGCTCAGGACATTTCTACAGAACTCCATGATTCTGTGCTATATCAATTTTAGCTTCATTTTCATTGCAATTGCAAGTTATTTGGAAACAACTTAAAACTGTGTAACCTCAATGCAGGTATTGGAATAGAAATTAGAGTTTTTACCATTTAACTCAGGGCTTAAAGTGTGCCTGGACGGTCATGGACGGCGTCCATGCACTTGTTTTAAAATCTGAACGCCGTCCAGCCACTTATTGGCTAGCACAGACTCGAAAGGTAAGGGGCGTCCAGACACTTCTTTTGGACAGGTAAGGGGCGTCCAGGCGCTTATTTTTCCACACTTTAGGCACTGATTTAACTGGCATATGCTTTGTGATTTGGTAGGTAGTAGGACTCTTGTCTAAACAACTGACTGTGTTTATTTTAGGTCCACCGAGCAAATTCTCATCTTAGACATCTACCGATCAAACCGTCGACCAAAACGATTTTCCATTTTTGAACACGATGAGAACAATCCAGTCCACATCGAGTCTGCCAATTCTTATAGCAATCTCAAGAAACCTGCTCTTGAGAGCTTTCAGCTACTTGGCAATAACAATGTTAGGTTTTCTCAGAGGAAGGCCATCTGGTGTCAACAAGGAACGAGTGAAACTAGTTCTGAATGCATCGACTCTGATTCACGGATGATCAAGCGAAGGCGACTCAACCGGATGCGCACGCTCCGCTCACAGATCGAATCAACCGTCGAGCTGAATTACAAGATCTTTGTTCGACAGGAGGATCGAATTAAAGAAGTAATCTACGAGGAGATCGACGAATGCTTTCCAGCGCCGCACTGTTTTCGAAGAGATGAAGTCATGTCTTGTGCGTCGGAGAAATGTCTCGCTCCGTCGACCCTTCCGGATTCCGGTGTGTCGAGTGGCGCCGTCTCCGAAGCAAGTGAATTGGATCGAGGATTCGTTGTTCCGGAACGGGCCATGAACAATGACGCAATGTGGAATCCGTGTATGAGCGCCATCGGCAGAAACCTTGCAGTTTTGCCATCGCTGCGAGGGGTTGTTAGTGATAGCGACTGCAGTTTTGCTAAAGCGACCGATGTTGACTTTGACTCTGTTCAAGAATTGTCCAACTCGAATGAAATGTCTGATAGATTGGAAAATAAAGCATTTCTATCCTCAGACACTACAACCTCGAATGACAAAAGAATTTGTTCAACACAGGTATGTGGACGAAATGTATTTGAGTGTTTAATGTTTATCTTATGCTTAGGCCTATGGTAAATTTCATTGCTAAGCATTTACATCTTTGTGAGGGTACTTTAAATCTAGATGTTACTCATTTATAATTTTGCGATAATTTCTTCAAGCTTCCGCATAAGTGTAAATTTGAATAGGCAAGTTGTATTTGTTTTTCAACCTTTCATGACAGCAAGTTGTGTTACATAATAGTTAACAAAACGCACTTAACAAGAGACTGAGTGTTGCTGATTTCTGATGATTCATTCATTCATTCATTCATTCATTCATAGCATTTATATAGCGCCCCTTCAAGAAACTACTCAGAGGCGCTCCCAGCCCAACCACGAGCAAAGAAAAAAGACTTTCAAGAGAGACTTGTAGAACCCAGCCGGATGGGCCACAAGTAAAGAGCGAAGCGCAACCGGGAGGTCATTCCAGATTATGTGATGTTTCTCGTTCACTTTTAGGCACTTGACTTGTGTCAACCGTCATCCACACTTTGTGATATCGTCCTGCACCGGTTTCTTTCTTGTGAAGAGAACTTCGTCGGCAACGTACTGAGTGGTGTGCAGAGGTTTTCTTGGCCGCTGCGTCATTGCATTCTCTCTCGCCATCAGCACTCCACGCTCTTCCAAAATATTGAAAAGGTAATTTTTAAGCAGAAGTTAATCATGTATGCATTTTTATTTTTTTCACCGAGTTCTTTTGGTAACACTCTTTCACAGTAGCTAGGATGGGTTTGAAAGCACGCAATGAGTAAAAGATCAAGAAGTGGATCTACCAGTCAGTCAGTTTAGTCCATATGTTCGAAGTGCTGGAACTTCACTGAGGTTTCTTCCGTGGATTCAGAACGATGCTGAAAAGGATACTAATAATAGTAGTAGTAATAGTATCTTGTTTTTAAATTTTCAATCTGACCATTATGTAGAATGTTTACATTTCAAGTATGAACGGCAAGTTATTAACTAGAGTCGAAATCAACTGTCAGCACCCATGACGTCCTGTTGTTCATTTTACCTATGCCATCTGCCGAATGGAAGGCTGAGTGGACCTTTGGGGGACAGCGGAAAGCGATCCCATGTTCATGCGCTCTTTGTGCCAGAGTGCCTTACCATTGCCTTAAAACCGAACCTGGCAATATTTAGATAAGCTCATCTTTTCTTTGCAAATGCCAGCAAGCTGTTTATGTAAAACATTCTACTCACACATATCAATAGTCTTCAATTGTTAATCGGTTGCAAGTTTGATTTATCTATCGAAATTAAAATTTTGAGCTGTTGATTTTTTAGTTGATGGTGCTATCAGAAGTCAACATAAGAAGCCTCAGGAGTCTGTGTTCATGCTGCAGCAGGCAAATGGGAAATGGTGCAAACGAAAGTGCAATTGCAAGACTGTATGCCTCCAAGGTGTGTAGCTGGTTTTATTTTTTTAAACAGTCAGTCGATAAGACATTTCATATTAATTAATGATAACCATTTATGTATTCAGTATAAGTTTAATTAACTGTCATAAATTACTATCACAGTATGTATGTTTAGCCAAAGAAATTTGTTTTGCATGGATTCAGGTCAGAACAGGGGAGTCGGGATGGGTTTACACTGCCCTACTGTCACTTTAGCATTTCAGCTTTACTATTCATTACTATACAATTACTATTTTTTACTACCCGGTGCAGAACAGTTTTGGGCTCGTACATGCATTCCACGCGTCTGCTCCCAGGAAATGACTTGATGTGTATGAGAATTTACAGAAAACTTTGACTAATGAATTAAAATTTAGATGATGGTAGAAATTAAGGAATAACTGACAGGTTTTGTTTTGGTTTATTGATGTGCAGCTTGAACTGATGTCACAAGCCTATAGCCAGTACTTAACAGGAATGACGTCATCCTGGCAGGTTCTACATGAGCTTTACGGATGCCCAGAATTCCTCGCATTTATTCAGGTTAGTGAGATTGGGTTTTCTAGAAATCAATCAATCAATCAAGAAATGTTAGCCTCTGATAATTAAATGACAATATTGTCATTTTTGCAGCCAATCTAGTTTTAAAAACTGCAGAGTGCAGACCCAGGTCGCTGCAGCACTCTTCGCAGCCACCTAAACGCAGACCTGGAGGTAGGCATGAGCAGTGCTTAAAGTGTGGAAAAATAAGTGCCTGGACGCCCTTTATCTTTCCAAAAGAAGTGCCTGGACGCCCTTTATCTTTCTAGTCTGTGCTCGCCAATAAGTGGCTGGACGGCGTTCATATTTTAAAATAAGTGCATGGACGCCGTCCAGGACCGTTCAGCCACACTTTAAGCCCTGGGCATGAGCTCATAATATATATAAAGTTATATATATATATATATATATATATGTGTTAGTTCTTGTCCGTGAAGGAAAAAGCTTGCTTCAACATAACTCTAGTCGTCATCAGTCAGCAGATGTCTCTAAGCACTGAAACTACTAAAAACGCCCCTTTCCCCTATCCAGGTCCCTTCACACAACTCACTGACACAGGGGTGAGGTCCTTCCCTGCTCTCACCTGGCTTGGCCAGATGAGAGTAGGGGCCACTGTGTTACCTAAGGAGGTGTGGGGCCACTGTGTTACCTAAGGAGATGTGGGGCCACTGTGTTACCTAAGGAGGTGTGGGGCCACTGTGTTACCTAATGAGGTAGCATTAACCGCCATAGTCCGACTGACACTCATTTGGGCTGGTGGCAGAGTTATTTAAGATGACTAATGCTTGTTATAATAAATATAAAAATGAATAGTAATGTTAAAGATCTGATAATCATTATTCGCAAATTTGACTAAGATGTTGATTGAAGTCATTGGATGATGGATGGATTGTATTTTGTACTTCCAGTTCCTGAAATTGGAAAGTTGCAACTCATTTTGTTTTGCTGTTTGTTCTTTTCTCCATTTAGAAGGCTGATAGTAAATCAGAGCTGACAATAGAAACCTTTCTACAGCAACCGTTTAAAGTAAGTTGACTGCTGGGAATGCTTTTCATTTATCACAATTATTGCTATTGTCCTGTCTTATAACTAACAATTGATTACAATTAATGTTCGTAACAGCCACAGAAAGTGACATATAATTATATATATACACATTATATTTTTTATATCTACGTGTATAATTGTATACAGAGTAGAAATTTATTAGCCATAACAGATTTGTATTGAATAAGGATCTAGCATATGTAGGCCCTATTTGGACATTTCAGTTTACAAACAGTGTAAAACTGTCTCAATTACATTGAAATAATTTCTATTTGTAATTCGAACAGTTTGTTTAACTGCTTAGCTAATTATTACTCACCCTATAATTTATTGCAGATGCAATTTAAATGTAAAGTTAAGAATGCTTTGACAGGAAGTGGGGTGTTGTCTGCCATTGAATGGGATGAAATTTCATAGGTAGTATTGTGTAATATATTCGTCTGCTATCGGCTTCCCTTTGATATAGCCAACCCCAGCAGAGGAGGGGGAGGTTGTATGGTAGATGGAGATGGTATAGTATGGACCCGCATAGCTAGTTAATGGTGCATTGGTCAGCGGCTTTGAGCTTTGACCATTAATCTCATTGCCTGCAGGAGGATAGCCAGAGTTGGGCGTTACGCATGGTTGACCGGCCTTCGGGAGGTCAGCCTGTTGTGATGTGAACTGGAAGGAAACTTGACCTAGGGTCACTGAACTGTTACCTAGTCAACCAGTTTTTGAAATTCTGTGCTGTTGACGGTGGAAATTCCGGGAGTAGGCCTAGTGATGCGATTTTATTTCCGCAAGTCTTTGGATGTAGCTTTCGATGGTGTATTTCGTCAAGGTTTAATAAGGGTTAATAAACACTAAGACGTTTTTAAAGTCTCCCAAACGCCGCGTGACAGCGGGAGTAACTTGACCTGGGGTCAAAACGTTACTTCAAATTTATCTTCTTTTGTACAAAAGCGTCGAAGTTTTACACCATGTTTTTTTGCAAATACAAAACCACATCATGTCCCTTTTGACGGATGAGATCAATTAATCTGTAACCTTGTTGAAAGTGGTGTCAAATACTGACGTGCAGATGCCGTTTGTAGACCCAAACGTTCTTGAAAGACGTCTTAGCCCCAGGCGACAGATTGTGGTCTAGGCTTGGACCTGTAGCACCGCTTTCTTTGGCTTTTATCTTGTGACCCGGGGTGAGCTTTGTTGTGCTAGATTCGACCACGGATCAGTGGAATCTGGACATTTTACGCTAGAGAGCCACACCGCTAATCGATGATTAATTGTGCATTTATAGTGTACAGTGTGCAAAGATCAGCGATGCGCCTGGTCAGTTGCTCCGGTCAGTGGTCAGTTGCTTTGGGCAGTGGCCAGTCGCTTTGGTCACGGCTTCTTTGCTAAGTGGTCGTAAACGTCTCGGCTGAACTGCAGGAACCCTGTGTTGTGGTTACATACTGTTAGGCTTCATGAGTTTCAGCCCCGGGGCAGGTATGGCCGAGACTGCACTGTGAGCACCGAGTCACCTTGCGTGCAGGCTACATTGTCTGCACATTTTCATTTCGTTTTTCAACTCTAACTTCACATTTTTTATGCTTTCTTGACCTGAATACAAACAATTATTGTTTATGTGAATTTTCAGTTGTAATTAGAATCTTCTTTGCAGATGTAAAATAAGAACTTATATATCTAGTCTTGTCCGTAAAATTAGAATCTTATTTCAGATGCTGTTTCTGTTTCTGTCAATTCAGCACTTGCAAGAAATGATTGCTGAGTTCCGATTTCTGGCTAAAAGTTCCTCTGGATTGTCGGATGATTGCAAAGCATTCCAGACAGTTACCTCTAGTAAGTGGTAAATCAGTTTATTAATAAATACATTTGAAATTACTGTAAGTTTGTCCAACCTTTGTGGTGGTTTAATGATTGCTTTTTGTTTGTAATCCTTTTCATCACTTTTGTATCGTTTATCGGTTAAAGTCAAAATATTTTTTTTCATGTGTTGCCAAGTAGATTGATCATATATTTGATGTATGTGACTATTATATGTAAATAATTATTGCGTACACAGGGAGGGGAGGGTCACCGGATTTATGTGAAATGTGTACGGGTGCATACGGTGGGGGTGAGAGGCTTGACAAAATGTACTTAAGCAAAATTAATGTCTTATTATGGTATCTACATTACCCTATTTATAACTCTGTATTCATTCACGAATTTCTATTATCCTATATTCGTCCAATGGCATTTGACCATGTGTATGGATTCTTTGTAGGTGTTCTTGATAATCATCAAGAAATCAAATGCTTTTTCATATTAACAGTAACTGTATTTTAAATCTTGATTAATAATTTATTTGATGTGTTTTTGTTTCTTCAAACCAGCTCTGACTGATCTCATTCGAACACCACCTGCAATGAACGAAGTCGAACAGAACTTGATCTCCACCTTAAACAGTCAAGAAAAGCAGACGAGAACGAAAGCTGCAATTGAGGAAATCAAGGAGATGAAGCAAGAAAGAAAGACCTCATGTGATGAGCATCACAAGGTGGTTATTAGTTTTGATCATCAATCAATCAATCAATCAATCGTAATTTATATAGCGCCCCTTCAAGTACTCCGAGACAATCAATCAATCTAAGCTAATATGATATGCTCCGAGTATATGGCGATAAAATGATTGCGGGCACACATTAACAACAATGGCATTATGTTCATTATTCTATAGTGATAAATTAATAAGATAGATGGTAGACGTTAATGAATTATAGCAATAACGTTGGTTTTAATTGTGGTCAATGGTATTCTCGACGATCTTATGCTCTCCTCACCAAGGTCATTGCGATCGCAGTGCACATGCTGTTGTGTTTTTATATGACTACTGGGTGACCCTATTAGCTGGAGGGATCCATCCCTTCTGGGTCTATACCCTTGACAACCGCAAATAATTATGTTAAATATTATATTCACTGCCATATTTGAATCACTAACGAATAAAAACTAAATTAAATCAATGCTTTTGTACCATCCTGCACAAGTAACTTGTAGTTCTATATTTGCACAGCAGAGTGATGTTTTCACACGTTTCTATACATGATTTATTGTGTGTGTGTGTGTTAATTTTCAGCTGAATTCAAACAGGACGGATTTCTGCAGCTGACCAACTACATGCTTCATTTGGTCCACGTAGTGTTTGTTGAAACCGGTTTATGCAGAAGTTTTGATAACTGAGTTTCTGTCAATTCAAAACTTAACTGCGACTGAACCTAAGTTGAACATGATCTCTTCCTCAATGAAAACTTCCATCAACTTATGAACGATATCTTCAGGAATATTATGTTACCTCAGTCATGCACCAATAACCAGTTTGCAAAATGTGCTCTAAGCACTTGCGACCGATACCTTCTGAATCCCAAATATGATAATTATCTGCGTGACAACTTTTGAAATGTGAATTTTTCCTAGTTCCTAGGGAAAGTGGTTCTTCATCATACAAATGTCTGTGAAAGGCATCGTCTTTCCATAGGCGTAGGAGACAGGGTCGACAGGGGCAAATGTTCCCTCAAATTTCCGGCAAATGTGTTTTTCGGGCAAAACAGGCATGGGAGGATTTTTTCGGGTGCACAGGGGTGAAACAGCTATATTTTGGAGATTTGTACGAAATGACTAAAACAAGGTCATCAGAAAATTTGGTCGATGCCAAATGGCGGCGACTCGCTGTCCACAAAAAAATGTAAAGGATACTTTTCGGGCAAAAGTCAAATCTTTGCCTCCCCCATCACAGATGAAATGTCCCCTACGCCTATGTCTCTTCCCCCCACATACTGCCTGCATGTTTGAATCTTTGTGGTATGCATAAAGACTTTTGAAGTAGTGCTTTTTAAGCAGCTCGAAGAACGTGGTGCTGTGCTGTGACTCTTTAGAGTATCTTTGGTTCAGTACTAGCGTACTAAAGGAAAGCTGCAGTTTGCTGCAAAGTAAGTAGGCTAACTTACAATCTGTAAAGAATAAATGCTTTTTTCTGCAAATAATTATGCTGGTTGGTGTTGTGGGTGTTCCGACTTTCTGCAACTTACATCCGTCTCTGTGCGTCTCGACTTGCGACAGAGTGAACATATTGCGATTGCGTTGTTTACGTTTGTTGACCGCTTGTTTGGTCAGATTAAGTAACGACTGACTTCATGACTTTGAAATTGAATGTAGGTTCATTATTTAATTGATGACTCAGGGATTTCCGATTGCTATAATCTGCTCTAACCATTATGCAGTGTTTAATCTAGTCCCTGTGCTTTGGGGGGGAGGGGGGCGTTTTGGGCGGACTTCACTGGCGACACCCTTTGTCCGGTATATTTTTCTGGTGGCCATTTTTTAATCTTTCTGTTAAGATTTCCAAGAAACATGGTATATTCTGCACTTTTAAATCTGATTTTGTTGTTGTCTTTCTCTCTCAAATTTCCCAGGAAATGTGAAGATTTACATTTTCAACTTAAACACTACATGTAAGCAATACCTGTCCAAATCTTAGATATATAATTTTTCCGTGGGGAAAAAATTATTATTACCTATATTAACAACACTAAGATTTTTTTGGGGGGGGGAGGAAATTGGGAAGAACTCCAGCCCCCGAGGCGTTTAGATTAAACACTGTTTATGCATTTCAGCTTTTTTTACAGCTGTGAGAGCACATTGATAATAGTGTAATGTTGTACATTGGTCATTATCTGCAGACTTTGCTAGAAATGTAGATCATATTATTGTCTCTTCTTATTGTTTCATGCCATGTAAATGATGTTTCATGTCATCATGGTCTATTGTAGTTCTTGACCATCTCGTAAAGTGTAAAAACTTGTAACGTCGAATCGGTGAATTCTGTGCAAATAAACTATACACTGAAATCTTGTTTATTTTTATGTTACTCTAGTGTACTAAGAGCAATGGCGCATGATTAGTATATTCAGGTTAATGTTAATCTAATCTTAGGACACTTTCACATGCTATATTGATAGGCCTACTATTAATAATCCATTCTATTGATTTTATTTTCTGCTCTAACTTTTCACTTAGAATAAAACGGATTTGTGTGATGATGATGATGATGATGATGATGGTGGTGGTGATGGTGATGACGATGATACGCTACATTCAATTATAGAGGCCTGCGCTTTTGTTGAACCATTTCTGATGTCCGATAAAGCCAATCCCACTTATCCATCATCCATTGCCATACTTCTCTCGTCTGCCATTACCATTAGAATGGCTTTAGTGGCTTTAATCTAATGACTTTGAATGATGCCCAATTTAATGGTTTAAACCAGTGCTGTCCAACCTTTTTGGTGCCGCGGGCCGCAAAAGCAAGATTCTTGAAGCCGAGGGCCGCAACAGAAAATTCAAAAGCAGTGACTAAAATTTATTGATAATATATACTATTAACATTGAAACGAGTATTGAAATTTAATATGGAATGATTATAATCTGTCAATCTAGCTATTTACATGTGAAATTTATTTACCGCCGGTTCAATGTAACTATTCAGAGAGGCGCCCGACCCAGGAATGGCCAAAGAGGAAAGTCTTGAGCAGTTTATGGAAAGAGTTCGACAGGTTCCACAGGAATATTAATAATGAATAATAGCATGTGAAATACACAAACCACGATTGTCATGCTTCAAAATAGTTCAGCACCAAAATGTGCAAGGTGGCATTCATCCCTGCCTTGCACTCAAGTTTCGTCGCCCATACAGTTTTCCCGCTCGAGCAGCTCTTTTGATCATGACTTTGAGCAGTCAAGTTTTTGGACTAAGATCCACTTCATGACTGGGGCGAGTTTCCATCCTCCTGCTCTAGCTTTCATAAAAATTCGTCTAAAGTGCTAGCAGCCATAGTCATCGACTCGTCGGACCAGAAAGTGCAAAGACATCGCCATTCGGTCGGCCTTTGTGTCTTCGAATGTTTATTTCTAATCCTTAGAAGTACTATTATAGGCCTAACTCGACAATCTGTCGAAAAAAGGTCGCAGTCGTGTTGTACGTGACTCTTTAGCCGACACATCTCAGGGACTGACTAGAAGTGAACGGTTTGTGAGAATTTGCGAGGTCCGTTTCCGGATCGTGAACTTGTAGACGTCGGACCCAAGTCACTTTACAGTAAATAAGAGTTGTCAAAACCAGAAGTCGTGTGTCAATCTACAGATAGACTACGGGAGCCTAAACCCAGGAAAAGAAAGAAGAGATTTAGTTTTCGGATTGGCCTTTCTGATAGCATTGCAAATCGGCAACTGTCACAACATCAATAACAAAATAACAATAACAAAAATAAACGCTCAAGTCGTCCAGTGACGTTATCCTTTACTTCATTTTACACAAAGTGCAAAAATTGAGTGAGCACGTGCGGGCCACTTGAAATCACCTCGCGGGCCGCACGTTGGACAGCACTGGTTTAAACAATTCGGGTGTTTCCGTTATTCAGCAAATCCTTTAACCAGTGATTCCGATTGTGTTCAACAATTCCTCCAGGCTCCAGTAGGCTATTCGTCTTCCCAATTACCCCCCCTTCCCCCCTATCCCACGTATCCCGCAAACCCTAACACCTGGCGCTTTCGCTCCGAATAGCCGTCCATCTCTGCGCTCAAGTCGACCAACCCCACCCTTAGCAACAGGGTAGGCCTGTGCATACCCACAAACGCCAGATATATGGGCACGAGGGAACGAGCAGACCGTGTCTCCACCCCTACCCCTTACAGTCTTACACCCTCCCACTGCTTTCCTCTCCGCTCGTCAGGACTTCAAAGCTAAAGGATACGTACACCCGCTGTTGGTAAATTCAAGTAGTAAATATCAGCACGGAAATGACAATGAGATGAACTTAATACGGTCTAGTCAAAACAGAACATGGACACGTGACCAAAGGTGTTCGCGCAAAGAATTAATTGGCACGTATAACGTATTCACCAATAGCCTCATCACGAGTGCTAATAAGGTTCGTTGCCATGGCCATATATATACATCTACATATATAAAGAGAAGAGTCTGTCTGTCTGGCTGGCTGTCTGACTTTTTGACCGGGATGCATTTCCACAGTTTTTGAGTTTTTCACTCTGGGAGGGGAAATAATTTCATAGGTGGCGTACCTGTGGAGGTCGAAGTGTGGTGGGGTGTTGTGGTATGGGATGGGATGGGGTGGTGTGTGGCGTGGTGGGGTTATGTCCGGGAGCGGGTCGAATCCTATATATCCCGGGCAACGTCAGGTACCCCTGCTAGACTGTCTAATAAGAGTGATAATACATGTAGGCTATGTACAATGTATTAGAAGACTTAGGCATATAATAGCCTAGTATAAGCCTACTCATTTAGCAACAAAAGCCAAACCAAGATTTGTGGCAGTAAGTTCTGTGCCTTGTGACCGGAGGGTTGCAGGCATGGGCAGAGTTTATCAGGGGTTAGGGGTGTTAAGCCCCCCTCCAAAAAGACCCAGATTAATTTTTTACCGTGCAAATGGTATCTTTTCTCGGTAGCGCCCCCCCCCAAGAAGGCGCAGGCCCCAGAAATTTGTTCGGGGAAAATGGTTCTGCTGACGAACGCGAAACTTACAAATGACCAAAAAAGTCATCAACTTTTTGGCCGGGAAAATGAGTATTTTTCTGGAAGATTTCAGACCGAGGACTAAAAAAAGTCATCAACTTTTTTGGTCCGAGAAAATAATTGTCGGCGCCGCTCGTTCTGGAGCGAATCTCAGCACACAACAAATTTAGCCCCTCCAAGAACGGAAACCAAACTCCGTCCATGGTTGCAGGTTCGAATCCACCTCATTAAGCCACCAGTGGCGGCGACAGAGGGTGGCTAAGGGGCTGAGCTCCCCTAAACATTGCAAGGACATCCGGGGGCGAAACCCTCTAAAAAGGCCACCCGGGGTTTTTTGACATGTAAAACTGAAGTTTTGCGGACGAAAAATGGAAAATTTCCACGAGATTTCGGCTGAATGACTTTTAAAAAGTTCGTCAGAAATTATTTTGGCGGATAAAAATGAAAATTTTCTCCGCGATAATTCAGCCCCCGCTTCCCCCAAACTTAAATCCTTGTGCCGCCACTGCATGCACAGACCTTTGACAAGTTTCTCACCCATAGGTTAACTGTCTGTGAGAAACGCAACGGGAAACCACTTCACTCATCACATCTCCGGTCGGCTACTCGGTTTTATCATCACCATCACCATCCGCCATCATGGTCAGAAGTCCGACACAGTGATTAACAGTGGCGTAGCCAGGAATTTTTCATGAGGGGTTTTGTTTTGTTTTCGCCTGGCCGGATACCCTTTCTGAAACCAACTCAACAGTATTACAGTAAATACGGTACGGTATGTGCTTCTCCGGTTGTCATGGTAATGAATCGACTAGATTGCACCGTAGTCTATGTCACTATGTGTTGGAATATATGACGCACCAACTGGCTTTCAGATGGGCCTAAGTATTGGTCCAAATCTGATAAATGCGCTGAATAATTAATTATCACCGCATTAATTTGAACAATAATTCCAAAGGCGATGCCGCAGTCAACGATCGCTCACACAAGACTAATGAATAATAGTAATTTATATAATTAATCAATTGTGTTCGTAGGTTAAACATGCAGGGCCACACGATCGAGTGACCTCATTTGACGCAGCAGGCTGACCATCATCGCCAGTTGACCATCGTCCACTTCTCCCATGGTCAGTCATTCAGACCGTAGTCAGCTTGTGCCCAGTCCTGGCGATGACCTCGTGGGGGAGGCCCGGAGAGCAGAGGGAGTTAATGAAGCGTGCTGACAGGACGCGCAGCGCTATGTGCCCCTATATGCTCTGATCATCTTGGGCTTTCATCCTTCGACCTTCTATCGACTGTCCAGTTCACCTTGCTCACCAGAAGTCCTTGACCCAGTGACCCCCATTCAATCGACCGTAAAGGCATCCCTCCTCACTCGGATGTTCTGCATGATTGGACACAAGTTTGAAATTGCCATGGATCGAAAAATGAATACTTTAATGAACAGGCTAAAAACAACTGCTTCTCATCCGCCCGTAAGTGTGTATATTCGTTTAATAATGACATTCAATCTGACAAACCGCAGAATGATTACAGATACAGGTTATGCGAAATACGGCCCGCTTCGCACGACACGCAGGTCGGCTACAACAGGTTCGGTAGCTTCAGCTGCAAACGCACTCTGAGTTACAAGCATATAAAAACACGATACATAAAACAAATACAAGACAAATATGGCAGCCTTCAACGGCGCCAACTAAGTCAAAACATACAAAACAAATACAATCACAAAGCTGGCAGCCAGGAACGGCGCCCATCAGAAACTCTAGTCTACGATGTTAGAGAAAGTCACTACGACAGACAAAGTCATCTATGCGCAAAGACGACGCCCGAAAGCAAAATCGAGTCACCACCGACGAACTTCAATGCGCGAATATTATTATGAGTCCTGCCGATGGTTTCTCGTCTGATGATGAATGGTGGACCGAATTTATAGAGTCTCTCGCTAGATGTTGACAGTAGCTGCAGCGTCCCATCTCTCTTTCTTGTCCCATCCATGTATGCGGGAACGGCAATCATTCGTAAGGTGGCGGAGGTGTTGTGGCAACCTGGCATCCCTTGTGGGCGGTTCGCAATGGATCCGTCCAGTGGCGATCATCGGTAGCGTGGTCCAGACCAGACTTACGAAGTGAATTTCCATCCAAAATATCCACGAATCGGAGTCGAAAAAGCAGGCACGTCATTTGGGGGGGGGCAGGGGGGCATTTGCCCCCCCTGAATTTTGCCGATTGTTCATTTTACATGTGACATATTTTGCAACGCCACACGTTGTTCAAAATACCAAAATACCTATGTCTTCACGGCCTGTGTAATTTTGTATGTGAGGGCAGCTTCGATCTGCACACTAGCACAGCATATAAAGCGCCAGATATCGGATAGAGGGAAGACCCTGTCCCAGGTCAGTAGGGTCACCAGATGTGTGGGTCCTGCATGTGAGCCGCACAGTGCACACTGCCACCCAGTTACAGCCAGCCATGATTATCCCCTCCAGCCTTACAAGCGTTAGGCCGATATGCACCCCCATTCCGTCTGACATGGAGCTGGAGCGGTTTCGCCTTTCCTCAGCTTCCTAAAACCACGGACCACTAGGGCACCTGGGCAAGTAGCCCGCAGAGGAAGAACAAGCGGAAAATTCTGAAAGGCAGTAGAAAGACGGATTACAAGGGGATGACTGCAGCAGTTGAGGGGGAGGTTAATGAGTATGTGTGTTACCAATGGCGGTTGGCATAGCTGACGATTGGAGTTTCTTGAGAACTGGAGAGTGAATAAAATCGGACCAAAGGACATGAAAGTCCAGCCCAAAACCGATGATCTACCATAAAGGCTAAAGCACTCACGGTAGGCCTAATATTATGTGACATCTAATTGAACTGAAATTTACAGAAACTGATTGGATTTATAGTGCAATGTTTGGACAGATTTACTTCTTATACATGAAGTCCTGGATATTAATAATTTCTTTGAGTATTATCTTTTCCAGGTTGAGATAATCACCCATCATACTTTCAAATTACGTTTTCAGACAAATCCATATATCTGATATCAGTGTTTTGGCTTAAACAACCGAAGGTCCAACAAGCCATTGACCAACACTTGAATAATCCCCATAGTTACTAATAGTCATTAGTCCAATGATAATTATTGCAGGCCTAGTGCATGCAGCATGAGCATGCAATAGGCTATTGCTTTGTGAATTGTTATTAATGACATATTAAAGCAGGGTTTAATCTGGATTTCTCCTGGGGAGGGGATGTGCCCTTGCCGGCAAGAAATTTGTTTGAATTTCCACAGTGCAATGGTACAATTTTAGGCTGGGATCTGAAAAAATTGCGCTACTATTTGAGTGCTGATAAAAGTGGTCTAAGACTCCAATAAATATAGGCCTACTTAAAATAATAACGATTTCTTGTTGAGCTTACACATTGTAATCATAGCATTTTAAGATATTATCTTGACAAAATCACTCTATTATTTCAGTGCTGATAAAAAGAGTGGTTTAATATTTCAATATTAAAATGTAATAATAATTGCAATAATAATTTCTGATTTTATGTATGTATCAAGTTATAATAGGCAACTCAGTTCGTTTGCTACTGAACTTTTTATGATGAATAACAGCATATCGGAGTATAACATGTAAGCTTACTTTATTGTACTGGCTTAGCCTTGATGTTCAAGACGGTCCTTAATTGCTGACCAGGACAAAGTTAGCAGAAATTGTCAAGTAAGCAAGATGTGCAAAACTACCAAAATTGGGAAGCATATGTAGCAATGATGTTATTTTACTAGGTACTTTAAGAAACAAAACATTTTGAAATTTGACAGATTGAAATTTTAAGGGTAACACTTGAGAGTGGAGAGAAGACATTTAGTTGTAAAAACATAGTATTTTTACAAATATTAACCGTGTATTATATATTTTATGATAATGCCATATATTACCATAGAAAATAATATAATTATAATTACATAAAATCTAGTAATATCATGGTAGATAAGAGTCTATGTAAGACAACTCGTTGCAATACAAAAATGTAAGCAGGAACAATGGCCATTATCATTCATTTTGTCAAATATTTCTGTGGGGATGGCCATTTATGTCATTTTAGTTGTACAAAAATGTTTGTGCAAATATTACGCTTTCAATTTGATGGTATCATATAATCATAATGAATAATGGCACTATTATAATCATATATAGGTAAATAATATCATGGTATACAAGTGCAAAGCACTTAGTCTATTTAAAGTAGGCTTGTATAAGTTGTATATATAGGCATTTAAAATATATCAATCACTGAATAAAATATAGTAAGAAATAAATAAGAGCAAGAATAAAACATCTCATTTAGCTGCAGTTTTGCAAATGTTGGCCCAAGACAGAACTTAAGAAGCTTGTGGAGTTTTGACCCGCAAATTTTTTTTGCCCCCCCCTGAAAAAAACTGAAATGACGTCCCTGCGAAAAAGTCTGGAGCGCAGTCACGATTTAAGAAGTCATCTATAAATTCGGATGCTTTCGAGTAAGCCCTGTAGCATTGGACCCTCGTTTGTGCGTACGGCCAAGAAGTTTTTTCTCTCTATAATTAGGACCTGTGCTTAGAGTCAATTTAAAATGATCACTGATGATAAAGTTGATGGTAATAAAGTTGATGATGATGATAAATAGGCCTAATGATGCTGCTGCTTCTGCTGATAATGGTGGTGGTGTTCATGTTGTTGGTGGCGGCGGCGGTGGTAAAGATGACGATGATGATGATGACTATGATGGTGATGATGATGACGACGACGACGATGATGATGATGATGATGACGATGATGATGATGATGACGATGATGAACTAATCACACACCATCACCTTCCTCAGGTTCCTCCATCCATCACACCTCGAGCTTTTCATTCGAAACATAAGACACTTCTTTTCACGAACTCTTACCCTGTCTTATCTGATCATCCACTTTCCAATTCCCGGCTCAGACGACACCCGCCTTAGTAGCCGTTCCGCCCCGATCCTATGGTAACTCGACCCGGACCACCACGGACTGCTGTTACGGACAACTCTTTTGACTCAGCGCAGCGCTCGTGAATAAGCTGGTTTCCGCGCTTGGCTTTCGAGTAGCGCTTTAGAAATTTGGAGATTACGATTACGATAACGATTACAAGGTAAACAATAATAATAGCAACCGCAACAACAACAACAGCAGCAGCAGCAGCAGCAGCAACAACAACAACAACAACAGCAACAACAACTACTACTACTACTACTACTACTACTACTACTACTACTACTACTACAACAACTACTAGGCCTACTACTACTACTACTACTACTACTACTACTACTACTACTACTACTACTACTACTACTACTACTACTACTACTACTACTACAACTACAACTACCACTACCACTACCACTACCCCTGCCACTGCCACTGCCACTGCCACTGTCACTACCACTACCACTACCACTGCCACTGCCACTGCCACTACCACTACCACTACTACTACTACTACTACTACTACTACTACTACTACTACTACTACTACTACTACTACTACTACTACTACTACTACTACTTCAGCAACAACAACAACAATAACAACAATACAACAACTACAACAATACAACAGTAACTGGTCATCAGAAAATGGGCCACTAAGTGTCGTCCCCTAGCGAACTGTTTGTGGCTATACTGCTTGAATTTGAAAGGCGATGAAATTTGAGGCTTGCTGGTTCTGCTCATTGCACTTGCTGTTAGTTTATAAAATAATGCAACATTTGTAACATTGCAACCTCATAGTGACTTCAGCTGCAATAATCGTTAGAAATTTTGAATGATCCCTCTGGTTCTTCATCCGGCTTCACTGGACAAAGGTTTCCGGTTAGTTCCAGTGCTCGTGAATAAGCTGGCAATCTGGCATGGTGCGCTTAGCTTTCAAACAGCGTTATATAATTTAATAGTTAGACGAACGCTTATAATTTAAATTTAAATAATTTAAATTGAAACGAAGTCGACGATTAGGCTATACGCCTGAACGTACGCGAGTCTTTAAAACAGGTGCTTGAAGGGGGCAGTAACGAGAGCCCTTGTGGCGCAACCGGTTAGCGCGTTCGGCTGTTAACCGAAAGGTTGGTGGTTCGAATCCACCCAGGGGCGGTTTGTTTTCACTTTCTACACAAGGATCTTTGCCGTGGGGGATGGATGACTCATTTTTGCATTGAAAATGAGTAGGGCCTAACTCAAATTTCTATAGTAGCCTATTTGGAATACGCGGCAAGGCTTCCATGACGTTGATATTTGTTTATTTGGAAAGGAAAATGGAAACATTGCAAGGATTTCTATCTCATTACCAATTTATCTTTTTATTTATTGTTTATCGCAAGTATTTGTTATAAATTTTTCGTCATTTTATATATATAGCCTGCTATGTAGCCTAGATTCTGATCCACTTGTTCGTTTCAGAAGCATGGGCAGACATTGTTGTAGGTCTAGCAGTTTGTACGACCTGTTTTTCCCTAACAGCAACAACTTCCGTTGCTTATTCCTTGGCCGGTTCGTAAATGCCCTGGCGATGAACCTCAAACTGACCCTGCCTCGGAACAGAGTCGAGCTTCGAACTGTCGAAGGCCTCTCTCTTGTCCTTGGCTGTGCAGAACGAGTCAAGGTGCGGCTGAGCCTGTGCAAACAGAAACAACCAGATATGTTCTTAACCATCATAGACTACCGTAGCATAGGCCATGGCCTACACAGGTGACAGGACAGTGCTTATAAAGTGTCGAAAAAGAAGTGCCTATATATAGGGCCCTAGACGCTATCACCTCCAGGCTCTGCTGTCCAAATAATTATTAAGTGTGGCAGGGCGGCGTTGAGATTTTAAACTAAGTGCATGGACGCCATCCATGACTGTCCAGCCACACTTTAAGCCCTGCCTACATAGGCTTGTGCCTATAATCAGTGCTTGAATTGTAAAAAGAAGTGCCTGGACGCCCCTTACCTTTCCATGTTGTGTTGGCCTAATATAAGTGACAGGACCGCATGGATATTTGAAAATAAGTGCCTAGTCGCCGTCCATGGCCGTCCAGTCACACAATAAGCCTTGCCTATAATATAAAGAGACGGGTACTTGCTTTTCGCTCTGGAAAATCGACACCTAGACCTATTTTCATTCATTCATTCATTCATTCATTCATTCATTCATTCATTCATTCAGAGCATTTATATAGCACCTTTCATTTTGTAACTGCTTTGTAGCTTCAATAAATTTCTTCACACTAATGACACAAAGTGAAACTGAGAAATTTACATATCGAAATCTTTATGAAAAATATCCGTGTTCTTAATTTCCGTGTTCTTAATTTCCTGCTTTGCATTATTCACTCTGCTGCTGAAAAACAAGTTATGCGCCCGTGCAAACTATAATCTTCAGGCGCCCATGTTAACTATACTGGCAACGTTGAAATGAAATAGATAATAGTGTATGAAAGCAGGGGCGGTCCAGGGGGGCCAATCCGGCCATGGCCCCCATTTAAAAATTGCATGGAACGTGGCCCCCCATTTGGTTTCAAGAAGCCATTAAACACATGTAGTGGGAGAGAAAAACAGGACATCTGGCCCCCCTATTAGAAAATCGTACGGGACGTGGCCCCCCGTTCGGAAATGGCATCTTCTTTTCCTGAAAAATTAATGGATGACTAAAAAAAAAGGTCATTAAATTAACTTTTTGGGCGGATAAGTTTGTACCTTTTCCCCGGAAAACTGGTCGATGACTAAAAAAAAAAAAAAGGTCATCAACTTTTTTCCCGGAAAATTTTTTTCCCCCTGTTCCACCAACAAGACCGAAAATTTTGGCCCTTCCTTTCGAAACGTTCTGGATCCGCCACTGTATGAAAGTCTCGTGTAGCATATATAAAACTAACGTGTCTGCTGAAGCGAGGCATGTGCCAGAGAGGACGTGGGTCCGTTGGTTCCTTGAACTTACGAAGACGAGACGTTCGAGTCTCTTTGTAGGCGTCAATGGGAACCTGTAGCAGACAATTGTTTTTATTATTATGCGATGCCATCATGCCACTTCTCAATGAGTGAATAAACCAGAGTGAGATTGGTTTACTCACTCTGGTTTATTCAGTCAACCCAGTCATATATATATATATATATATATATATATAGGCTTACATATGTCAAATGGTTAAGCGAGTGAGGGAATCACAAAGTTAGTGAGAGTGAGCGAGCAAGTGAGTGAGTGAGTGGATGAACGAGTGAGTGAATGGGTGAGTTGATGAGCGAGTGAGTGAGTGAGTGAATGAACGAGTTAGTGATTGAGTGAGTGAACGAATGAACGAGTGAGTGAATGAACGAGTTAGTGATTGAGTGAGTGAACGAATGAACGAGTGAGTGAATGAACGAGTTAGTGAATGGGTGAGTGGATGAGTGAGTGAGTGAGTTTGTGAGTTACTGATAGTGAGTCGCTGGGTAAGCGAGAGAGAGAGTGAATAAGTGTGTAAGTGGCTGAGTGTGCGAGAGTGTGAGTGAACGAATGTCAAATAGTGAGTCATTAATTGTGAGTGAGTGAGTCATTGTGAGTGAGTGAGTGAGTGAGTGAGTGAGTGAGTGAGTGTATGGCGAAGTCCTTTAAGCCATGATCAGGTTAGATACCGGTGCCGTAGATTAGGTTATAGTAAGATCAGAACTAATTTTATTAACTTTTAGATTTGAATAGATTTGGGCCAAGCATAAGAAATGTGACTGAACCAAACTATAGACTAGACTAGACTTAATGACTTGTATACGTGGTTAAATATAAGATTTTTACTGGGGTCGATTCTCGTTACTCGCTGAGCCATTTGGATAAGCAGTAAGTCTGTATCGAGGGGAATTAATTAATAGGCCCACTGGCCCAGTATTAGGGTTCCAACACTATAGGGTTCCAGTTCGCAGTTACTGTTCAGCCTTCCTGCGCTTCATCTAAATGACCTTCAATCTTTGTTACATCATGCCTCTTCCTCGCATTCGTAATTCATGCCTCCATAATTTGGTATTGTTTGTAAGGATTTTGACTGAGATAAGAGGGTGGGTGAAATCTGACCTTGTGCCTGTGGTGCTTCTGGTCTTTGACGTATGAGAGAAGTTTCTGCTGAATGAAACATTTCTGAAAGCGATGCTCCATCAACTCAAAGATCGGCGTCGATGGCCTACAATGCACAGATTTATGGTCTATGAAGGAATGAACGAATGAATGAATGAACGAATGAATTAACAGCGAACGAACGAATTTATGAACAAATGAGCGAACGAATGAATGAGCGAATGAATGAACGAATGAATTAACAAATGAATGAATGAATGAACGAACGAATGAATGAATGAACGAATGAATGAATTAACAACGAACGAATGAATTAACAACGAACGAATTAACTAACAAACGAACGAACAAATGAATTAAGGAATAAATGAATGAATGAATGAATGAATGAACGAAGAATTGAGGAATGAATGAATGAATGAATGAACGAACGAATGAATGCTTCTATTTGGAATTTGGAAATGACAAATTACCATAACGTTCATAGTCATATGAATGAATGAATGAACAATTGAACAAAGAATTGAGGAATAAATGAATGAATAAACGAATGAACAAGCGAACGGACGAATGAATGAATGAATGAATGAACGAATGAACAAACGAATGAATGAATGCCACATAAAACATTTTGAAGTGGCCATTCTTCACGTGGTAAGATGAATAACCACAGCGTTCATAGTCCTATGACTCCTATTATACCTGGTTGGCATTCCGAACGACATTCCTGGAGGGAAGATAAGAGGCGCCCGTCGGTTGGCGTCGCTCTTCGGAGGCTTCTTGCACTGATCATACATCGACCTGTACGACTTGTACTCTGGCCTCGTCGTCAGACCCTTGTCCAGCGCCCCTCGGTTGAGGGCCATGAAGTCCCTCTCCCTCTTTCGCTTCTTCGTCAGCTCAGCACACTCCTTCAGTCCTGGCCAACCCTGCATCGCTACACCAACAAAATAATATTAAATGTGGGGGCATGAAAAGATAACGGAATTTTTTGACCCGTCTCATTTAACGCTTAGGCCTTTAATTAAGTTATACTTAATTGCAGAAGAAACATAATTCCACAATCGCACCTATGAGTAGGTTGCTCGAAGAGCAGCAATATTACTAAATTCTTGGAATGAATTGAAAAAATTAGTTATTTTTGTTACCACAGTTATTTTAATACACAGTTTACACACATAGTGTCACACAAGTGTTGAGTATTATCATTATGACGTTACCCCATTGGGTGATGACATTGGGGATTCAGCTTGGGGAGCAATAGGCGCTACAAAAGTGGTAGGCTAAATAGATGAACTATAGGCTAGGCCTTAATTCTGAGAACACAATTTGATCAACGGATTTGACTGATAAACTGTTGTTTCTTTTTGTATTCTAACTAAAGAGAGCAAGGCCGTAGCTAGAGGGGGTGTTTTGGGTGTTTGAACACCCCCCGAAATGGAAAATGTGAAAAATAATATAATGCATTTACGAGCACATGATGTAAAAACCATGAAATAAAACCATGAAAACACCCCCCGAAATATGCCGGATGACTAAAAAAGTCATCAGTTTTTTAAGAAGGGAAACTAGTGAGTGAAACACACCCCCAAAATCAAATCCTGGCTACGGCCTTGAAAGAGAGGGTTGTGGGAAAAGAGCTCATGTCCAAATTTTAACGCAGGCTTATCTGACTGAATCTGGGCATGGTTTAGAGAGGAAGTGGATGCGGTTACCCATGGCAACGCTCTCTGTCTTCGGCGGATACGGAAGTCCGTAGCAGAAATACGGACCCGGATAACAGACGTAGCCACGAGTCCTCGCCAGCGCCATACGAGGCTGGCAAAGAAAATAACAGCAAAAGTTCATCATCACCATATCATCATCGTCATTATCATCACTATCATCGTCGTCATCGTTATCATCATCAACATCATCATCATCATCATCATCATCATCATCATCATCGTCGTCGTCATCATCATCAACATCATCATCATCATCGTCGTCATCATCATCATCATCGTCATCATCATCATCATCGTCGTCATCATCATCATCGTCATCATCATCATCATCGTCGTGAGTGTCGGTTATAGTCAGGTTTGAAGGATCTGTTCGGGTTAGGGCTATTCTTAGGGTCGGTTAGGGTCAGGTCGTGAGGGTCTGTTAGCATTAGGATTAGTGTCGTCATTCGGTCCCCGATACTATAGTTTCGCCGAAACACGGAAACAAGAAAGCTTAGTTCTAGTATAGGTCTATAGACTATAGACCTATTAGATTGAAGTCATACCTTAAGCTGGAGCTCGCTCTCCAACATCGTGCTACGCTTTTCGCCCAAGAGCCCCGTGGCCGTGTGCTCGTAGGGCCCGGCAATCTTCTCAATCACACTTGCGTCCGCCATCTTGCGAATAAATTGTGTTTACACCGAAATAATGAAAAATCCCGATGTGAGAGAATATCGCGAAGAAGATATTCACCGTCCGACTTTCGATGAGAAAACGTCGAAGAAACTATGGATGACCGTTGAAAGATGACGTAAGCAGGCGATGGCGTAACAGGTTATGACGTAAACAGTCGATGACGTAAATAGAGATAAATATGACTACACTGTGTAAGTTGTCAACTCGAACAACAGCGGCAGTCACACAGAAATAGACAGACGGACGGACGTGTAAAGTGAGTCTAGGATGCAATGTTGGAGAGAAGTAGGAAGCGAAGGAAGAAGGGAGAAGGTTATTGGTGTATAGGTACATAACTGTCTAACAGTAGGCCTATCATCATAGGCAATTTTGCCCTAAAAAGATTTTTTTGCCGAACAGCCCTCACGCTGGTTCGTGGGTATCCGTACTTACGTGGAGCGCCAGAAAGGATTCGAGCTTTGATGAATCTTGGCAAGCAGAGCTTGGCTTAAGCTTACATATATGTATATGTATATAATGCATATATATTTATATATACGTATAAATGTGGGGGAGGTGGTTCAGTACGTCCTCGTCGTCTCTCCCGGGCAACAGGACCCGGTCCTGGCTAAATCTGAACCAGGGGAAGAGGGAGAGACTTGATCAGTCGCCCTACGATCCGATCGATCAAGAAACTTCAATATGGATAGCACAACCTACAACACCCGGGTTAAAGTCCCGGTCAATCAAAGTGTCGGAGTAGCTCCTGGTTCTGGAGCACAGGACAGGGACGACTGGAGGCTATCCATAAAGGAGCGGCTGATGCGGGCGAAAGCTTCGCCAGGGCCATATTAAGTCAAGTAAGTCATACGTATAAATGGCGTCCAATTGCATTGCATATACATGTAGGGTCGGTACAATTTGATTAACTGCAGCGGATATAAGTTAAGCCTCCTCGTTTTAGAGACCAATCTTGTTACCGGGGCTATAGCTTCTGTCTAATATTCTAATTGCATAGCATGCACATTTGTGCAGTAGGCCTTAAATCTAGAGTCACTGATTCGATCCTGCTACTATCTTTTGCGCCAGTTACGGGTTGTCTCCTCTTCCTCCTCCTCCTCCTCCTCCTACTCCTCCTCCTCTTTCTCCTCCTTCTCCTCCTCCTCTCCTCCTCCTGCTCCTTGACCTCCTCCTCCTTCTCCTCCTCGACCTCCTCCTACTCCTCCTCCTCCTCCTTCTCCTCCTCCTCTTCGACCTCCTCCTCCTCGACCTCCACCTCCTCCTCTTCCTCGACCTCCTCCTCCTCCTATTCCTCCTCCTCCTCCTCTTCCACTGCCATCTTGGCAGCGGAAGAGGCATCTTGGCATCTTGTTCATGCTTTCATCGTCAGTCATTAGACTTCTCCTCTTTTGGAGCGACTTCAGCGGACATGCAGCTGCTCGTTTGATTGACCGTGTTCCTAAAAATTAATGGGGGCCTTATCTCCGCTTACATTTATTTATTTCTCGCATTGGCTGTAGCGCCCCTGCTCTCTACTCTGAGGCGCACCCGAAGTGGCGTAGGCAAGAGGGTTTCGGGGGTTAAACCCCATTGGCTTAGAAAAAAGTCTTTTTAAAGGTTATTTATCCACTTAGATAAAAAAAATTGCTTGTAGCAACAATTGTTTTTCTTACTTCATTCCCTTTGTTACTTTATTCCCTTTTTATGCACTGTATTACTGTTGGGTTGGTACAGTGGCGTAGGCAAGGGGGGTTTCGGCGTTAAAACCCCACCATTGGCTCCAGAAAAGGTTTTTTAAGGTTATTTTTCCATTTAAGTAAGAAAAATAGCAAAAAACAGGGTTTCCGGCCATAAACCCCCCACCCATCAAAACTTCCTGGCTACGACACTGGATTGGTATCAGGAAGGGCATCCGGCCAGGCCATAAACTTCCCAAACCCCCCATCATACATTCCTGGCTACGCCACTGCGCACCCGACTACAGGGCGGACTCTGCGTCGTATTCCCATACTCCCCGTCTTGTCGGATTTTGCCTGGGCCATTCAAATGTGAATTAGTCTTGCTTGAAGTAAATTTCAATTGATATGCATTGTATGTAAGTGTTGATGCGGAGTTAATATTTATAAATTGTGTTAGACTATTACATAGCACCAAGGCCGTAGCCAGGATTTGATTTCGGGGGTGTTTCACCAATTTCCTCTCCTAAAAAACTGATGGCCTTTTTTAGTCATCTGGCCGAAATCTTTCAATAATGTCACCAATTTCCCTTTTTAGTCATCCGGCATTCTGTTTTTTCCATTTTTCCATTTTAGCAGGTGTTTTCATGGTTTTATTTCATGGTTTTTACATCATGAGCTTGTAAATGCATTCTATTATTTTTCACATTTTCCATTGGGGGGTGGTGGTGTTCAAACACCCAAAACACACACCCCCTAGCTACGGCCTTGCATAGCACACATTCATAAGAGTCAGAGTGCATGTTAGTTAGTAGGCTACACAGGCAGAAAGTTGTCAGTGTCCATGAACTAGTCTAGATGCGAACGGTGAGTGGCAATGAAAAATCGAATGCTGTGCAAATTTCACAGAGAATTCTTTAATTCACTGTTTGCCAATTGCCAGATCCATCAGAGTTGTTTGATATATACATGTACAATTGTACATGTAGATCTAGCTGCAGATGTCCACCTTACTGAAGAATCTTTTATTCAACTCAAAACTGTACTTTGTCGTGCTAGAGTCGGGAGCGCTTCTGATTAGTCCCCTCTAAGATAGGCGCTGTATAAATTGTTGAATGGATGACTGAATGAATGAATCTAGCAATGACAGACGAGGGTGGGTTGCATAGGCGCAACCACCCTATGGGACCCACGGGACGCGTCCCCCCAGCTTTTGAGTGGTCCCCTAACTTTATTATTATGGTCCCTCCAACTTTTAGGACGTGATTCATTATGGTCCCCCCCAACTTTTAGGACGTGATTGCACCTATGGTGGGTTGATTCGTTTATGGAATAGGGCGAATTCGAATTTGAAGTGGGTGTTAAGGGTGCTGCACCACAAGGGCCCGCAGTTTTGACCCGGGCCCTCAGTTTTGTGGGGCCCGCATAAGGCCGGATTAACAAACGTGGTGTCCCTGTTCCTCTTCAGAAAAACTGTGGGCGTATAGCCCACAGAATCACAAGCGTGTATGTGTACTGGCTTTGCACTATGGACATTCTATTGTGACGACATCTGTTTGTTCTAAGCGCTTTGTTATTACGTCATTAATTTTACTGCACATCATACATCATCAATTTGTACTATGGACATTCTATTGTGACGACATCGGTTTGTTCTAAGCGCTTTGTTATTACGTCATTAATTTTACTGTACATCATACATCATCATTTTGTTCTATGGACTTCGTTTTGTGTCGGCTCTTCCTTGTTATGCAATTTCTTGCGTCACTAACTTCGTTTGGAAAAGTCGCTGCTATGGCAATTTATAGCTCTGTGCTATTATGACGAAAGCTTCTTTCTCTACAACACTATTGTTACGTCATTAGCTTTGTATAGAGCCTCTAGTGTTACGTTGCTAGGATAATGATAATTCCGTATTATGATGATTCTATTTGTTCCACAAACACTATTGTTACGTCATTAGCTTTGTTGCATGTCCTTTGTGTTAATTGTTAGGACATTACTTGCTATATAAAAATATATAAAACGGACAAAGGCTCATGCATGGGCCATATTATGTTGCCAACCTCTTCTGGACAATGTAGGCCTATACAATAAAATTGCGTCATTTTAAAATGCGTCGCATAATAATTTATAAGCACTCGAGTTTCGGTCAGGTACCGTAGGCTAATAAGCTAGCTGGTACCGTAGGCTAATAAGCTAGCTAGTAGGCCTAAGTGTTAGCTAATAAGTGTTTAAACAAGGAAGAAAAAATGTCTCACTAGAATTTCTTGCTGACTTAGAGCCGAGTCAACCTGATAATTTAAACCCAACAGGGGTCCCACATAAAATTATATGTGCGAAAATTAAGTACCGGTAGCATAGGCCTACACCAAAATGCCTTTTTAACGATCAAAATTAAATTACAATAATAAACTATTGAAATGTGTTTCTGTTGCATGAGTGTGGCCCTAAAGTGTGGACAATGTTCGGCCGAACATATTGAACTTAATCCGCCGCTCTAACCAGGGCCGCATTAAGGCTAGTGCGGGCCCGGGTGCTGTGGTAACCTTCCGGGCAGTGGCGGTTCTAGACTTTTTAGACTGGGGGGGCTAAAAACTTCATTAGCCCCTCCCATCCCATAGATGTATATGTTCACACAGCTGAGTGTGTTGGCCCCCGTTGCCCGAGTCAGCAATCAATTCACATGAAAATTGATATTAGGCTATCTGGATGATATTCCATAGGCCTATTAAAATAGAATGATTTATAAAGTATTTTTTTAATTAATGAAAAGAATGAATGAATAAATGAATGAATGAATGAATAAGGTTTCCATTGCACAAAACATAATGTACTTGAGTTACAGTTACAACAATATACAACCAAGTACAGTGCAGCAGGTTCTGAGAAAGACTTATAGGCTACCTCATTCTATCCTTGAGGCTTATAATGAACACATCGAGGAAAAACGCATCATGTCCAACTTTTGTTTAAACCAATATTTTTTAACTTTTCAAAAAGACAATACAAAAGGCTTAGGAGCAACAGTTGTTGCATGCCCTGCCAAAGGGTATCTAAAGAATGTTGTATGTCATCTTCTGAAGAATCCACAGAGCACAAAATTAATGTTTTATCATGTCCAACGTGTCTGCTGCACTGTATATACAGGTACTTTATTCATTATTTTAATTGTAACACATGTTTTAATCAAATTACTCATGTCTAAATAAGTTTACAAACAAAATATCTCCAATTTATCTATTTGCAGGTTTGCAGAACACCTTTTCACCTATCAGGTTGCGAAAAAACAGCAGTATTTCTTTAAAATGATCTTTTAGTTTGTGATATCGCCATGTATAATAAAGATTTTGGGGAGTATAAGTGCTGTATGACAACTGATCTATCTACAGGTTCACAGAACACTTTTTTACCTGTCAGGTGTGCAAAAAGGACAGTAGTTTTTATTTAAAATGATCTTTTGAATGTGCTATCTCCATGTAGTAAAGATTTTGTGAGAGTGCAAGTATTGTATGTCCTTTTTTAGGCTTCCTTCCAAAACTTGGTTTATATCATGTTATTCTCATGTCATATAATAGGCCCATAATATAATATGAGTGTTCTGCTTATACCTTCTCACCTGTTTAATGATGTAGGCCTATTCAGTGACATAAGGAAAGTAGGTTAATGTAATTATCTTATATTTTCATATTAGCATCTGAAATTATAAATTCAGTTTTCCTGAAACCGATAAATTTACATTTAGTTGGAAAACCCTTGTGAAAAATACCCATGTCCCTAATTACATGTTCGCATTTTCATGCTCTTGCTAAAATCTAACCATGACCTGGACCATTGTGTTTGCCCCTTCTACAAAAGTGCCTGAGGGCGCTCATGTTTCAGGCAAATATATTCCTGTCAAACTGATAAAATCTCCCACGATTCATCCCATACAACGTAAATTCATTAGGCCATTTTACATACCTGATGTAGCATTATCATTGCAGTTGAAAACTTCATCGCTTAAGTCAGCAGTTTTTCTCTTTTCAATTCTCACAATGAATTTGGCCATTTATAATGATGGGGCGGTGCGGTGGCTGATTGGTAACACGCTGGCACGAAGAACAGAAGGAACCGGGATCTAATCCCGGCGGCCCCTTAAGGTTGACTCAGCCGCCACTCGCCAGATGGGAGTGTGAAAATGAGTAGCAGTGTCACTGCGCAGGTAACCTTGGGTTCGGCGGCAAGACCTGGCCACCTACCGCCGATGTATGGCAATTGCCACCTAAGGGCTGATGGCTTAACACCGGGGATCAGCACCGGGCCCAACGCTCGCAAGCGAGTATGGGCAAAACCTTTACACATGTGCGTGCTCCAAACGTATTCTAGTACACACTGTCCAGCTTACACATATATACAGCGTATACACTGTTATAGTACACATTGGCTCTTATCTGGCCTGGCCTTGTCTGGCCATCTGTGTTGCTGAAGCTGGGGGCCAGCTGCCGCCCCGCTGTCATCGTGAGCTAAGTAAGGCTGAATTAAGTTGGTGTCACTACAGCATACAGGGTCATGAAGTGCTGGCGTATGGCCTCATCTCGGCCGCTCAAGCCGTTATCTCTTCTTCACTTTCTTCTTGAACACCCCATGGGTCATTTGCAGTCGCAGGGCAGCTATTAGTATAGATAGACATGTGCTTGTGTCTGAGCACTATCATTGAAGCAACAGTGCAGGGGTATGTGAAAAGTGATATTGCTGTGTACAGTACTAGAGCTTCACAGAACAGCATCTAGGCTACGAAACATGCAGCAGATGAAAATCATCCATGTCAGTTGTTCTATGGATAGTTGGCCACACCATTAGTGGATTACCATTAGAGGAGACCGTGGTACTAACAAACATTTAGGCAATGTATAGTGATTAAGCGTTAAACTGGGGGGGGCTAACTTTTGTACAGGGGGGCTAGCAAAATCTAGGGGGGCTAACTTTTCAGCTGGGGGGGCTGTAGCCCCCCCAGCCCCCCCGGTAGAACCGCCACTGCTTCCGGGCCCTCCTCTCAGTCTTCTGGCAGCCACTTGTCTACCATGGCAAAAGTTCTTCCAAACGCATGTAATTATATCGTGTTTACTAATGAGTATACACTATACAGCCAGGGGATACTTTTCTTTTGTTACGCATGTAGGCTAATTGTTTTCAAGGAAAAGTTTCCTACACTATAGTAGATATAAGTCTACAATACGTGACAGAAGGAACGAACGACTAGATTCTTCAATTGTTTTATATTTATATAAGCCCTGTATGCTTATAATTATGATCCTTCCAGTTGATTTTCTTAATTGTTCCCCACGTCCACATTTCGAAGACCTCCAGTCTTCTTATGATTATATATTGCTTGCTCTCATGGTTCATGTCTCACATCCAAACAACACCACGTGCACTCCATGTCAATGTTTTATCATCCGTTTCTCTGGATCCCTGTTTCCTCTTTTCTTTTCAGTTTATTGTAATTCTTAAATTTAAATTTATAAGTTCGTTCTTCCTATTTCCAGGCCTAATAAAATATAGCATCATATTTCTTTTGCAGACTCCAATAATATCCTGGCAAACCGCTCTTTAGAGCGTCATGATCTTCTTGTAAAAATTATCTAGGTCTAGGAATTATCGGAGAAGAGTAGACCTACACAGTGAAAGAGATCGAGACAAGGAAGTGGGTAGGATACAGGCTGGGGCAGACTCACTGCGAAGAACGGTCATGAAGAAAAAACGAAGGGAAGCGAACAAGAGGAGGACCACGACAGCCTATGCTGGATTGGATAATAACAAATGGATAGGTCTATGGAAAGTTTGAGGAAGAGGAATCGGACATTTCAGTCAGCCTCGGAGACAGAAAACTAGAGAAGAAGATGGTAAGATAGAATAGGTTTAAAAAATTAAGAGTTATCCAATAACAAGTCTTCTAACGTATTTCTCTTATTATTTTAAAGAATCCAGTCAAAATGATTGACCCGCAAGGCCTAATTTAAGATAGCCCATCACTGTTGATACTTCCCAAATAGGGTCGGATATTAAAGCATGTTCAGCATGTTCGACCGAATAGGGGCCCCCACACTTTAGGCGGCCCCACACATGCGGGGGAAAAGATTTCCGAATTTTTTTAAAGATTTTTAGCAAATTTCAACCAAACGACTAAAAAGTTATCACAATTTTCGGCCGAAGATCCGCAAAAATGTTCCAAACAGGGCCCCACATTTCTTAATCCGGCCTTGTTTCCAAAGATAACTTTACAATAACAATAAGTTCCTGCGATTTCAACCAATTCATAAGCTGGAGCTAATAAATCGGATGTGTGGGAGAACTTTGCCAAAATTTCATCGACGATAACTTTCATTACTGTTGCAGTATTCTTGCTAAGAAATTTCATCATTTCTGAAAATGCGGGCCCCTAAAGCTGCGGGCCTGGGTGCTGCAGCACCCTTAGCACCTACCTTAATGCGGGCCTGGCTCTAACAAATATGTGCGTGGTGGTCAGAACTAAGCGGGTATTCACAGCACCCGGGCCCGCAGAAAACTAATGCGGCTCTGGGTCAGTGACCCTTTCGCGTTTAGCTCAGCACTTCTTAGGGCTCTTACTCAGAACACATACTTACCATAATTCTCCATAAACACGCAAAAAATGCAATCGCAAACAATTCATTCTCTATTCACATTACTATATGATGCACCGTTATAAATAGTTTTTGGAGTGTGTCTACATCGTTCCGCACCTACGCTACAATGACAAGTTGCGCAACGCACAGCAGCAGCGCATGTAAGCGACATGACACATGCTCTACAGTTCCATTTCGCAGATGAAGGTGTTCTTGTCGTTGCAGACTGCCTCTCGCCAGTAGTACTTCATCGGTTTGTAGAGCAGCATGCAATGCATGTTCGCCTTCGCCTCCGACTCTCCCGGAGCCCAGCGCGAGTATGAGATCGGTTTCAGGTGGTGTTTCGATGTCCACATCCAGCGTTGGTTGCGAACCATGTAGTTCCCGCTTGTCCACCAGCTGTCGCTCTCCTGGTACTCTGAACGCATACAGATCATGCATGAAGTGGCAACACGTACTCTATACAGTGCCCCCCCAATAACAATGATTTAAAATAATAAGCTTAATGATAATGACAGGGATATTTTAAGGAATTTTTAGAACTGCACGACCATTTCTATTCTTTCATATTCCCCATGGTAAATTATTCCCAATTGGATGACAATGACCCTTTTCTACTACTTTTTTGCTGCAAAAGTGCATCTAAAGCAACTCAAATCCATCTAGAACTGCACATTTTGCGTAGAACCTCCTCCTCCTCCTCCTCCTCCTCCTCCTCCTCCTCCTCCTCCTCCTGACCCTTGTTAAAAAACCTGGATAATGATGATTTTTAAATATGTTTTAGAATTTAAACGGACTCAACGGAGGATAGAATTATTAAAAATGAGTACCAGACAATCAGCAGATGCGGTCAATAACACTCGTGCAACAGCAATATTAACAACCAAAACGCTTCTTATAATTATGGGCAAGTCTATCAAATAGGCAGAAGCAAAAAATCCTGGGTCAGATTGATCATTTCCTGTACATTAACTCATTTAGCGCTTAATTTGTTTGTTTCGTTATTAGGTCTCAGAAACACTTAGCCTAACTGTGCTGCATGGTCACTTTATTGGTGCATGGTTTCCTAACCAACGCCCACGTAGGCCTATAACGTATCGCTCTGTCTTTATTGGCGACACTCTACATACGCTGGCTTCGTTTGCCTGTTCGCATCCAATTCAATTTTTGACTCCTGTGAATTACCTGGATTGCTTTTGATCAGGTAGTCAATGATGTGCGCCTCCTTCAACGAATCCAAAGCCAACAGATTGGCACCGAAGGCCGAGCAATACTCGCGCGCCTCATGCCAAGTGGCATTGAACAGCGAGAACCGGTAGCATGACGGCCATGGACCAACCCTAACGAACTCTGGTAGGCAGGGGACTCCAGCCCTTCCTGCTCCATTGCCCCCTCCTCCTCCTCCTCCGCCTCCTGATCCCTGTGAGCCTCCGCCTGGTCGGGGTTGCTTGCTTCGAAGATCACGAACGGACGACATGATCTGACGCACGTCCAGCTTGATCTGGCGGATGTGACGTAGAGAGCGGATGGACAGGTCCTCCATCATCCTCACGAGCTTCTGTTCCAGCTGGTCCAGTCTCCTCGACGTCTGAGAACCATCGTCCGACGAGGAGTTGGACAAGGGCAACTGGGTCTGGATGTAGCGAGATCCAGCTGACTCGTAGCTGGACAGGAAGTGGCACTGAGACTCAGTCGGCTGGAAGCTGAGGAGGTACTTGCAGTTTTCCTGCGACACCTGACACGAGTTCTGAATTCCACTCGATGCACCAGCAACCACGTCCAGTCCGACGAGGACCAGAAGGACCTCGAAGAAAATCCAGCTCTGACCGATCATGTTGATTATTTCCAATACCTGTTCAGAACATCATGCGCCATAATAATACTAAAAACGACGACGACGACGGCGATGATGATGATGATGATGATGTAGATGACGACTACGATGATGATAATGATGATGATGTCGACGTAGATTACAATTACGATGATGATGATGATGATGCAGATGACGACGATGATGATGATAATGATGATGATTACGATGATGATGTGCGTCTTAATCCAATCATCAATTAATCATGTGCGTCTTAATAAAATCATCAATTTTATTAATCATGTGCGTCTTAATCCAATCAGCATTATTATTAATCATGTGCGTCTTAATAAAATCATCAATTTTATTAATCATGTGCGTCTTAATCCAATCAGCATTATTATTAATCATGTGCGTCTTAATCCAATCCTCAATATTATTAATCATGTGCGTCTTAATCAAATCATCAATTTTATTAATCATGTGCGTCTTAATCCAAAGACTATCTAGAGTTCTAGACTCAAGAACACGACGCAAACACTACAATGTATCATTGTGTTGGTTCGCAAGGTTTCAATCGCTGGCGCGTCGAAACCACCGATGCATCATGGTTTATGATCATCTGACAAGCAGTAGAGATTCTTCAGTTGATAAGATGGAGAGGGAAGCGAAGGAGAAATGTTTTCCTGAAACAATCGTCTCATGCCGCAGTGGAAATTGGAATGGCAGCCTGCAGAAGGCTATACACAGGGAGCTGACGTATGCAGATGTCCAGGATTACTGACTCAGTCGTCCGATAGATTGGGTGGAAAGAGAAGAAGAATTGAATATTGATCGATCAATTCAATAGATCGATATTCAATAGATCGATATTCAATAGATCGATATTCAATAGATCGATATTCAATAGATCGATATTCATAGATCGATATTCATAGATCGATGAAGACCACGATTGAAATTTCGACCATGCACTTTGGATTTTAAATTCAATGGCAGTTATTGAAAAGATTTGAACAGACTTCCAGCATTTTCCACGTTTTCCCGTTTAATACAGTTGTGATGTTTAGGTCGATAGTGAAAGTTATTTATTAAATCGGCAAAAATTTCTGACGACGTTTTTGTTTTGTTTTAGTATCTGGCCGAAATGTCTAAGAAAACCAATTTTTCTCTGTAAAGCAATTGTTGACCTTTTTTAGTCGTTTAGTCGGAATTTCTTAAAAAACACAGGGCCTACAAATTTTTCCCGGCCAAAACATCTGACGACCTTTTTTAAATATTACGTTATTTGTTCGAAGAGACCTTTTTCTAACGTTATAACTTCACCAGTGTGTTCGTGAAGTGTGCATGTCCTAACACTTAACGATTGAGGGGGAGAATACATGGACCATCCCACACCACACCCACTGAGGGGCACCTCCCCTGTCCTCCTAAGTCTCCGCCCATGCGCCCGCACCTTTTTTTATAGCCTACTTGTGTGTCCCCTGCACATACACAGCAACGCACAGACACACACGAACATATTTTTAATTATAATAGGCAACTTTTGATTAGAGCTAGCAAATTTCGGTCACAAATTAATTAAAATTAGAGCTAACTGCAATAGAAATTAACTAGAATTAGAGTTAACTGCTATGGAAATTAATCAGAATTACAGTTAACTGCTATGGAAATTAATTAATCGGATATTAAATTAGTTACCCATCACGGTGTCATGAAACCTCCAGACTCGGATTGCAAATGTAGGCTATACACAGACAGGATACACAAACAAGTCCAAGTCGAGCCGATCGAAAAATTGTCGACTCGATCGACTTGCAAGTCGAGTCGATCGTTCGTTTTCCGACGTCGAGTCGATCGCTGTTTCATCGACTCGACTCGACTCGACTTAGAAATATTTATTTACTATTTCTTGAAGTCTCAAAGTGACCTACAATCCTATATGATAATATAGGCTAAAGACGTAATTCAGTGTTTGCACACAAGTGCAGCTAATGACCCTTTTGGCAGCTGGCGATTTCGCAAGGTTGTTTTTAAGGAATTTTCAGAACTGCACAGTCCCTTCCTTCTCTTCCCATCCTCCATGGTAAATTACTACCACTCGCAGAACAATGACCTTTTCCACAAGTTTTTACTGCACAGAATTGCCTCTACAACTGCACAGATACATTTAGAACTGCACATTTTGTGTGCAACTGCACGCTAAAAAAAACCCTGCGATTTCGTGTTAGTGGAACTGTGAAAGTTGACTATAGACGTACGCTTTCGATTTGAGTTGAGGGGTGGATATAGAAATTTTGGACGTGGGGGGCCCAGAATGTTTGGTCTTGGGTCGTCAGAAACGTTCGTTGGTCTTCCGCCGAAAAATCTCTTTTTAGTACCCCCCCCCAAAAAAAACACGTATAAAACCCGTGGCAACTCCGATTATTTAAATCTGGCGACTTTTTAGTCACGTGCTACTTTCTCTCTCACCTTCCTATTCCCTTAGCGTTGATTTACAGTTTCTTTAAACCTGAAGGGGGAGGGCCACGTCCTATGCAAATATCTGAATGGGGGCATGGCCGGATTCACCCCCTTGGATCCGTCCCTGAAATCTGTATGATAAAGATCTACTATCATAGGCTTGTTTATGGCCTACATGTAGATGTCAATTTTTAGAACATAAAACGGGGCCTTTTGTGACGTCACTTCGATTATGATACAAAGCGAATTTAGGCCTATTGTGACGTCATTTCGATCAGGATACAGATCTACAATCATATAATTTCATTAATTTTTGAGAATACAAAACTATGGCCATTAATTGTAACGTCACACTGATCAGTGATTATGATACAATTTTATCTATATTATAATTCCGAAATTCCATATGTTTGTTTGTTTGTTTGTACGCTTTTTGACTCTCCCCTGCAGAACAGGCTCGGAAATGAAACAGCGTCGGTTTATAAAAATTATTGCAATCGATTCTTACCCAAATTATAAGGTCATCGCAACTTTTTTCAGGTTTTAATTCAGTTTAAAACAAGAATTATTAGCGTTTTAAGAGAGATTTCATCAATAAATGATAACGCAAGCACTTTGGTGAAGAGTCTACTCCGCATGACGTCATACCCGCCCAGTAATAATTTCCGTAGCGCCCCGCAGGGACGGGTTACGTTTGGCTTTTTGGGGAAGCGAGGTGGGGTGGAGGGTTGGCGAAAACCCGAAATTTAGCAGTCAACGATGGGTACCAGAGTGGAGTAGTGTTTAAAACCCTAAATTTCACTTTAGAATTCGAGTTATTAGCGTTTTAAGACAGAAGCGTTTTAAGACAGATTTCATCGCTCACTCTTTTCGGTAAGCAGTATCGAGCTTTAGGGGTGGAGGGTTGGCGAAAACCCGAAATTTAGCAGTCAACGATGGGTACCAGAGTGGAGTAGTGTTTAAAACCCTAAATTTCACTTTAGAATTCGAGTTATTAGCGTTTTAAGACAGAAGCGTTTTAAGACAGATTTCATCGCTCACTCTTTTCGGTAAGCAGTATCGAGCTTTAGTAAAAGAGTCTACAACCCGAATGACGTCATACAAGCCCATTAATAATTTCTGTAGCGGGTTACGTTTGGCTTTTTGGGGAAGCGGGGTGGGGTAAAGGGTTGGCGAAAACCCGAAATTTAGCGGTCAGCGTTGGGTACCACAGTGGAGTAGTGTTTAAAACCTTAAATTTCCCGGGCAACGCCGGGTTACACATCTAGTTATTACATAAGTTCACTTCAAGAATTAAAAAACTTGGCCTATTGTGACGTCACTTCGATAATGATACAAATATAGGCTACTATTATAGAAGTACGTTTTGAGAATATAAACAAGGCCTATTGTGACGTCACTTCGATTATTATACAGATCTTCCAATATAGATGTTCTAAAGAAGTTTATTTTGAGAATAAACTAATCCTATTGTGACGTCACTTCGATTATTATACAGACCTACTATCATAGAAGAGTGTAAACAAGGCCTATTGCGACGTCACTTCGATCATTACACAGATCTACTGTAATAATAATCGAAGTTGATTTTCAGAATCTAAAACGAGGCCTATATAATATATAATTGTGACGTCACTAAGATTTCAGTGCCACTATTATATAAAATCACTGAGAATTCGAAATTAGGCTTATTGTGACGTCACACAGATTACGACACAGGTCTACTATCGTTTAATTTCATTTTGAGATCACATATTTACTGCAGAGGTAAGCAAGAGCCAAAACTAGACCATGTCGCGAGAGCCAAATCGATCGTAGCCCACGACTCGATCGACTGCTGGGTATAGGCCGTAACCAGAATCTTTTTTCGGGGAAGTTTATACTCAGTTAAAATTGAATTACTCAGAACTTCAGCAGCTTCCACATCATCATCATGATTAGATTATCGTCGTAATCTAATCTATTGTAAAATTTCACATGGAAATAAGATCTTCAAAGTTAAATCTTCCGGCCCTTGGTTCTAACATCTTGTGCTAGTAAATGCATTATTTAATTTTTAAATTAGGCCTACTTCATTTATGGGAATTATTGAACACCCAGAATACCCCTAGCTACGGCTTGTATACAGATCATGATCATCATGATATACGTGTATGGCCATCCTTACAGAGCTTTGAAAGACGCCTTAAAAATCTCACGAAGGCTAGGAAACAGAGAAGCAGAAATTTAATCTACAGGGTGCGCCAAAAAATGCCCCTAGGTTTTTGCCAATATCTTGGCCAAAAGTAAGAATTGCGAAATGAAATTTTACAGGCTTATAGACAATTCATATTTACACATGATGGCCAGATTTCAAAAAGAACAAAAGTTATACCACTTTTAGGGAGGCCACCCACCGTTTTTTGACGATTCAAAAACGTAACGCAACAAAAAGCAACAAAAACGTGATTTTATTAAGTCATATCTCAAATAACTGTTTGGAAATGAACTTGATAGTGATTCACAACTTGTGTTCAATGTGCCCACCACCAGTGCCAAAGCTTCTTTTGAGTCTCTTTGCAAAGTTCTTTGTGTGCCCAAGACGTTGACGCGTTCCAAATGCAAATCTTCCCATATCAACTCCATTAATTGCGCCCATCAATTCTCTTACTGCTCTAGGTTATTTCTCCAACATATCTCTCCGCAATCGATTATCAATCCATCGAGTTCAAATCCGAAGATTTGGGGCCATTGGCATTCTCAATAAAGCCAGAACAATCGACATTGAGCCGATCTCCGTTCATTACGGAGAATCTCTTAACAATCAGCTTAACTCGTAATTTTTGCGCTCTCACTGTTTATCAGAGTAGGCCTAAACGTTGCTCATAGCCTTAGGCCTATATCTCCAGGATCTTGATCAAGAGGTGTCTGAATAAACATTTTGTCTGTCATTGACACCTTGACCATTTTAATTTTGTTAGAAATTTGAATTTCATTGCCTTAGGCCTAATAGCAAAATTATAAATCTGATTATCTGACAGATTCCTTATTTATCAACTTGATTGTTATCTTGTTAAGTGACTTCACAGTGACCTGCTGCTACGCTGGTACTCTGTTTCTGTTTAACCCTTTGACTCCCAGCATTATTTTTGATATAATATATACACATATACATATATAATGTATGCCTATACGTATATGGCCGTACATGTACGTACGTATGTATGTATGTATGTATGTATGTATGTATGTATGTATGTATGTATGTATGTATGTGTGTATGTATGTATGTATGTGTGTATGTGTGTATGTATGTTTGTATGTATACGTACGTACGTACGTATGTACGTATGTATGTATGTATGCATGTATGCCAAGGAATACTTTCATTTCTGCATCACATGTTTCATCATTAGACTTGCCTTTCTGCTCTGCATATCTGTTTGTCTCTGTAACCAATATTCTCCAGAGGCTAGCAGGAAAGAGCTGGTCAAAGTACTGTGCAGCTGTAGAGTCTAGTGGAAGCACAACAAGGGGTCCTTTGTCTGCTGTGAACTGCTTTGATAGACTTGTTGAGCGGAATGTAGTACCCCATTCTTGTGCACTGCATGCTGGTATCGTTGTCACTATTAGCATCTTCTATGTCACTGCTTTCTGCGCTGGACCCACTCGATTCTTTACTCCATTCATCATCGCATTGTACTCTGTCATCACCAGAACTTTCAGTTTCATCATCACCTCCGATATCGCTTCTGTTGCCATCCTCCGGTATGTCACGCGATACTATGAAACGTAAGTGGCGTGTATGCAACGAGCTCCGCTGTCCATAAAACTTACGCGTGTCCATACCTAAGCAATTCCACTTTTTTCGCTACGTGTAAACTTTTGCATACGATACAACTAAAACTTTAGACCAACTTTTACTGTTGTCTCCTGGCATAAACAGTGTCCGAATGAACGAAAATTTCCGGTAGAACTGAGATCCAGAATGTGCCAGTAAGTACCTAACACATATCTAATAACTTATAAGCATTGGCGATGCGTGGTGGTTATACACGCGGTCGGAACACAAATGTTATCTGAAACCGCGGGTGAGCCCGCGGTTGGGAGTCAAAGGGTTAAAATAGTAGTAATAATGATCATCTGGCAATATCGGAGCTATTTGATAACAATTGTTTGAGATGAGACTGAATAAAATCGTGTTTTTGCTACTTGTTGTTGCGTTACGTTTTCGAATCATCAAAAAAGGTGGGTGGCCTCCCTAAAAGTGGAATAACTTTTGTTCAGTTTTAAATATTTTGATGAAATCTGGGCATCGTATGTAAATATGAATTGTATTTTAGACTGTAAAATTTCATTTCGGAAATTTTATTTTTGGCCAAGATATTGGCAAAAAACCTAGAAGGGCCTTTTTGGCGAAACCTGCATGTACAGTCCCTCCTCTCCTTGGAGGGGAAGGGGAATTCAGGTTTCTAGGGGAGGGGTAGGCGGGAAAATGGCCGTTTTGGACGGATTCTTGGGCGGGTAGTCGCTGAACCAGACACCATGCAACGACTCGCCAACGAGACACTTTTTGACCGACTTCTTCTGACGTCCTCTCTTTAGTCTTTGACCAAACATTTTCGAGCAGCTACTAAGCTCCATACTTAGTCGTTCTCTTCAAATTTCCCAATAAGGCAAACAGATTTTACATACCACTGCATGTCAACAAGATGCCCGGTTTCTGGGTGGGGGTGGGTTCTAAGTGGGCCTATATATGTGATTTTTCTGGGGGGGGATATTATCTAAGTGCATATTGACAACAGTTCAAGAATTTTCCTTGGGGAAGAATGTAATTCCCGGGAAGAACTCCCCCCCCCTAGAGACGTCTAGATTAAACACTGATAAAAAAAGTCCAATAAAAAGCGTATACAAAACATTCTTATAAGTACGAAAATCGCCACCTACCGATCCACACTGTTAGGTGCGTTATATATTGGTATAATAGAAATCCGTGCTTAGCATATCCAGTATAATAGGCAAGCGAGACGCGGCGTGGACCCCTTAGCTTAGCAGACACGATCAGAGACAAGCCGAGCAGAGTGAAGCCAGAACGAAACAAGCACGAGACAACACAGAAGACGCAGTCTAAAGACACGCGCATGCGCCGGTGTCACGCATGCGCAGTTCGTTCGTCGTTATTAATGTCTGCGGAATAAAATGGACGAAACGGTTGAACGGTCGGATGGGTTTCGATTGCACGGAGACGGTTCGACTGACAAAGAGATTGCATGAGACAGACTGCAGCAGACGATTCAATATGGGAATAAGGGATTGCGAACGAGCAGGAGGGAGGGTATGGAAGACGATGGGAAGGGAAGGAGCAGGAGGCGAGAGAAGGGGAGGCGAGGGGAGGCGCAGGAAAGAACAGAGGCGTTGGATGGTTTTGCATGGGTGCTATTTACAAATTAAAGTAATCCAGATGGCTGTATATGAATACAGTATAATATATATATATATATATATATTTGTACGCCTATACATATACAATCACATTATCACATAATATATATATATACATATATAATACATATGTAATATATGCACAATTGCACATTATACAAATATATACATATATGCGAAGCTACCGCTCATATAAAAACATAATGTATATTACATGTATATTATATATGTATATTATATATATATAAATATATAAATATAGACACACTACAAGAGTAGCCTACAAGCAGTATGTATATACAGGGTGGGCAAAAAAAGACCCCCCTAGGTTTTTTGCCAATATTTTGGCCAAAAGTAAGAATTTTGAAATGAAATTTTACAGTCTTAAAGACAATTCATATTTACATTTGATGGCCAGATTTCATCGAAATATTTCAAACAAACCAAAAGTTATGCCACTTTTAGGAAGGCCACCCACCGTTTTTTGACGATGCAAAAACGTAACGGAGCAAAAAGTAGGTTTTTGTCAATATCTTGGCCAAAAGTAAGAATTTCGAAATGAAATTTTACAGGTTTATAGACAATTCATATTTACATATGATGGCCAGATTTCATAAAAATATTTGAAGCAGAACAAAAGTTATATCACTTTTAGTGAGGCCACCCACAGTTTTTTGACTTTTTTGAATCATCAAAAAACGTAGGGTGGCCTCACTAAAAGTGATATAACTTTTGTTCTGTTTGAAATATTTTGATGAAATCTGGCCAACATGTGTAAATATGAATTGTCTATAAACCTGTAAAATTTCATTTCAAAATTCTTACTTTTGGTCAAGATATTGGCAAAAAACCTAGGAGAGGTCTTTTTTGCCCACCCTGTATATACGTTTTGCGGTATACGCCTATACGGGGATTCGAAAGTATAGCCTATAGATGTCCTTATAATATAGCCTATAGGCCAAGCAAGCATGTATGCAAGTATAGGCATGTATATATGTCGGTATATAATTACAATGTGTCTTATATATCAGGCCTACAGCATGTGCAGTACAGCGCTCGTGAATAAGCTGGTGCCCTGCGCTTGGCTTCTGAGTGGCGCTTTCGAAATTCGTATACATCATAACGATGTGCTGGAATGCCATTGCCTATACAGTATGTACAAACAGAGGCTTCCTTGCAAAAGAGGTCAACGTTATTACCATAAAGGTCGTTTCAATTGCTGTGTCTCGAAGGAATCTTGTCTATGGCCATTCGTATCACAGTTGAATCTGGAGATATCCTGGTCCGTCGGCTTAAAAAATATGTCATTACAGAAAGACGCCATCACGTGATGTGATGGAAAAGAACACTGATAAATATTTGACCAATAATTATTCACGGCTGTATATTATATATATATATATATATATATATATATATATATATATCGCGCTTTCTTCACATGGTAATAACAGAACAAGTGTATATATATATATATATATATATATATCATATATACACTTGTTCTGTCTCTAAAACATCTCCATCTCTCTTTTTCTGTCTCTTCCGACACTGACACAAAGAATTATTGCTCAGGACGATCAAAATTTACGACTTCTATAATAACGCTTTAAATATTTAGGTCCAATAGGCTACATATAATACTGTAATTACCAACATGTACATGCATGCAAACATGCACATGACGGAGACCTAGGGGGAGACGGTCCCCCCCCCAATGTAGGTGCTGGGGGGACGGCCCATGAATTCCCCCCCAATCATTGAGCGTCAAGACTAAAAAAAGGTTGTCAACTTTTTTGGGCGGTGAAAATAGAAATATTTGGTCGAGATTTTGCCGGATGACTAAAAAAATGGTCAACTTTTTTGGCGGCGAAAATATAAATTTTTTCCCAGATTTCGGCGGCGACCAGAAATTTTTGGCCAGCAAAAGATGGAAATTTTTCGGCGACACTCAGCCATTCGTCCGTCAAAAAATCTCGCGTCTTTCCGTCCCCCTCCCCCAAGTCTCCGCCCAGGTCTCCGCCCATGAACTCGCATACAGATATAGCTTATAAAGGCACAGTCGTCGTAGGCCTACTTACATATGTACATCAAAACGTAGGCCGCGGCATATATATATTATATATATATACAGGGTGGCTCAATAAAAAAATGTACCACCGGATAACGGCTCAATACAGATGCATTGCCTGCATAGGTCTCTCTCTATGGAATAGACATTCAACATCAGTTTAAATTGTTTCGTCATCGTCTCTGTTAGTCTTTCCTCATCTTTCTCTCGCCTCAAATCCTGCCTTTCCTCTTGGAGTCGATCGCACTGGGAGCGCCTCTGAAAGGCTTTGATTGAGAGAAGCGCTTTCTGCAATAATATAGGTTACAATTGTACAGTGCCACATTGCTCTACCAGATCCCCATCTCCAATTCAATCTGTTATTAGAATTTATATAGCGGCTCTGTTGAAATGTTTGGGGCAACAATCAATATCTGGTAGTTGTGGTACAATCCAATAGGTCTATCACAATCCAGCGGACAGAACCATAAAGAACAATTAGCAACCCCACAGGCTTACTGCCGACGTTTACTGCATAAGCCATCAACAAGTATTTATTCTAGACGCCTCCGGGGGAAAGTTCCCCAGGAATGAGATTTTCATCTAATAAAATTTCGCGAGTTGTTGTATAACCTACATGTAAATACATACCATGTTCTACCTCCGAAAATAAAACGCACAACAATTCCCACCCGACCCCACAAATCGACAGGCTTTGTTGACTTGTATATTATGGAAGAAAGAGGTTCGGTTAGATATTGATGTGAAAATTTGAGAGAAAGACTAAGAAGGTGATCAGTTTTTAAAGTGTTGAAAATGGTATTTTGTGGGAAATTTTGACCGAAATACCAAAAAAGGTCGTCAGAAAAAGTTACTGTTGACAGGGTGTCGATTGTCGGTGGCTCAGCAAGCGGTTGTCATCCGCTCAAAAAACAGTTGTTTATGACAAACAATTGTTTTTCTTATTTAAGTGGATACTTTTTCCTAAGCCAATGTTTTTTTAACCCTTTAAACCCTCCCCCCCAATGCGATCATAATAGGTCCAGATCACCCGATGACGTTCGTTCAACCAAGTTGGGGATAAAATATTTCGACCAACTCGACCTATTATGTATGCATTAAGGCCTATAACGTCGGCTGCAGGCCTACATGCTAAGAGACATGGTGGTGTGAATTGCCGTTCGCAATTGCCATTCCAATAAAGGAATTCTATATTATTGATGAGATATACGGGGTGAAGTTATAAATGTTTAAACGCAAAGAGAAAAGCAGCGAAAATTGGTAGTAGCTACTCCCTTATATTGCAGCCTAATAGACAGTATTAGAATTGTAGAAAAAATAACTGGGGGGTGGTCTTTGTTCTGCAATTCTGGTGAGGGAGGAGAGGTCGGATGCCACTGGTCGAAGTGGGCACCGACATGAAAGAGAGGGGTATCAACCCTCTATTGTCGTTCAAGGCATTTTGCACAGTGAGTTGAGAAAAGTCATCCTGATGACTGGGTCATTAGCTCCCCTTGATGTGGCCTGCATAAGTCATGCAGAGGACCCTAGTTCTATGTGTTCTATAGTTCCCTAGTTCTCTTAGATCTATAACTAAGAACACAAAACCAGTTTCTAGCAATCTATTCATTAGCAAAACCACATAAACAGCAGAACATTTGCAGATCAACATTACAGAAACAAACCGCCACACAGAGAAATGAGAAATCCAAGAAGGGCTCAATGCAGAATCATAACAAAACTCGCACAATGCGAACAAATTCACCTCTCCACACACCGCAAAATGTCATTGGTCAAAATCTGTATACAACAACAGTACATGGCTCACACAACCTTTACATGGCTCACGCAACCTTTGCTCGCAGTAACAGTAGCGGTCGAGCTAATGCCTTGCCCGTATAATTAAAAAAAACATGGCATGCCGTCCACACACTGTCCTGCAAAACTAACTTGACATCATAGTTTCTGTGTGCTACCAACTCACAACAAATCGATAAATTATTCTGTGTAGCAACATTACTCACGTTTAATATTGTTTCACAAGTATTAAACCACAGCAAATTCACCGACTGCATTTTACAACATAAGTTTTACAAATGGATAAAAATAAGAATTTAAGTGTTAAATAGACTGGATGTGTCTACAACATATTCCATGGCACAATAGAAACACACAAAGAGATAATTTTTCCGCTGGACTTCTGAAAGACATCATGCTTAAATGTCTCTTTTAATGTGTTGTATAAATAGTTTGTAGCAGTGCTTAAAGTGAGGGAAAATAAGTGCCTGGACGCCCCATACTTTCCAAAAGAAATGCCTGGACGCCACATACATTTCCAGGCTGTGCTGGCCAATAAGTGCCAGGACGGCATTCAGATTTTAAAATAAGTGCATGGACGCCGTCCATGACCGTCCAGCCACACTTTAAGCCCTGGTTTGTAGTAATTACATAACCTATTTAAGTAAAAGAAATGCAGATTCTTTTAACAGAAGCATAAATAATGAGAAAACCTTTTAAATATTGGTTCAAAATTAAGCGAATTTGGTGGCTTAACATAATAAATAAAGCTGATAATAATCAGAAAGCTGATAATAATCTTGAAACAAATTTAAATTTCAAACCATCTTTGAATAAGGTATAATGCTAAATGCCTAGCAGAAGCCCAGAATTACAACCTAAGAGCATACTTTGCAAAATATTCACACTAAACTTGCGTTGATCAGCATCAAAAGTTCAAAACTTCACATTATACAACAATGCTGCTAAAAATATTTTATGCACATGCAAATTGAATGGACCATAACATAACATGCGTACGCCACTTTGAAGTTAACTACAGAATGGCTCTAGACTCATATGTAAATACAACCAGTTTATCTAACACGTGTATAGTAACCACTGCCAATACTTACGGTAAAGAAGAGATTACTTCAACCAAGATCTAGCAGAGAACAAGTTTTTGCCATGACGTGTACAATCAAAGCTGCCAACTCTCAAAAACGAAAGCTCGACAGGCTTAGACGTATTTTATTTATGTAAAGTACATCAACACAGAGTAAAACAGAATTAAACAATTCTTATGCTGAAACTTCATTTTCCAGATATATTTTCCGTTTAGACAAACCTTTTGCCTTTCGTAGGTTCACCCAAACCCTCTTACCTCTAGATAGACCTAACTTTTGGGTGCAAAACATATACATGCCACACAACTAATTCTTACAGTACCATACCAGTTTGTTACTAGAAGGTATCTACCCAATGATCTTATGAGTTCTTCAAATGAATTATTATCATCAATTGCCAGCACAATCATACCATGAACAAGCATGTAGTCATGTACAACGGAAACAATCCTGCAATCCAATCATTGTGTCCACCAAGAAAAAAATTAATTCTTTTGATATGTTGCATAACATATGCTTTTAGAAAACCAACTGTTTTCCTGCCCATCAAAATCAGACATTCTCACACGTAACAAAAACTTCTCAGTGTTGCTATCACATTTTCTGCTTCTCATAGTTGAAAACCCAAGGTCCATAGTAAACACTACACAGATTCTGCCACGACAAAAATTATTGCATAAACACTTGCTGCAAAACAATGACCAAATAAAAAACACTTTATTTCATACTTAATAAAGTATGAAGTCGGCGATATTAGAGACTAGAACACCACATAGGACTGAACAAATATTGCAATGAAACAAAAGAGAACAAGGAACAACAGATGGATATACAATCAAAAAACCTAGCACAATATTGCAAAATGAAAACGAACTGCAGAAAAACACTGCCAATCAATGTTATGATAGCCAACTCTGCATTACGTAACATAATATGTTTCAAAAAATTATTGATTGCCTCGAAATGCTAAATTCTAGATCTCCTACTGGTCCATATTTCTTTATTACACCACATCACCTGTGGGTCACCTCACCAAATCACTCTCACTCGATCACAGATTTGAATGGTCATCACTTGCATTACGCCTTAACCTCCTGCTCATCTCTCTAATCTGTAAAGGGCACGTACCAATATGTTTCAGACAGTCATATAAATCCATACGAACATAACGAGTTGATACGAATAAGAGTCAACTCTCATATTCCATCTAAATTGCAACATTTAATTTTGTTATAGATCCGTAATCACCTCTATTGTCACAAATAACTTACCTATCAACTTTTCCCAGCAGTTACACTGCTTGAGTATGGTACTGCTAATGAGATTTTATAACCAAACAGTTTATTGCTGAAAGGTATAAATACAGTGAAAGATGAGGTTTGTTTATAAGATTTAACTCGGCAACTGTAAAGATGTTGACTTTGCTTGAAATGAATGATCAGCAATTGAAACCTTGTACATTATAAAATGATAATGGTAGTATTGAGGAAAGTTTAGTTCTGAAAAGGGGACAACGTCAACATTCATTTCGAAAATCTATACCACAACAGCTGGAGGCCGAGAGGAAACTGCACAAAACCTATCTAAGAAAACAATTATGTGCTATGGTCAAACCAATTTGACATCCATGCAGCAGAATACTACATACATGTCCGGCAACAGCTCTTAAAAGAATAGAAAAATAAGTGTTAGGATGTCTTATGGGATTAAGATTTGAAAATAAGTGCGTGGATGCCGTCCATGAAAGTCCAGTTACACTTTGATATACCGTACAAGAATCATCGTTCATACTCATTTCCTAAAGTAAAAAACACAACAAGTGATGTTCTATAAAGAATATATCACAATGAAACATATCATAAGTGTGTTTTACCATAGGCAAAAAGGACAGATGAAAATCCAATGAAAAATACGAAGTCACAGAGCAAGTCTAAACCGAGTCCCTTTTTATTCCATGACTGCCGCAACTCAGTCAAATCTTTGCAACACAGAACAACAAAATAACTGACTAGCGAGACACAAAACTCAATCAATTTGTACAGTCAGGCAACAAAATCTATCAACAAGCCAAATCACACTCATCCAAGTGATAACACCTAAACCACATTCAAATTATAATCACTTAATCATTCAGTCCCTCACTAAATCATACACTTAATCCGGTAAATAAAATAAATGTGCTTGTATTGCAAAACGATAGCAATGGCAATGAATACTTCGGCTGCTTAGCCAGTTTGTATGCACACTTGTTATAGCGCCATTTCAAGCTTTCTACTCAGAGGTGCTCCCGACTTGCCCAAGGTCCCTACGCGGCGACTTGAGATTAATTCGAACCTGCAGCCCTTTGGCTGCAAGGCGACGAACATACCCACAACACCACCGCGCCCCACAATTATACTAGTGTACTAGAAGAGCTGCAAAACAAATAATGTTAAAGAAAACGTAGCAGCCAATAAAATAAAGCCGTCCTGCTCACACCTCTGTTGAAAAATAACAAGACAAATAGCAAATATAAATGCACAGTAATTAAGCAAAATAGAAATTGTCAATGCGCATCAGACAAATTAAATTAGCTGAACAGAAAAATGTGGAATTAGACACAGAAGCACACTGTTCATGGACAAAGCAAAGGCAAAGATTGTGACAGAATTAAGCATACACACAAATAAGCAGAAGCCGATCAACAAAAGCATAAGAGATTTTAAATGCATCTTATGAGAAGAAGCAATTGTCATCATATTGTGTTGATACTGTGTCACTTTTCTTCGCAGATTTGGGCAGACACAAACGAACAACACCTCATTGTAATCCACTTCAGTGGGAGAACAGAACAAATCAGAAGCACACAATTCTACAATTAGGGCCATTAATATATTTAGGATTTTTTTTTATAAAACCATTGTTTAAGCCAGTTGCTTTACATGTACCAATGTTTTCTTAATTTCAGATGCAGTTTCACCACCGTGGAAAAATTCAAACATCACACTACTGCCAAAAAACTTTACGAATGGTATTAAGAAATGTTAAAAGTCAATGTTATGTAGTATTATGTTGAATTACATACAAGACACTAGAAATAGACAGCTGTTGGAAACTGTAAATTTGGCTGAAACCCAGTATCACAAAAACATTACAGTTTCGAAAATACTGTAAATAATGGCAGACAAAAAATTCAGGTAAAAATGCAGTAACACAGCAAGGAAACAGAACAAGAGTAAGTTTACATACCATCAACTACCCAGTCATACTTTGATTATAATTATCATTCATTTGAATTAAAAATACTTTCCATCAGTTTACAATGTTTAGTCTAAATTTGAATTCAGAAAGTACTTTCAAACACCTTGTTTTACTTTGATCTACGCCACGACAAGGAGCATCTCTGACACTATAGAGACCGACACTAAGACAATTACAGATTCTGATAATATATCACAACTACATTTCTCCCCACTAAATTCCTTTAACTTAGCTCCCATTTCCCACATTGTCTTCAGGTGCTTGAGAACTTTCCTAAACCTAATTTAAACATTTCAGTGTCATCAGAACACGTCATAAAACTCAAAATTCGAAACTATAATATTTTCTGCACTCCCAATAACTCGCAAGTCACTGAGAGTCGAGTCCAAATCACAATACATGGATTGTCGATATTTCACATACTGGTTATACCCTAAGCATCACACATGGGTCCACAGAAACCTGTGCAGAAACTTAAACGATCCAAATGCCGTCACATACGAAACCGTACAGTGAAGGGCAAAAAAGTCAGGCCATAAATTAATTTGTCTAACAGAATCTGATCAGCAGATAGATGGCATAACCGCCTGGAGGTGGCCATCTTGCTTAAAAACCGTCTCCAGATCCGTTGTAGCTGTATTCCGCCTTGTTGTGCATCACAAGTTTCCCATCGACAAAGTAGTAGCTGTCCGAACGTGTTTCGTATGGATTTTCCAACATCAGCTTAGCTACAAGAAACAATTGCCATCCATGATTAGTAATCGCATTGTATCGTGTATGACGATTTTTGAAGTGCTTCTCTCAGCAAATGCCTTTCAGAAGCACTCCAAGTGCGATCGACGCCCCACCCCCGGACAGAAAAGGCAGGATTTGATGCAAAAGACAGACGAGGAAAGACTACCAGAGAGAAAGGCGGAGCGAACTGATGGTGGAATTCCATGTAGTAGAGAGGAACCTATGAAGGCAAAGCATCTGAATTGAGTCATGGCAGTCCTGACGTGGAGAACAAAGAAGTCAAGCCGATAATAAAATAATTAATTCTTGAAAACAAACGCTATTATACGAAAACAATTTGTTTAAATCATGATCTATTGTTGGCATTACGATAAACATAAGAAGAGGTTAGTAATCAAAAACTAAATTACCATTTTGTACTTTAAGCGCTGAAGACTTGTTCAGTGATAGAGAAAAATAGAAAAAATATGTGACTACAATTGCCATTCTTGCTATCTAAAGTTATGACTAAATTATATACTCTAGATTTCAGAAATGTACCAAAATAAAAGCAACAAAAGCAACAGCGGCATAAAGTAAAATTTCATATATCCAATAACATACTGTCACAGGTTAAAAAGTTAATAAAAACTGCATCAGAATATCCCGAACAACAATACCTCATCAAATAAAAATAATAATAAATTAGCAATTTTTCGGTTTCGATCTTACTGTCTCCCTTATCAAGTTCTGGAAATTCGTAAATGTGCTCCATCGTGTTCTTGCTGTCCGGAATGAGAAATCCAAAGTCGAAATCGAAACTCTTGAGCAGACGATCACGGAAATAGTGCCTCTCAATCATCCGGAAACTCTTAACTTCTTGATTACCAATCGTAAATTCCACCCTACAAGTCACAACAAAATTCTAAATAGAATGGAAGAACAAACAAATTGAAAATGTTCAATTTAAAAGATCAAGCAGTCTCCATCCCAAAACTTATTCAACATCATCTAATTAACCTCCAGCTAAAATTCAACTAACACAACAACAATGAGCATCTGCATGAAGCAAAGAAATTTTTAATTCAAATGAAATTTAAAATAATTCAATTTCTCAATGCTATTTCACTGACAAACAACCATTTGTAAGCTACACAGCTATCTGTAACAGCATTCACATTTGAAAATAAATCAAAACATCGCATTTTCTGTAGATAAGTGGTTTTCAACCTTTCTGAAATTACAGAACCTTACAGCAAACACGAATTTGCTCAATATGGAATACAATGTGTTTCACAATGTATCCAATTTCTCAAGAAAAACTATAATTATAATTGTAGCTGCAACTGGCATTTACACAGCACTACTCAGCACCATCCTGTAATGTTGGAATGTTCCCTTAATAATGCTAATTACTTACACCCAGAATCTTTTCTATAGAAAGAATGACTGAAAGTGCTCAGTAAAACACTTCCCATTGATCATCCTTTTATAAATTCAGTTGGTGTTTTTAATTTTATCTTGAGCTGTGGTCATGGCACAGGAAACTTACTTAAGGATAAAAATCACAGCTGTACACATTCAAGACACTTCATTATGGGGCACGGTGGTGTAGTGGGTATATTCGTTGCCTTGCAGCCGGAGGGTTGCAGGTTGGAATCCACCTCAAGCCACCGCATAAGGACCTTGAGCAAGTCCTTCACTTGTAATTGCTCAGTCGCCTCGGCATGAAACTCCAATGCAGTGTCCGCACTGTAGTCAGGAGCACCTCTGAGTAGAAACTTGAAGGGGCGCCATAGAAATGGATAAATAAATAAATAAATTCAATGGCAAACTGCTACAACCTGATCAACCACAATTATGCCAGTAAACAGAAATACCTTTTGAAAAAGGCAAAGATTGTAAACACATATAAAAGATCAATGCATACCTACCCACTTATCATAATGTTCAAATTACAATAATCTATGTACTCAGCACCTAAACTAGCAGCCTTAGGATCTCATAGGAAAATTAATTACCAACCCTCATACCAAAATGGCCATCCTGAGCCTATTGCACTCGGGATCCCCTAGCTGTGACTTAGATGGCATAATTCTTTACCAAACTGTTCTTAGTCATTTGAGATCACTGTCTTTAAAACATTCAACTGTTCCAGTGTTAATCATCCACTCAATATTTGCGATTACAATTCCACTAACAGTGCACCAATGGACTTCAATTTCAGGAACATCGGAGTAAACTGGTAACGGACAAATCTCCCGGCATTTGGATCCAAATCTTCTTCACAGTCAGAGGACACAGTTTCTCCTACAAGAATTACAATCAACATTTGTGGCATAACAGCCAAATGGCAATGCGCTTCTTCATTCACAGTTTCAATCCTACTGCGCCGTGCACACAGAATATACAGCACATTTCATAAACCTACACTCACGTCAATGTTCCATCACACATGATGATGACAATACACACAATAGGTGATATAAATTGGTTCACATATTACTATAAATGAGTGTCACTTTCATCATTCATTCATCAAGAGGTTTTAAGCAGTGCCAATTCAAGGTTTTCTACTCCGGCTAAACCTTTCCTAACAAAGACCGTTTTAAAAAATGTGACAGAACGATAGAACATGCCAGAGGAGACCCTTTGGCAGTAGGTGCAGGTATTCAGGCAGCAAGTTCCAGACCACAGGGCCAGCAACAGAGAGAAAGTGTCGCTACCTGCTATTAGTATGTGCATAGAGAACAAGAAGTTTGCCCTGTGCTGGCTGCAACAGGAATGGCAGAGCTGAATATCCTGTGTGGGGTGGCAAAACACCCTGCACTAGGCAGCCTGGGCCAAACAAAGGAGGCAATCCCACGCCAGTGCTGAAACTCTATATAAACAATTTGCTGTGAGAACATTCTGCATACATGTTCTCAGTGACATAGTTGTGCCTAGAAACATGACCAACAAGGCATACCACCAACCGCAAAACCCGATCCAGGTATCCCAACCGCTACGTTGGTAAACCAAATATAAAGCAAGCTGCAGTAGTCAATTCTGGTGATAATAAAAATAAAGGAAAAGGGAAAAAGGTGGCAATGGCATTAGGAGTGGGAGAGCGTGAGACGACTCGTAAATGTCTCAGCGGGTATTAGCAATCACGGCATGTGTATGCACATACACGTTTTAAACTGCGTAGTGTCACTCGTCAGAAAGCACGAAAGATAAATAAACAGCAATAAATTTCAAATGACCTAGAAAAGTTTTCCAAATTCCAAAGAAACACTGAAATTGAGGAACATTTTTCCAAACCTGATGAGCATTTCTCCGGCTTTGCCACCTCAAAAAGCGTTGATCCTGTTTCCATGTCACGCAGTTTGAAGCGCACAAACTCAATTTCATATGTGTTTGCCTCTGGAGGACATAAGAAACCTATGCATAACAGGAAAATAGCAAGTAGTATTAATAGATAGGACAAAACAAAACATCATTTTACATAAAAGGAAAGTCCTTGCACATGGTGATGATCAATGCCTCTGGAATAAGATATTTTGCGTTTGTTTATCTCATACTTGATTGATGTCAGTCTCTGGACATGCAGCCATTATCCACACTGAAACAGGCATGTTGTGCTGTGATTCGCTGATTTTAATGGGACCAGAGTGTAAATCAAAAAAAATTTCAACCATTCTTTCTTATATGCTAGACATCGCGACTGATTTGACTGTACAACTTAAATTTCTTTGAGATCAACGAAATCTGCAAAGAAAAACTGTGCACACGTACACTCCTATGTTGCCGGAAAATTGTGCATACTGAAGTGCACTGTGCTTTGCATCAATATTCTTGCAGGATTACAAAGTGGTTGTCAAGCTAAGCAGGTATCTTTGACGATTGTAGGCAGAGGCAAGCCCATGCACCACATCAAGAAACGTTATTGTTGCTAGGTGGGTGACAATAATGACGATAATGACCCTTGTAATGCATGATGACACAGAGTGGAAAATGGCTCATTCAGGGCCACCAAATATATATGAAGGAATATGCAATGACAAAATATGCCATATCAACTGTTATATTTAAAAACGCTGCCCTCTAGGCGTATATAGACAGTGCATGTTTCAGGTCAAATAATCACAGCTTAGAAACCACGCCATAAACTTCAATCCTCCTCCCCCCCAATACGGTCCCCCACCATATGCTTGTCCCAAACTTTATTTCGTCACAGCCGAGATGACTCAATCATAACTCGTCGCAATTTTTTAACTTTCAAAGAGCTTCAATTCAAAATTACTCATTTTCAGCCCATACACATACCACTTACCTACGGTAGCCCTGGGCAGTCGTAAGACGTCTTCGGGGGTGATATGGTTTTTCTTCTGCAGCTCTTCCTCTGTTATGGGTTCAAGACTCGGATCCGAATTGTCTATCGACTTGACCTGCCTCTGCGATGGATTACTCCCAGACCCAAGCACCTTTTTCGCGTTCTTTACAGGATTTACACCACTCATTGCTCGAGTCTTTCCTACAACACTAAGCAGAGTATTAGAGCCGCGTGGAAGGATTTTTGATAAAGACAAAATACATCTGTAGAAAGCCTCAAATTTTATAATCGGAGGATCACGAAACGATTAAATCCGTCAACTTAACTGAATTATCGACGGTTCGTAGCGACAAAGACATCGCATTTATGAGATTCTTCACGCCATAGATTACGTCATTTGCTGTTTTGCGCCATCTATTAGTCAGCTAAAAACTTAAATTTCCTCTTTTGTACTGTATAATTTTTATTATTTATGGGTAATCACCGAGTCCATGTCTTCTATTAATTGTCAGGCGCCACAGAAGTCAACCCCATACAATTGCAAAATTTTAAATTATATGCTTGCACACTGGTACGAGAGCAGAAAAAACGGGTTCGAACCTCGCTGGTCCACAAAGTCGACTCAGGCTTTCACTCTCTAGAGCGCAGCAGTAAATTGGTAGAAGTCTCGCTGTGCAGCCCAGACAGCCGATACAGGAAATCGTAATCTCGAGCTAAGAATGATCGCGAGACTTCTACAGCGCCCAGCGCCGCCCACAAATGCGAATTCGCGGGAACCAGCTTATTCACAGGCGCTTAATCAAAACAAAATCGTCACCATAGGTGACGTGCTCGCGGGAGGAAATTTGACGTAGGCTAGGCTTATTAGACCTATTTTGCTTTTGAATTGCAATAGACTGACCTGCCAAAACTTCTTTTAAATTGTTAATATCTTCCCTACATTTTAATTTCTTCAAAGTGCTGAATAACTAGCATATGACCATGACACGACCCATGGGCGGAGTTTATCAGGGACTAAGGGGGTTAAGCCCATGATGCGACCTGCTGAAATTGTATACCAGGCGCCGCCACTGATTTTGCAATTCTACATCCGAAGGCTGCTAGTTGCTTACTTACGTCTTTTGGCCCAATAAAAAATGCCCATGGGCATGCGATATTTTAAAGGCCAGCTAGCCTATACGGAAATCTGTCGGCTGATAAAAGAAGGCATACATGCAGGTATAGCAGCTATAGGCCTACTATTCAGAGGCGAATCCAGGATTTCTGGTTAGAGGGGGCGTAAATACTACCAATCCAATCCCGTATATATATATATATATATATATATATATATATGAAATTAGATCACGCAAAACTATAATGATCCTTTTAATAGAAAATGTTATGGAACTTAAAAAAATATATAGTTTCTCATATAAAACCACTGGTCTCCACTCAGTGTTTAATCTAGTCCCCGTCCTCTGGGGGGGAATTCAGGTTTCTGGGGGAGACAATTGAGCGTCCGAAGGACGCTTGTGAGGCGCATAGCGCCAAGACTGGGAGGGGGAGGGGTATGGGGAGGGGGAAGTGCCCCCTCCCCATTAGAAACTTTTTGAATTTCCACATTGCAATCGCAGCATTTTAAGGTGTCATCTTAACAAAATAGCTCTACTTTTTCAGTGACCCATCAGAAACTTTTTGAATTTCCACATTGCAATCGCAGCATTTTAAGGTGTCATCTTAACAAAATAGCTCTACTTTTTCAGTGACCCATCAGAAACTTTTTGAATTTCCACATTACAATGGCAGCATTTTAAGGTGTCATCTTAACAAAATAGCTCTACTTTTTCAGTGACTCATCAGAAACTTTTTGAATTTCCACATTGCAATGGCAGCATTTTAAGGTGTCATCTTAGCAAAATAGCTAGGCTATAGTTTTTCATGATAGCATCATATATTATAGTAGTAAATTATGTCATTTTAATCATATAGGCCTAATAATAAATAATATCACGGTATATTATAACACTTCATATAAAACCAAGATGAAAACAGTAACTAAAAACCAATATCATTTCGTCAAATTTTTCTGGGGGGGGAATGTCAATCCTGGAGGGGAACTCCCCCCCCCCCCAGAGACGTCTAGATTAAACACTGGTCTCCACTGAAGATTAACAGTGAAACGATTATAAATCAGTTATTGCTTTGAACATTTGCTGCAGGTTTAGGGGGGGGGCGTACGCCGGCTCCGCCCCCTCTAAATCCGCGCCTGCTATTCTACCCAAAGTTTCACTGTTTGCGAGGTATTCATGCAGCGAGTCCGATCTGCTATAGGCCTATTCTTAATTGTTCATCTCGTATAGGCCTACAGTCGCCATAACGGACAAAATCCTAAATTTCAGATTTTACTTTACCACGTATAGGCTAAGCATGCAACATTAAACTCAGTTATCATCATAACGTCTTTGGATCGACCACAGAATAAAACGGATACCTTAAAATAGTAGCCAACTTTTGAGGACACTTCAGAGCTGAGCCCAAAGATATACACGTATGCTATTCACTCGGCTACCGTAGGCCTTCTCCGGTTATAACCATTAACCAGCAATAGACCTGTATAGGCCTAGGTTACGTATATAAATAGAAATGAAACTGGACACCGGAAGCAGAAGAATCGATCCACGTTATTATTTTTCGCCGCCTCGGATCAATGGATCGCTTTCGGACTCGATATAATCGGCGTATACCATTCAATTGCGAACGGTGACGATGGAATTGCATCGACTGGAAAGAGCGCTAAATAATGGGTCGCATATGTACAGCAATTGAAGCTGCAGATATCAATTTTCTCCGGACTTATATTAGGCCATCATCGCGATGAACGGTTGCCGCTTCAATATGGAAAAATTCAACGAAGCAGAAGCCTATATTGTGGTCGTAATAAGCATAGGCGTACGAGGCGGGGATCCAGGGAGGGGGAAATGCCCTCCCCAATTCCGGGCAAAACTTTTTCGGGCAAGCAGACCGGGAAATGACTAAAAAAAGGTCGTCAACTTTTCGAGCAATTTCGGCCGTCTAGCTGTTTTTTTGGGCAAGCAGATCGGGAAATGACTAAAAAAAGGTCAACTTTTTCTAGGAAACAGTAGTATTTTCCCACGAGATTTCAGGGTTTATTTTTCGGGCAGAAATTAAATCTCTCCCCCCGTACGCCTATGGTAATAAGCAGTGTGAGAATTGTGGGAAAAATAACGGGGGGGGTTGGACCATTATCCACTAGGAATTGGGGGTAAAAAACAGACTTTACTATGGGGCTCTAAGAAAGAATGGAAGGGTTGACCCTCCCCGGCAATTCTCACCCTGGCAATAAGATTTCTACACCGAAGCTCGAAAGCCAAGCGAGGGGCACTATAGTCTATTCACGACTCACGAGATCTGCGTTGACTAAAAAAGGGTTGCTCGTAAGAGTAGCCTAGTTCAACTGAATCAGGAGAAATGCGTCTCGTATAAACGAAATGCGAATTCTGTTTCAGTTACATTGATTCACTCCATTTATATGTGGGTATACGGGTTCATAAACTAATGAATGAATAATTGAATGAATGAATGAACGAATGAATGAACGAACGAACGAATGAATGAATGAATGATCTATTTATTTTATTTTCATTTAAAATTTAGACTTAGTTTATATATTATAATATTAATTAGACGTTATAAATTAGAATTGATTTATTCAGTGCTGGAAAATATCAGGACGCATGTCTTTAGGCCAGTAGGGTAGACAAGGGGTTTCGGGGGTTAAAACCCCCATTGGCCTAGGAAAGAGGTTTTTTAATGTTATTTATCCACTTAAATAAGAAAAAAACAATTGCTTGTAGTAACAATTGTTTTTCTTACTTTATTCCCTTTGTTACTTTATTCCCTTTACTGTAATACTGTTGGGTTGGTGTCAGAAAGGGCATCCGGCCAGGCCATAAAACTCCCAAATCCCCCATCAAAAATTCCTGACTACGCCACTGCTCTAGGCCTACATGTAGTATATACGTCAGTCTTCCGTCCCGCGTCACCACTGCATACACGACGAGCTTTGAGTCGGCTGCTCAGTGCTCATGCATGTTTAAGTTAAGCGCCACAGTGGATTCGAGTGGACTGTTGGTGCTTGATGTGACAGGGAGCGTGTTGTCTTCACGGTTCTCTGATTGCCGTGAAATATTCCGGAATCCAACTTATCAAGCTATAGGTTCTGTCTGAATGACCGACGGATCGCAGCTGACTAAACACTCTACGGCCGCCAATGCATTGCCTTTACCAATTGTTATAACGCTTTCCACGCTGCTTTAAAGACGTGTAGGCATACTTAGAGACTCATTGCCGATTGCTAATGCAACAGCCAAGTACTTTTCGCACTATGGGCCTATACACGAGCGAAATGGGAACTTACATGTACATGTACCAGGGGTCACTCCACTCTGTTCCTTAAGAACCTAAAAACTGTTTTATTTAGCCGTGGTTGCCATGGGCCGGGAGCCCTTATGAGTAGCCTACCTTGAAGAGGCGCTATATAAATTTCTGAAGTAGATAAATAAAAATAAATGTAATTAACTGATTCAGACAATTTGCAACTGAAGCGACATTTTGCCAAAGCAGTTTCATCCTATAACCATGGGCCTATAGGTTGATGGCAACTTCTTGTAGGCCGTATTCTTACCACTTACCATTGTTACCAATTAAACCCTATGGCGCACCCTGTACTAGCCTTCCACGAATCCGTCTTTTATTTGCAACTGATTGTATAAAATAAATTAAAAACCAGCGTTTCTCACAGTTTAAGGGACAAGAATTTCTACGTTCAAGGCAAATCCCAGTCTGAGACTTATTTTGAGTAAGCCGATACGGGTGTCCATTAGAGTTAATGAGGTTCACGCTATAATTATTTGGTGGACCATGTCTGGTATCAAAGGACCTCAACAAAGAATCCTAACATCTAAAGCTTCTAACAACCTACTTATTCCGCCTCTTTCTCGCTGTCGTCTCAGTTCAAAGAACCTTGGCGCATGCGTATGAATTTCTAACGACTCCAGAAAATGTTTAACTCTCCCATCGCCAACTAAAATAGGGGATGCTTATAAATAGATCCCTAATTATGCAGACGCGCTTGAATCGTGGCTATCTATAGGGCACACCGGAGACAAAATATTCTATTTGTCTTGACAGATGATAGCAATAAATTGTGAGGCATGGAAAATTGTATAGGCTGCAATTTTAATTGATGATCTGGTTATGCTGTTGGTGAAGATGATGATGAAGAAGAAGAAGAATAAGAAGAAGAAGAAGAAGAAGAAGAAGAAGAAGAAGAAGAAGAAGAAGAAGTAGAAGAAGAAGAAGAAGAAGAAGAAGAAGAAGAAGAAGAAGAAGAAGAAGAAGAAGAAGAAGAAGAAGAAGAAGAAGAAGGAGAAGAAGAAGAAGAAGAAGAAGAAGAAGAAGAAGAAGAAGAAGAAGAAGAAGAAGAAGAAGAAGAAGAGGAAGAAGGAGAAGAAGGAGAAGGAGAAGAAGAAGGAGGAGGAGGAGAAGAAGAAGGAGAAGGAGAAGGAGGAGAAGGAGAAGAAGAAGATGAAGAAGAAGAAGATGAAGAAGAAGAAGATGAAGAAGAAGAAGAAGAAGGAGGAGGAGAAGAAGAAGGAGAAGGAGAAGGAGAAGGAGGAGAAGGAGAAGAAGAAGAAGATGATGAAGAAGAAGATGAAGAAGAAGAGGAAGAAGGAGAAGAAGAAGAAGGAGAAGAAGAAGAAGGAGGAGGAGGAGGAGAAGAAGATAGGAAAAGGGTGACCGAAACGCAGATGATTATGTAAATGAGGAAACGAATTGATTGTCGGCTAATAGGATAAAAGTCGGATATTATTAGGATCGGTTCTTTGGACTGAAGCTGATTAGGAATAAGCAGACAGCTTGGTGGGGTGTGGCAGTGGTTCCCGCGCTGAACGGTCAACCAAAGACTTTATTGGATATTCAGCCGTAGTAGGCCTAGCTTCACAGGTTTACGTAGGCCTGCATGAGTGAAGCCGTGTTTAAGGGATTCGCCCTCAAAGTGGTTAACTTGAGCCTGAATTCGTCGGATCTAAGATCTGACACCTCTGTTTATTAAGAACAGATCAACCATATTCATCTGAACTATTGAATCCACCTCTTGGAAGAGGAGATCCACATTTGCTCCAAAACTAGGGCGATTGGTTAATTTAGTTGTAGCCATAAACTTCAAACTTCTAAAGCGCCACTCGAAAGCAAAGCGCAGAGAACCAACGTATTCGAGTGCTTCACCACGTCAGATGTCTTCCAACTCAGTGGTACTCAAAGTGGTGGTCCGCGGACCGGCGCCGGTCCGCGGAGACCTGATCACCGGTCCGTGAAGGGCATTTTTTAAAAAAAATGAAAGAACATTGCTAGAGCGTGGCCACTCAGACACTCTGAACGCATAAAATGATAATTCTGAACTGGTTTCCTATGCGAACATCCAAGCTAAAAAGGAATCGACCATTCACACGAAAATATGATCCACTATATTTAACAATTTTAAAATGTGGTGACATTCTGATTTCTGTGTTTTATTTCGAGCAGGTGTTTCCATAATTAGCGCACAATATTACTAGCCTAAGTGTCATTATCTATTTTTGGAGATCCTCTTATAGGCCAACACTAGCAAACTTATAATCTTGTTTGAAACTTTTAGTTAAAATTTAAAAAATGCAATTAAATGACAATTAAATTGAGAAAGAACTGATATGCTATTAGGAATATGCTCTAATTAATTAAACAAATCCCTAATTACGAATAACCCTGTAATAGTTTTTTTTATAATAATATTATAGTTCGTTTTTGTTTGCGCATGCTAGTGGTCCGCAAGCTTCCGACAAAATTATAGCCGGTCCGTGGCCTGCGGAAGTTTGAGAACCACTGTTCCAACTGATATTCAAACTAAGGTCATAATATTATATAGTCCGGTCTCCAGAGGTTGACAGTGAGACGAGAGAGCAACTATAGTAAAGCGAGGTTCCACTGTTCACATTGTGCATGGCTTAGACAGACGAGAGCTGGTAAATTTATATTTAGTATAATGTACATTAATTGCTTCGCAAATTTAACGTTTCTCATTTAACGAACAAAGAGTATATCGATTGCGGATTGGTTGGATATATTAGTCTAACTATTTAGGTGTTACGTATGCAAACTTTAGAGGACTGCAACCTCTGGATAATAAGTAATCTAGCCTAGCTATGATTGGATTTAAGGATCCAATCCTTCTTGCAGCTGGTCCCATGTTATCCGCGCAAAATGTCTAAAAATTAGACGTCTAGACCTTAGGCTATACTCGTTTTATGGTGTATAGTCTCACTCTGCTACTGCTCTGCAAATCAATCGCTTCTGTCTTGGCTATTTTTTCAATCTTGACTGCATGACCAGTAACAAATTACTTATGAATCTATTCAAATCCAAATTTCTTATTCTATAGGTCTAGGGATAAGTCGGTATAGCTCGACAAATTTCTTTGCTTTAATTTTTTCGGAATGGTCAATCTGTGGCTCACTGCATGGTTAGCACTATACATAGAGGAATTCATATATAATTATGCAGCTTATAATAGCCCCCTGTAGGCCTATGCGTGTAGTTTGACTGCACTATGATGATTCATGATTTTCAAACCATGTTCGGCCCAAATTCATTCAGATAAATCACAAATATATCATATCCGTGCAAAATCAAATCTCTTTACTGCTTCGAAATGTTTTAATCTTTATTTATTTATTTCTCCATTTCTATAGCGCCTCTTCAAACTCACTACTCAGAGACGCTCCCGATTAAAGAGTGGACACTGCATCGGAGCTTCACGCCTAAGCGACCGAGCAATTGAGAGTGAAGGATTTGCTCAAGGTCTCCACGTGGCGGCTTGAGGTGGATTTGAACCAGCAACTCTCCGGCTGCAAGGTAACGAACATACCCACTACACCACCGCGTCCAACTATCTCTAATGCACTGTTTTCTTGCATATTTTTCTTACTGGCTGCAACCAGTGGCTCAGGGCTCTTTTTACGGAATTTTTAGAACTGCACAACCCCTTCTTTCCTTTCCCATCCTCCATGATAAATTACTCTCAATCGGAGAAAAATGACCTTTTCAAAAAGTTTTGACTGCACAGAAGTGCTTCTACATCTTTCTACAACTGCACAAATCCATTTAGAACTGCACATTTTGTGTACAACTGCACGTTAAAAAAGCCCTGCAGTGGCTTCTCGCTTGAAGACTATCGGCAAGTCTATCCTTAGGCATATGCACGGGCCAGTGGTGTAGCCAGGAATTTATGATGGTCGTGGTTTGTTTTTTGCCTAGCCGTATGCCCTTTCTGACACCAACCCAACAGTATTAGTAGTGAAGGACTGCGTCTGACAGGACAGATTGCTTTTTAATTACCCCACTGACGGGACTAATTGCTTTTTAATTACCCCGCTGACAGGACAGATTGCTTTTTAATTGCTTTTTATTACCCGCTGACGGGACTAATTGCTTTTTAATTGCTTTTACGACTACCACTGACGGGACTAATTGCTTTTTAATTGCTTTATGACTACTACTGACGGGACTAATTGCTTTTTATTACCCACTGACGGGACTAATTGCTTTTTAATTACCACTGACGGGACTAATTGCTTTTTATTGCTGACTAATGACTTCTTTGATGTGCTTACTAATGACTTTTTATGATCGGCTGTCCCAGGAACGGGGTCCTTTGATGTGCTGACTAATGACTTCTTTGATGTGCTTACTAATGACTTTTTATGATCGGCTGGTCCAGAAATATTTACGACCGACTGCCTTTGATGTATAATAGCTAATGACTTTATTTACATCCAACGGAGCCCTTTGATGTTCAACAGCTTCATTTAATGTCTTTCTTGTTGTCAATCGTTAGAACACATTTGTAACTACTCATCACAGCTCTCCTTCAGCATGCAAGTCCTATTCCATTACACAACATGACTGGACACTTTTTTATCATACAACTCTTGGCATAATTATATCCAATAGAAACATTTCTACTCGCACACAACCAACTTTATGAACTATATAAGCACGACCCTTTTTTCATTTACAATCATTTGATTATTCTTACGTTCGTAAGAGCAGCAGCAGCAGCAATTGATATGTGTCCAGATATTAGTAAATGTGAAATGGATGTTTTTGGAAACTACAGATGCGAATGTGTAATGTGTAAAGCTGAAGACGATGATGCAAGCGATCACAGTGAAGATGAAAACGTTGTAAAGTATAGCACTATGAAACTTAAAGCGGAGAATGAAAGATTGAAGAAATCTGTTATCTGTATAGTCTGTAAAGAAAAGCAAGTGCAGTCCTTATCTCTTCCATGTGCGCATGTGAACATGTGCGACCCCTGCGCGGACATTGCAACACACTGCCCCTCTTGCGGTGAGCGCATTCTTGGAACTGTCAGAATATACCTCGTATAAAAAGCTCTGTATGATTCAAAAGATATTTACTTTTAAAATGGATCCCACATGGTCACATCCTTTCTCTGCTATAATCAGCGGACCTAGCGGCTGTGGAAAAACCAATTTCACTTTACGTTTTATAGATCATTTAGGATATATGGTCAAACCTGCAATAGAAAAAATTATTTGGTGCTATGGAATCTATCAAGAAATCTTTGATAAATACACACAAGTTCAATTTCACGAAGGTTTGCCAGACTTGAGTATTTTCGATGGTAAGCAGAAGACACTGCTCATTTTAGACGACCTTATGAGTGAGACGGATGAGAGAGTTACCAAATTGTTTACAAAGATTAGCCATCATATGAATGTTTCCATACTCTACCTGACGCAGAACCTTTTCTATAGCGGAAAGCATACAAGAACAATCAGTTTGAATGCTCATTACTTTGTACTCTTCAAAAATGTTAGAGACAGCACACAGGTTGCAATACTCGCACGACAGATGTTTCCCGGTAAGGCCAATTTCATGATAGAAGCATTCCATGATGCGACTATGGCACCTTTCGGTTATCTTTTGGTCGATCTGAAACCGGAAACTGACGATCGCTGTCGCATAAGGACAAACATTTTCCCAGGCGAGACGCATTATGTCTATGTAAGGAAATGAATATAAACTCCTGCTCCAGCAGCATCTCTCATTCATTCAAAATGTGCGAATCCATTGAGGAGAAATTTGAGAAACTCAGACTGCTTAAAGAATCTTCGCCTAAAGTAAGGAAGCGAATTTTAAAGGACTGTAATTCTTCACTGCTTTACTGTCTATGTGAGTGCGCACTCAACGTTTTAAAAGGTACTGTACCTTTGAAAGATGCTCAGAAGAAAAGACTCGGTCGATTCAAACACAAGCTGAGAAAGCTTGCCTCTAAGAAGACGCGCGTGAAAATTAAGAAACGTTTAGTGCAGACTGGTGGATTCCTAGGAGCCTTGCTAACCCCTGTGCTTTCTTTTCTGGGCACATTGCTGAATAATAAAATATAGTATGGAACATACAAAGAAAATGGTGCTGGTGGAGCCTAGGCAGATAGAGAAATGGAAAGAAACGATGCTAGACAAAACATTGTCGAACTTGGATACGCAGATGTATGATATTCTGCATAGGAATATTGCAGACGATGATAAAGCCAAACTATATACCAACAGTTTGAGTCGTTACTTGAACATTGATAAACCCTCTGTAGTTACAAAGTTTGAAACTGTAGAAAAGGTGGCGGCGGCGGCGGCGGCAACTCCTGATGAAACTATCAAAGCTAGCAGCATAGAGGCACAAGTCTTGGAAACTGTCCCAAAGAAATGGAAAACACAAGCTGCGACACTCTTGTCGCACATGAAGAGCATTCCCGATTTGTCGTGGACTTCTAAAGGTGAACTTATTTTGAAGGATGCAACTATTCCGAAAACGCACATGGTCGATTTGGTGAACGATCTTATGAGAAAACGCACGACGACGTCCGCACCCACGGGATGGCGTCTCTTAGCCGAAGCTCTGAAAGATTCAAACATTCCTCGCGAGCTGATAGGAAATCAAGAACGCTGGTCGTATATTAACGATTCCACGCAGGACTCGACACCAGTTACGCCAAAGAGCATTCACGGTAAACAGCACCTTCCCTCGCTGTCGTCAACTTCTTCGTCCTGGCTGACTTACTGATGGAGTCATATTTCGATCCCAAGACTCCTGGAAGCTTAGCCGGCGTGTCGGCATTTCAAAAATATTCTGACTTTAAAACTAAAGACGTTAAAAATTGGTTGATCAAACAAGATGCATACACACTACATAAGCCTGTTAGACTGAAATTTAGAAGACGAAAAACGTTCGCGCCAGGTATTGACAATCTGTGGCAAGCGGACTTGGCGGATCTTTCTGCATTGAGCAAACATAATGATAAAAATAAATACATTTTAACCTGTATAGATGTCTTGTCTAAATACGCTTGGGCGGTCCCACTAAAATCAAAGTCCGCCGCAGACTTGGTCGAAGCATTTTCATTCATTCTTTTAGATAGACAGCCGGCTAATTTGCAAACTGACAAGGGAACAGAGTTCATTAATAAAAGCTTTCAATCCATGCTACGTAAAAATTATATTCGTTTTTTCACATCCGAAAATAGCGACATAAAAGCCTCTGTGGTCGAGCGATTCAATAGAACTCTTAAGACCAAGATGTGGAAATACTTTACTTATAAGAATACATATAGATATATAGATATTTTGCAAGATCTCATGCATTCTTACAACAACACGTATCATAGATCTATAGCCATGACACCCAATCAGGTTTCTAAGGATAACGAAAATATTATCATAAATCGTTTGTACGGCGAGAAGAAGCGCCCTGCCAATTGGAAATACGAAGTGAACGACAAGGTTAGAATCGCAAAGGCTAGGATAGCATTCCAGAAGGGATACTTGCCAAGCTGGTCGACGGAAATCTTTAAGATTGTAAGTCGTGTGCCTACCGACCCCGTAACCTATGAAGTCGAAGATTTAAGCGGTGAAAAAATAAAAGGGAAATTCTACGAATTTGAGTTGCAAAGAATTTTAAAGGACGATGATATTTACACGATCGAAAAAATTCTGAAGAGTCGTAAGCGGCGTGGCAAGACAGAGTATTTTGTAAAGTGGAAAGGATACGAAGACAAGTTCAACTCGTGGACTCAGGATATATTCAAAGTCTAGAAAGGATTTCTCACAGTCTGCCAGAGTAGGCGATCGACAATGGCGCATTTTTATCTTACTCTTCCAAGCAACAGCTCCATGAGACATTTTCCCGACAATACTACAGCACACTTTACAACGAGATTGGAAAATGCCGTCTCCCTCAAAGGGCGTTGGGAAGTTGCGCTTCTGCAAATGCAATATCCGCACACCTGGTACAACATGCAAGCTGGCCAGGGCGACTTTACATTTGCCCAAATGCCTAAAAGAGGAGCCTTCGATGCCGTGTGCACCTCTATCCAGCGCTCCTGGCAGCTACCGGCCGGCTACTACGAAAATATTGCTGCTATAGTAGATGCCATAAATAAGAATATAGAGGATGTAGCCGAATTGCATTCGCTCGAAAAATATCCGAAATTTAGATATGATGCCATAACGAAAAGAGTCTGCGGTAAAATAAATCTCGCTGCACGTGTAACCTTCTCAGAGCACTTGTGCAATATTTTAGGTATAGATGAAAGACATAAAGTTATCGAAAACAACAATTACGGCAAATATTTTTATCACGAGCGTTACGAGGATTATATTAAAGCGTGGGACGAGGTGCCCGACTGGGAATGGCAATCTGATTACAGCATCGATATAAATCCGAGCTTTTCGCGTATATACGTATATTGTAATGTGCTTGAATCTGTTGTGCTTGGTGATTCGAAAGCGCCATTACTCCGCATAGTTAATATAGAAGATAAAAGTGATGATAATGTGCACGTCTTGTACAAGTCCGCTTTATACGTACCTATTCAGCAGAAGAATTTCGATTCGATAGAAATATATATGAGAGGCGATAATGGAAAAGCAATCCCATTCGAGCATGGGAAGTCGTTCGTTGTACTACATTTCAGGCAGTGCAAAAATTTCAGTCTTCTGTAAATCATGGCACACTTCAATCTCACCCTGCCTAGCAACAGTTCCATGGCATTTTATCCGAATAATACAGTAGCACAATTTACAACACGTTTGGAGAATTCCATCTCTCTAAGCGGCGATTGGGAAGTTGCTCTTCTTGAAATACAGTACCCTCATACGTGGAACAATTTAGAAAGTGAAGACGGTGGAATATCGTACATGCATACCACGTTTACCGAAAGCGGCGCAATGCAGCCCAATCCTGTGCATAAGAGAAGGCGCTTGCCGACCGGCTACTACGAAACGCCGCTCCATCTTATAGATTCCATAAACAAATTTATAAGAGGCGTTGCCGAAGAAAATGATTTGCTCGAATTTCCAAAATTTAGATACGATCCTGTGTCGAAAAGATTTACGGGCGATATAAACAAAGGTGTAAAGATACATTTTTCGCGTGCTTTATGTTCTATGCTTGGCATCGATGTTCGGCAGATTCCTATTGTCAACTACGATCAGGACGGCGAGGCCTTTATTGAATTTACCGGCGATAGAACTTGCGATATAAATCGAAGCTTTTCTTCACTGTATATTTATTGCGACGTGCTCGAACATGTTCCTGTGGGAGATACAAAGGCGCCATTACTCAGAATCGTTAATGTTAGTGGAAAAGCTGGCGACAACGTGCGCATGATCTACGAAAAGCCCATCTACATACCTCTGCAGCAGAAGAATTTCGACTCTATAGAAGTGAATATAAGGACGGATACCGGCGATCCAGTTTCATTCGAAAGCGGAAAGTGTATCGTCACATTACATTTCAGACACTGTAAAATTCCATATCTTTTACAATGAAAAAGCCATTCTGCTGCGATGCGAGTCGTTTGGCATACGAAGACTATTATATGCAGCAAAGCGGCGATGGCATGCCGTTTTTTCAGGGCGCGCGTCTTCAGCGGGGTCATGGCCTGGGCAGCTTTCTTAGCGGGCTCTTTAGAAGCGCGTGGCCACTTATACAGACGGGTGCTAAAGCGCTTGGGAAACAAGCGTTGAGAACAGGTCTTCAGATTGCGAACGATGTGGCGGACGGTGATCACATCATTGAGGCTGCCAAGCGCCGTGTACCAGAAGGTATAAAGGCCTTTACATCTTCAAACGATTTTAATGTTCAAAGTGGTAACGGAGGGAAAAGACGTAAGCGCTCTCTGAGAAGAAATAGGAAAAGAGTCAAGGAAGATATATTCGGTGTAGTTTAAAAATGGCATTCGTTCATCCCCAGTCCTGCGAGTGTGCAAAGAGCGAACTTGATCTTTTCAGCGTTCCTCCTACGCAGACCAGTATAGAATCTGGGTCGTACGTGGAATATAATCCAATAGCAACGATATCACAGGGCACGCCTATAGAATTTAGCATAACAGGCGCAGGCCAAGATTATCTAGATCTGTCTAACACGCAGCTTTACGTTAGAGCCTCTATCGTTCGAGCGAATAACGAAGCTATAGATGCTGAAGATCATGTTGGACCTATCAATCTTTTCCTACACAGCCTTTTTTCCGAAGTTGATATAACTCTAAACGATACGCTGGTCACTTTTTCAAACAACACGTATGCATATAGAAGCTATCTTGAGACTCTGCTCAGCTACGGCACGTCAAGCAAAAATTCTCAACTCACCTCTGCACTCTTTTACAAAGATACCGCCAGACGCTTCGAAGAAAACAATCCGCACGACGATGCCGGTACGAACGTAGGATTCAAGAAACGCAGTGCTCTGACGGACGAAGGCCGCGTTGTCGATATGCTGGGTGGCATTCACAGCGATCTCTTCTTTCAGGAAAGATTCTTGCCAAATGACATTAATATAAAAATACGACTCATAAGAAATAAAGATTCATTCTGTCTAATGTCCTCGATGCCTGGTGCGACATACAAAGTAAAAATATTGGAATGTAAGTTGTATGTCAGAAAAGTCAAGTTAAGCCCGTCAGTATTCCTAGCGCATGCCAAAGCGCTAGAGATTGGAAATTTGAAGTTTCCCATTCGAAGGGTTGTTTGCAAGACTTTTACTGTTCCTAGAGGAAATCTGGACGTTACGCAAGAGTGTCTTTTCACCGGTCAGCTTCCCACTCGTATTGTTTTTGGTTGCATTGATAACGACTCATTCAACGGTGTTTACACGAAGAATCCGTTCAATTTCAAACATATGAATCTGTCACAATTAAAAGTATATCTGGATGGACAGCAGCAAAGTATAAAACCATTGGAAACTAACTTTACAAATAATCAGTTTGTGAATGCGTATGCATCGCTTTTCATGGGCACTGGCAAGTGGCAAAGGGATGAGGACAACGATATAAGCAGAGAAGATTACGCACACGGCTATTGCTTGTATGCATTTGATTTAACTCCCGATTTGGCCGAGGGTGGACATTTCAACCTGCTTAAAAGTGGAAACGTCCGTGTGGACATGAAATTTGCACAAGCCTTGGATGCTACCATAAACGTCATCGCCTTTGCAGAATTTGAAAATATCCTTGAGATAGACAGATCGCGAAACGTCCTTTTCGACTACACTAACTAAAAAGGAAGAATATGGATGGCATTACGATAGAAAATTTTCTGCGGCGAGATCCGAGGTGTGCACCCATGTTCTTGGGCGTTTTCGCCTGCGATCGCCTACCTACAACGATCAATAGAAATAGACCGTTTATAATTGTATGCAATACAGACAGATATGGTCAACCTGGTGAACATTGGATAGCAATGTATATTGAAAGTCCTGAGTATGGCGAATACTTTGATTCCTTCGGCAGAGCTCCAGATATTCCATTCAGACGATTTTTACACAAATATTGTTCAAATTGGATATATACAACTAAACAGCTTCAGAGCGTGACAAGTCGTTTCTGTGGACATTATTGCATTTTCTATTCGCTACATAGAGCTAGAGGTTATAACGTCAATGCGATTTGCAACAAGTTCAGTACCGATACAGGGTTGAACGACTTTTTAGTGCATAGATTTGTTTGTGAAGTTTAAGAATAAAAGTTGTACGAATTTAAAAGAGTTGTGTGTGTTCTTTATTCTTCATAGTGAATGGGGTATATCCTTTGATTAATAAAGTGGCAGAAGAATAATTGTATATGTCTCGAAAAGCTGCAAGTACTTTTAGTCATCAAAAGCGGTCATTAGCTAAAACACATCAAAGGAAGTCAGTCGTAAATATTTCTGGACCAGCCGATCATAAAAAGTCATTAGTAAGCACATCAAAGAAGTCATTAGTCAGCACATCAAAGGACCCCGTTCCTGGGACAGCCGATCATAAAAAGTCATTAGTAAGCACATCAAAGAAGTCATTAGTCAGCACATCAAAGGACCCCGTTCCTGGGACAGCCGATCATAAAAAGTCATTAGTAAGCACATCAAAGAAGTCATTAGTCAGCAATAAAAAGCAATTAGTCCCGTCAGTGGTAATTAAAAAGCAATTAGTCCCGTCAGTGGGTAATAAAAAGCAATTAGTCCCGTCAGTAGTAGTCATAAAGCAATTAAAAAGCAATTAGTCCCGTCAGTGGTAGTCGTAAAAGCAATTAAAAAGCAATTAGTCCCGTCAGCGGGTAATAAAAAGCAATTAAAAAGCAATCTGTCCTGTCAGCGGGGCAATTAAAAAGCAATTAGTCCCGTCAGCGGGTAATTAAAAAGCAATCTGTCCTGTCAGCGGGGTAATTAAAAAGCAATCTGTCCTGTCAGTGGGGTAATTAAAAAGCAATCTGTCCTGTCAGACGCAGTCCTTCACTACTAGTATTACAATAAATAAAAAAGAAATAAAGTAACAAAGGAAATAAAGTAAGAAAAACAATGGTTACTACAAGCAATTGTTTTGTTTTTTCTAATTTAAGTGGATAAATAATCTTTGAAAAACTTTTTTCGTAGGCCAATAGTAGGGTTTTAATCCCCGAAATCCCTTTGTCTACGCCACTGGCACGGGCTACAAATGGTCTAAAATTCTTGACAGGGACACAACAAACCGCTAAATAGCCTATATCAGCATATTGCATTCATTACTTCGTGTCCCGACGAGCATCTATAGAATCCAATTCAAGTTGCAGTTCACGAAGTACTGTATTTTAATCAGCCGACTTAATTCGGTCGAACTCATCCTCAAACACAAGAGGACGCTGCAATCGATCAATGGTCACTGATGTGACTCCTGCTTTGCTGTGCACTCAAACACATGTAGTCCTCCTTTGGGTTCTCCTATATATAGATCTTAGTTCTCGATGTCTGAAGTGAGGATCCTGTGTGGCCGAGTGGGTTGTAGCCCGCTCGCCGCGCCGGCGGAGCGGGTTCGATTCCCCGGTCGGATCTTTACATACTGCGGGTGGCTCGGTCGCAATATAAACGTGGTGTCGACGCTGAAATCATCTTCGATATGAAAAAGAGTCGTTAAACCCATACATTTCATTTCGATGTCTGAAGTCCAAAGCTTTGGAATTATTTCCAGGTCTCGCCGTTGATGCCACTAAGTCTAAGTCTAAGACTCATCTCTTTCAACTGACTTATATCCTCATCCCTGCAGGGCTTCTCTCTTTCTAACGGATTTCAACCTGGCTCATTCGCCAAAGTATTATGCATGGATCTGATCTTTGTCACTGAAGTAAACATTGATTGATTGAGGCCTTGGGCTTTGTTATCATGGCACTATCATACAGAAACCATTAGCCAAAAGATTAGATTAAATGTTAACTATTAGTTTACCACGTTAGTATCCAACTTTAACCCTCATCGTGGCATCCTTGTATCTGCCACTGAGCATGACGAAATGTACAAAGCGGGTAGACCTACCCTAAGCAGCTTATTTGGGGGGGGGACTTGCTTGTGAGCTCTCCACGTTATGTAAACCGAACGCTCTATTTACTGGCTCACCGTGCCCACGATTTATGTTAAAGAATATAGCTATATGTAATTATTGCAACCTCTTCGCTCGAGCTGCTTCCTCAGGTAGCCTATAGGCCTATGCGATTTCAAAGAAGACATTCGTAATTAGCGAGTTTAGTTGCTAATCAAAGCTCATAAGAGATGTGTGTTGTGTACTATAGGCCTGTATTATGCACTCAAAGAACTGACTATTATGCTATACTTCATACCTTAATACGACGTCAATGACGGTTTATAATTACTATAGTAATGACCTATGCCTAAAGCCAGTGTTGCCACGCGGGGTGGTTTGAGGCGACTTGAACCACCTCACTCTGAAAAATATGACACACACAATTTTCATTCGGTTATGGGGAGGGAGTCGGGCAAAAAAGTTTTTTAGAGTGACATAGACTCCTAGTCATCACAATTTTGTTCAAAACCGCCCCGTATTCTAAGGGCTGCATGATTACGCCCCTGGATATAGGCTAGCAAACTCAAATGTTACACATTGCATTTAGGGCCAGTATACACGCAGAGTCCATGCATGGAATCCATCCAGACCATATTCGTTGCAACAGTGACGTTCATCATTCCGAACTATAGCATTGATCCCAGACTAATTGCACGCATTCATGGTTGGATGGGCTCGAGTGGACATAGCTGGATGAAAGGAGGCTAGAAAACGGGAGTATATAATATGTCAATTATTGTTTGACGCTTGACTGACCATCAAGTTGTGCTCAGCCAGTTGCTGCGACTCAAATTTATGCTAAAATTTATGCCTTCTCGAAATACTTTTAAAGATGCATTAATAATAATATTATTATCGAGTGAATAGTTCCGCACACTATTATTTGACTCTAATTATGAGCCAACCGACCTTCGGCCAATTCAACCAAAATTAACAGGCTCAATGAAATTATGCGATAGCCGGCTGAAGATGCATTAATAATAATATTATTATCGAGTGAATAGTTCCGCATATTATTATTTGACCATAATAATTATGCGACAAACGACTTCGGCCAATTGAATCAAATAAGCTCAATAAAATTATGCGATAGGGGGCTGCATACAAATCACTCAAGCATAATAGTAGGCCTATTTTACGTAAATCTAAATTCCTCCGTATACATAGAGCATATGCAAAATAAACGCAACGGGTTTTCTAAATCGAAAGTTAGCAAGTTACCGCATGTAGACTATTGAAATTAGATTCACAGTTAAATCAGTTCTATATATAATAATATTATGTTAACAATTTACAGATCCGTAGGCATATAGGCATGCTTACTTCAGATGAATTCCGCGTTGGCGGCGTTGCAATAATGCTTGTTAACAGTACAAGCTAGGCCTGCATATATAATATATATATATATTATATATTCATGGTCTCAGCTATCCGAGTTCAAAATATGGCGTTTAGAACCGGTAAAGGTGGTCATTTCTCGCTACCTATATAATTGTGCGTCGCTGCTTGTAAGCTTATACCATGAGCATTTTGACAGTATATAAACGCAACAAAAAGATCTGTATAGATAGATATATAGATCTGGCAATGGTAAACGTATACACGCACATGCATCTCCTCCTTAGTTATATAATTATATCCTACTGCAGGATACACTCAATTTCGAATGCGAGTATGCAGATGTATACAGTGATATATATGCTGTATCGCTCATACTTCATATGCTAAGTACTTTTGTATTAAAAACCTGAACTTATACATGTTAACACGATGGAGACGGAATTTTTATGAGGCATAGCCATGCATGCTTGCAACGTGTTCGTTGATATTACGCATTCCGATGGTGTTCCAACGCTCTAATACTTTATGTACACAACTACACATAGGCCTACATGTATAATTACATGCACTGCTGTTATTTGCTTTTTAGCCGGTACCCGGTACATATAGGCCTATATACATATAAATATACACAGTGGCGTAGGCAAGGGGGTTTCGGGGGTTAAACCCCCCATTGGCTCCGGAAAAAGATTTTTAAGGTTATTTTTCCATTTAAGTAAGAAAAAATAGCAAAAAAAACAGGGTTTCCGGTCATAAACCCCCCATGAAAAATTCCTGGCTACCCCACTGAATATACATATACATATACTTATATATACATATACTCATATATATATATACATATACAAATTATACATATACATACACATACCAATACATGGACATGGACATTGGACATGTATCAGTATGGATCGCTAGCCATTGTCTATAACATTGAATGGATGTTACAAATGTATTATACGAATTATAATTTCGTTAGAAGTCTTCCCATTTGTAAACCCTCATCGGTCCCTCGTGATTGATGTCACGTCCAGGGATCAAGGTCATGACCTCTCCGGTGTTTTCCGGCGCAAGGACGGCCTTCGGTTTTCCCAGATCGCCGTGCTTGCTGGTGGTCGGCGTCATGAAGTAAAGGACGTCCTTTTTAGAATTCGTTTTAACTCCGTTCTGCACCGGAAGTCCGTTTTCCGAACATCGTTTCGCCGACTTCCGTTTCCGGCACAGGCAGACGATGAACGCCACCAGCACAGCTGCTACGATTACCGTCATCAGTACCGTCACAGCCGTCAAGGTAACGACGTTAACTCCCGAGTCCTCTCCACTTCGTCCAACGTTCGAGGCCGTGACGCCGGAGTAAGAAGACCTCGGGGTCGTGACCTTGGATTTGAACTTTGCTGAGGTACTGAATGCCGGAGTCCTTGTCCGCTGTTCGCTGAGTCTTCCAGAGGACTGCTGGCCGTCCTTGACGAGTGGCGAGAAGAGGTCGAGGTGTTTGCTGGCATCGAATATCTTTCCATCGTATTCGGGCTGCGACATTCGGTTCAGGATCTCGTCCCAGGTCAGAATGTCCGCTGAATCGTCAGAATCGTCTTTTGTTGACGCTGGGACGGAGGAGGAAACTATCGTTCTTCGACCTGGCTTCTGAGTATTCATTCTCTTGGTATTTCCTTCCACAGCGTGGTCGTACCTGGTCGACGTCGCAACCTGCAGCCAAGGATGTGACCTCGAAGCAGAGTACTGATCTCCATTATTATCGTTTCTTGTCTGAACGGTGTTTGTAGTAGAAGAGGTCTTGCCGTGAAATGACGTCATCCGTGGAGCCGCACTTGTCTTGGGTGCCTCCCGGGGTTGTGAAGCGCTCAGGGTTTTCAGCGGGGGAGTGGCGTACGGAAGACGAACAGGTGATTGGGTGGAAGGGGCTGGGACGAAGTCACCGTCCGACAGAGAGGTCACGGCTCGGTCGTAGACGGAACGCGGGGTCATGCACCTGTTCCGGTCCCGATGTTCGATGTGAATCGGAGCGGAGAGGAGCCAGTTGCGAAACCAGATGAGGTTCGAATCGCAGTGCCACGCAGAACCGGAAATGTGGAGAACGGCAAGGTAGGGAAAGAAGTCCGGAAAGTCCGAGCGGAGAGTCGTCAGTTCGACGTTCTGTAAGCTGAGATCCTGGACGGCGGACAGAGCGGAAAGGATGCTGTCCGCTTCAAGGATGCTGGAGAGCAGACCGGAACTGCTGTCAAGGTCAAGTTTCCTCAGGGTCACCATGTCACGGAAGGCGTTCGGGTGGATGAAAGCATCCGTTGGGACGTAGGCCATCGACAGTGTTCGAAGGTCGGTCAGTCCGTGAAACGATCCGCTTTCGAGGCTGTCCAACAGGTTCTTGGAAAGCTGGAGAACCTGGAGTTGGGAGCTTCTTAAGAACGTGTCCGCGTAGATTCGTCTTATCTGGTTCCCGCTGAGGTCAAGCGTCTTGAGGGTCAGCAGACGATGAAGGGCCGTCGGTTCGATGTAGGAGATGTTGTTGCCCATCAGCGATAGGGTGTTGAGTTGAGAGCCGCGTGGAAAATCCTCCTCCGCCAAGCTCTGCAGTTGGTTCGAATCCAGGAAGAGTCTCTGAACGGAGGGTGGCATGGGTCGCGGGACGTACGCCAATCGATTCCCGTTCAGCCACAGCTGCTGGAGGCGGTCCAGACCCTCGAATGCGCCCTCCTCGATTTCGGTGACGTCATTCTCGTCGAGCACGATAATCGTGACGTCGACACAACTTGCGAACGCGTCGTGTGGCAGGACGGCCATTTTGTTGCGACGAAGTTGAAGATAGCGAACGCTGCCAGGAATACCCTTTGGAACACGTGTGAGGCCGCATTCAGACAAGTCGACGTACGAAAGGAATTGCGAGCTGAAGTAAAATGTATCGAGATCTCCGATTTGATTTCCCTTCAGGACAAAATACATCAGTTTGTCGAGGTCTGCGAAAGCCTTTTGGTCGACGTGCGTTATCATGTTATCGTCCAATCGGAGATAGCGTAACTGTGTCAGACCGCGAAAGGTCAACTGCGTTATCGAGGTCAGAAGATTCTGGCGCAGGTCAAGTCGAGACAGTTCTGTTAGGCCGTTGAAGGCCCGGTCGATGAAGCTCAGCTGGTTACTCGATAGGTCCAGATGAACGAGTTTTTCCGCATCTCGAAAGAGATTCTGATCGAGGACAGTGAGGTTGTTTGAACTGAGATCGAGCGTTTGAAGAGAATTCAAGTTTCTGAAGGTTCCGATTGAGATTGTTTGTACCATGTTCTCCTTGATCTTCAGATCAACTAGGTTGGGAAAAGGACTGAGCGAGGTGGAATCCAGGGCTTGGATCAAGTTCCTTGTCATGTCCAAAGATGCAACGGAAGCAGAAATCTGATTCGGTATTTCGGACATCATGGCCCCCTCGCAGGAGACCTGGAGCGCCGCCGCAGTGGCGTTGAGGCAGACGCATCCCTGCGGACAGCCAATCGTCGGTTCGAAACCTAGAAAGATCTGGAAGAGGAGGACGTGGAAGACGTGGAAAAGAATCACAGAAGACTCCATCGTGGAAGACAAGCGGTGACGTGGCTAACATTTAGACGAAAGTTGGCTTCAACCACTCCGTCATACGACCAACGAAGTCAGATTTTCCGACCTAAATTCTCAAAACAGAATCAATGCATGTGCTTTAGAAATAAAAATAATAATAAATTACGAAACAAAATTTCCATTTGGAGAGGCGCAGTAGCTTTAATCGTCTGGAAAGGATAAATATTCGTACTTAACATGCAGTTTAAAAATTGGCCCATTATAGGCCTATTAAACATTCCAAATCAAAGGGTCTACATGAGGCCTCTCGTGTTTTGCGAAGTCTCGCCAAGAATGAACCTACGTCAAAGCATATAATTATAGCCTACTGAGAACACTGAAAAACAAATAAGCATCAATATTAATGGAAAAGTTTTATATGTAAGAGAAATGAAAGCCTCCCACCCGTCAATTGGAACTCGTTCTTTCTGGAGCTGTTTTCCCATTCACAGGTCTTACCACCAATACTCAGCATTTGGCCGCTGGCTGTTAAAATGGCTGATAAATAGAGTGGCAATCGAAACCCCAGTTGAGTAGCTTATGGACCACATTACCGACGCCCCAGGCAATAACTAGCAGGTTGGCCCGGTTGGGGGAAGCGACCCATGACAACGCAGGCGTTCTAGCACCTTTGGCACATTTTGCTTCACCTTTTACAAAGTCACTTTCACACGACGCTGTGGTGTAAATGTATTTTTTCCTCGTGTATTGCAGGACCGTCGTTAGCATCATTGCGGTTGTGCCGTCTTATCCAATCTTTCTTACGCGTCGCCTAATCGCATGCTCTGTTGCTTAATTGCCCTCAACGGGGAAACTCTGCAGGCAGGAGACAGGCCGCACAACCAGAGCCATCCTTTATTCACGCCATCGTTCGCTGTCATTATCATTACCATCAAGTTCACAACGAATTTGTACGGAGAATTGTCTGCCATAAATGTGTCAGTTTTCCAGTATACGCAGTTCGTTCGAAACTGTTTCGACCTCAATTTGTTTAGACGATCCAATCGTACGTGAACGACTGAAGCATAGACTGGCAACCCAAACTGCAACGTATACACAAGTAGTGGGACCTACATGTACATGTGTTTTGATGGGGTGAACTAGTGCTCTCAAACTACGTATTCGCACTTAAACCTAGACAGGCGCAATATGTGGTAAAGTACTAAAGTTAATGGCATATATCTTGCGCACTCATGATTGCAGACTCCAGCTGGCAGTAGTCTATATAGAAACGGAATAAATTTGTGTGTCAAACCACGAGGTGCCAAGATTTGAACCCTTAGCGCAATGGGTTGGCAGTCTCACGCATATCGCACAGCTTAGGATTTATATGACAGACCGGGGATGCCAGTTACGAAAACCAAGCGCTATTAGCATTTACAATTTTTATTGAGCAACTGGTTTCGCCCCCGTTATTTTCCAGCTGCGTTTATATCTCTGTCTATCTGTCTGTCTGTCTGTCTGTCTGTCTGTCTGTCTGTCTGTCTGTCTGTCTGTCTGTCCATCTGTCTATCGAATCGAAGCGAAATCCCATTCGATCATCAACTGATTTGAAAATATTTATATAGCACAATTGCAATCGCCGCTGCGACAAGCAACGAAATCATAGACATCGGATTCGAACCCTGCAGCCTTCTCTATGATCCTCAACCGTTCTCGAACCGAAAACTATCCGCACCAAAGATAATCAATCCATCCATCAATCGATCCATCAATCAACCAACCAATCAATCAATCAGTCAATCAATCCATCCATCAATCAATCAATCAATCAATCAATCAATCAATCAACCAACCAACCAATCAATCAATCAGTCAATCAATCCATCAATCAATCAATCCATCAATCAATCAATCAATCAACCAGTGAATCAGTCAATCAATCAATCAATCAATCAATCAATCAATCAACCAATCAGTGAATCAATCAATCAATCACCAATAAACCAATCGACATAAATATTAGAATTGACATCAGCAGTAATTTAGTAATTCAACAAAATATGGGACGGTTTACGGCATTATTGAAGGCGACGGGTTCAACTGGGGTCCAACGGGGGTCAGACTCTTGGTCAGCCCCTCCCGGTCATCCTCTCGAATCAGGTCAGCCCTTCCAGGTCACCCCTCCAGGTCAGCTCAGTTTCATTCCAGCTGCTTCGGTCTCTTATCTCCCACAGTAATTATTGATCGAATGATAATAACTATTATTATTATTATTCAGTCGACTACGTTATTTGTTATGCTATGCATTATAGCAATGATGAATGATTCTCAGTGTATCGTAGACCAATGATTGATCAAGACAAATGATTGATTATGGAAAGTGGGAATTTGGTGGAAGAGAAGATGATGTGTAAAGTTGATAAAAGAGGAACGTTTCTATTTCGGACATTTGTTGCGAACGAGTGGAGAAAATTACTTAACTTGTACAATGATGATGACTGTGTATACAAGTTTAAAGTATAGAGCTCTCAACTAATGAGAGGTGTCATTATTCTTAAGTTGTAGGCCTGTTGCATTAAAATATATGTTCACATAATAGCGGAAATAGTAGTAGGCATTAGGTGCTAGTTGGCATTAGTTGGTAGCCGTTTACTATAGATAGTAGTAGTAATAGTAGTAGTAGCAGTAGCGTCAGCAGCAGTAGTAGCAATAATTATAGTAGTAGTAGCAGCGGTAGTAGCGGTATAGTAGCAGTGGCATTAGCAGTAGCAGTAGTATTAGTAGTATCAGTAGTAGTAATATTAATCATACTACCAATAATAATAGGCTACTGATGATAGTAATAATAATAACAGTAGTAATAATAATAATAGGCCTACTATTAATAATAATGATAGTCTAATAATAATAATAATAATAATAAATTAAGAAATAAAATAATAATAATAATAGTACTATTAGTAGCAGCAGCAGCAGCAGCAGTCGTATTAGCAGTATTATAGCATTAGTAACATCAGCAATAGTGAAATTCACTAATGAATCAAAAGATACAGGAATGCAGCACTTACCGTACCAACGTTAAGCAATAATAATTTAAACAAAGCAATCGAATAACTTTTAATCAATCAATTAATCAATCAATCTTTCAATCAATCTTTTATTGAAACCCTTGCCAAAGCAACAACAGAATAGGCACGGCAAAAGCAGTATCGCAAAATTTTTAATGCAGCGACAAATCTACGGTTGCCTATACCTCGATAACTGTATACTACGCGTGTCAGTCTCTGCTTCAGAGGATCTGCAATAGTATAAGCGCTATGCAAATAATGATGTTACTCTGCATTACATTACACCGATGCCAACGTATAACAATTATGGGCGCAGAATATGCAAAGGAATTGTATCTACCGTTCCGAAGAAGTTTCAGTTTGATCCTACAAAATAATGTCAGTTGCTCCACAGATAAACAACCGTACGAGGTCTAATCTTTTTCCGTTTCTATCGATGCTGAATAAACGCGGAACTCTTTCTTACCGCGGAGCAAACATATTATTCGCAGAACAATTTCTACTTACGATGTCCGGCTTTATGCAGCTATAATGCACGCTATAAATAGAAGAGACTATTAACTTTGAACGATCTAAACGCTTACTATTATTGCAAGACTTGCTCTTATACGCATTGAACAACTGATGTATAAACGACCATTGGCGAACATATTAAGCTGTTTTTGTTGACGCTACGCTATACTCCGCTTAGATCTATCTATGACGGTGGATAGTAGTCGCACGACAGTTTATATTATATATCGATTGCACGCATGCGCAGCTGACACTACCGACCGCTAGGCGGCTAGCAGTGACGAGTCGCCCACTCGATCATTTCCTGCGAATTTATTTTGAAATATTGCTACGATTACCTGTCTATGCAGTGGTCGTTGTCTTTCAGAGTGGTCAGTCGGACAGTAAGCCTGGTGGTCACTTACAATAATATTCTATAGCTGGCCTATATGCCATTTCTAAACCTCTAAACCATTTGCTCGACCAACGGAAGATTTATAGCGTCCACTACGCGTCGCGAGATTTTATTGCCCGAAGCCAGTGGCATTTAATTTTGAGGGGGTTGGGCCATCGGACAATCTTTCTGGACCATTACCCGCGATGTCCGCCCTGGCAATTAGCCCTGCTGCAGTCGGTGGTCGTTACTAGGTGACTACAGTGGCGCCTCTATCGGTTGCACTCTCGATCACACCGAGATATCAGTCGCCGATGAGAGTGTCTTTGGTATTGTGAAGTGGTCAGAGGTGACTAAACCACATGACGTGTGGTAAGAAGTGGGCCTCTAGATCAATTGATAAAAATGATGAGCAGGCCTATACTGTTAGCTTTCTTTATTTATAAACCATTTGCCCATAATGACATCATATGGTTTCTTAAACGCTGCCATGGATATGGTAAGTGCCTGTGTAGCCTACATACATGCAAAGGCCTACAAGACTAATGTACAAGCACGCGAGGACACGTTCAATGATATGGAAACGGACCACAGTGAGAGAACGTAATGGCAGGCCCTATAGTTACTGTACAAACGCGATAATGGGCCTATACGCGACGACACTGTCGCTCAAAACCTTTCGGTATCATACGGAACTAAATAGGGCTGATGAAAGAAATTCCGGACCTCTAGACAAAGCAGTCACTGGCCTCTAAATTATATATTCAAAAGGCACAACCAAGAACAATATTATTTGTAAACGAATTGAGGTAATAAAAGTGCGACCTGCAATTGTATTAAAGCCTATTTATATAGAGCTACATAGGTAAGAGCGCTGGCCGCGCGTCTGTACGCGACTCTGAAAGAGAGCGTGCGGGCCGCGGTTCGCTTCCCGAAGGTGGCTATTTCAGAGATTCAAAATGCCGGGGTATAGCACGGTCCGTCCACGGGGACCTAAATGGTGTGGCGTCCATTCAAACGAGTGAGCGGTGGTGAAGGATCTCACCAGGTCAAATTCATTGAAAAATGAACAGGGTCGAGGTCATAGACGGCCGCTATATTATAAAATCCGATTACATTTACATTTAGCAAGAAGCTTAAACTGATTTAATTAACTTTCTCTGCAATATTATATTAATTAAAAAGCATGCACCAAAGACTTTTCTATATACAACTACTTACTCCGGGACCCTAAATGTCGCCTGCCCCTGGGCATTTCTTCCCCCCCGCGTCTCCCCTCTCGGCGGCCCTGGAGTTTGGAACAGCGGTTACAGAAAAGCGAGGAACATCAACGGTATCCTGCTCGTTTTGATATTCTTCGCTCAGCTATATTTATACTATGTACCATGTGCAATGTAAACATTATTAGAACCAGCGCAACATGAAAATTTCGGGTGGGGTGGGGGTGGGGTGTGGAGATGGCATGCCCGCACTCGCCGTTTACTTCTAAGTAAACGTTCTCTAACAAAGCGGTGTGCAGCCTGCAAATCTGCACCACAATAAAGGCGCCGAAATCTATCCAACCAGTCTCTTAACAAGACAGGGTTTCTTTCTTGCTTCTGAAGGAGTCGAATGTCTACAATGCTCTGCTCTGCTATTCAGGTCCCTAAGTATATACTGGCAGACTGCACAGGGTGGTCGGTTTCAAAGTAAGCAAACTAAGTGGGTATACGCACTCTGTAACCTTTCTTGCGTAGCGGAGTCCCGTTTGGCAGCAGTTTTGTCAGACAAGCTGCTCTAGGGCGTAAATGTTCAATCGCACCAGTTTGGGTAAAGCCAGTATAAGCTTTCCCTGTGTCCAGGCATCATGGGAACAATAAATAATTTTGAATTGAATTTTTTAATTGAATCGTGTACTGCAGACCTATTCAGTCATTTATTTATTTAATATAGTTATTTTTCGCATTTGCAGTTTCGCGCCTTCAAGTTCATCACTCAGAGGCGCATTCCGACTACAGCGCGGACACTGAATCGGAGTTTCACGCTGAAGCACACGAGCAATTGCAAATGAGGGACTTGCTCAAGGTCTCTACGCGCGGCTTGAGGTGGATTCGAACCTGGAACCTCCGGCTCCAAGGCACACCGAACCCACCACTACACCACAGCACCCCACATTAATTTTTATGCTGGATTTAAGCGTAAGATTCTTCGTGTGATGATGATCATCCTCATCATCATCATCATCATAGTCGTCGTCGTCATCTTGATCACCACCATACAACGAATTCTTTTTCAGATTAGACTCTTTACTTGCTGAGCCAGCCAGATATAGAAAATGCCTATATTATAGGCATTTTCTCCAGCACCATTATTCATAATACAAGTAACTCGGTCGTCGTACGATTTGATCAATGTGATATACTTTGTCATAATTTTTATTATATAATATGTAAGCCATCTCAGGCAGACTGACATGTCCCAGATGTCATTGTCCAGACACAGCAGCAGCAGCAGCAGCAGCAGCAGCAGCAGCAGCAGCAGCAGCAGCAGCAGCAGCAGCAGCAGCAGCAGCAGCAGCAGCAGCACAGATGAACGGACGAACGGACGGATGCATGCTTGGATGCATAGGTGCACTAAGTCGCGTTTTGAGACATACTCGGATCTATGGCTGCGTAGATAAATAGGCGTACACAATACATGAGTGAGGAACAGGTGCGTGCTGTTGATGTATACACACTCGCGTTAGAGTGAGAGGAGCTTTCGCTGATATCAGACGAAAATTATGAGTCTATTGGCGGGAATAAAAGCAGACGTATTCGGGAACGGCACTTCGATGACGTTAATTTGGTCCGTGGGGTTTTTGGTATAGCATCGTTTGTTTGAATGGAGGCGCCCTGTGGGCAGTGGTTGGGTGATGGTGAGAGAGGGGGGGTTGGGTGAGGATGGATCAGCTACCCTTATCTCTGATAGACGTCGTCGTTATGCACGCGTCGCTTGGAACAGCTCACATTTTGCGCCCGTTTTATTGGTCCACTCGGCCGAAGAAATAATGGCCACCCACCGCTCAGACAGCAACGGAGCAAAGGAGTAATTACGAAGTACTCATTATGTCACTCTCGAGAAAACTTACCTCCTACTCTATACTTAATCCGGAGAAATATAAAACAGACTTATCGCAAGGATACATATGTAGGGCCTGTACATGTAGTCTGAAGGTCACAGATGAAATTTTGCCGCTTAATGCTATTTTGTATTGAGTGTATAGCCCTACTTGTCGTGCTGATAGGCATATACGTCATATGGGTTACTTCGTCGTGCTTAATTACTTGTCCGATGCATCGGTCCAACAACCGCATAATTTTATTACATTCTTTATAGGAACTCTCACTTCCAGTCAAATTGGTCATTCCTTGTGACATGTCAAACCGGTCATTCCTTGTGACATGTCAAACCGGTCATTTCTTGTGACATGTCAACCGGTCATTTCTTGTGACATGTCAACCGGTCATTCCTTGTGACATGTTAAACCGGTCATTCCTTGTGACATGTCAAACCGGTCATTCCTTGTGACATGTCAAGCTGGTCATTCCTTGTGACATGTCAAACCGGTCATTCCTTGTGACATGTCAAACCGGGAAATAAGTGCATGAGCAGTTTTTCTTACTCTTGTTGCTTAAACAGTCGTCTTAATAAACGTATCAGAGGCATTTGTGCCTGTGTGTGTTCCCAGCAGTCCGACTGCGATCTATGCCTATACGCTTGTTTCTAAACAAAATTTTAATGCACACATTTAGATACGCTTAACTCTTACAAAAACGTCGCACTTGGGCCTACTATTCTTATTGGTGTTCAATGAAATACAATACGATGTAATACGATGCAACACAATACAGCATAGGCTACACTACAATGCAATACAATACAATACAATACAATACAATACAATACAATGCAATAAAATACAGTGCAGTACAATGCAGTACAGTACAATGCAATACAGTACAGTACAATGTAATACAGTACAGTACAATGCAATACAGTACAGTACAATACAATACGAGACAATACAGTAAATACAATACAATAAACAATGTAATACTATATCTAGGCCTATGATTGAGGATGGACCGCTCATCATCACTCGGCCAGACCATCCACAGTATAACATATGCTTACATATATATGTATATACGTTTCAGCCATTCTTTGGTTGTTGTTCTGGCAATAACCATACGGCCACTGTGATGAGAATTGTCTCACACTGCAGTATGCTTTTACGAATTATTTATGACTACTGTACATTGAGATTGAAACTTCTCGAGGGAAACTCCGATCGAATTAGCAATTGTGGAATCGATTCCAAAAGCCCTTGCAATTTCTCTGGTGTCGGTTTCCATTCTGCGTTTATTATTGTCTTTTATGCCATTCCCTCCTACGAACCAAGCAGACACAAAGAGAAAGAGAGACAGACAGAGACAGAGACAGAGACAGACAGAGAGACAGACAGAGAGACAGAGAGAGACAGACAGAGAGACAGAGACAGAGAGACAGAGACAGACAGAGATACAGAGACAGAACGAATCGAACCTGCGTCTTTCCTCCTTTTGTCTTTTGTTCTCATCAAACAACCACTCTCCTCCATTCCCCACGTGACCTCTCCACCGGCGCAGCAGGAATCCGCCTTGGACCTGACGGCGGCGGCGGCGAATAATTCGATCGAATACTTCGGAACGACTAATCGACTAATCGAATTCAAAGTCTGATTCGCCCAGAATCAATGGGAAACGATTACACACGACCGAAGAGAAGCGAGCCGCGTCATACATATAAGAAAATCTGCACAAATATGAGGATGATATTTATTGCCACGGACGACTATATATCCCGGCGGAAGAGGCACGGAACGTATTATCCACGTAGTATCCACCAACCAGACGTATATGGACCTGGAATACATTCTCTGTTCCGACCCGTCGTCTGACTTAAAGATAAGTTAATGAAATTTGGGAATAGTCCAAGGTGCCTATATCGTTTACGGGTTTGACCCCCCTGTGGGAACGCCAGCCGGTTATGATTTTATCAGCGACCAGATGGCGCAAGCGTCGTTTCCTTGGCAACGATAAGCCAACCGGAATTAGGCGGCATGATCTTTATGGCAGTTCCAATAATCTGACGGAGTGGGAGTGGGAATGGGATCGGTGGGTGGGGGGGGGGTGGGGGTCGGTGAGCCAGGACTTCCGGGAATACTCCAGGCGCCGGAAGTGGATGAGACGCAGGGAATGCTGGGATTGGATGATACATTCGCATGTGTAACATTGTGTGTACTATTGGGTAAATGACGTAGGAGAACGGTGGGTGGGTTGGAGGGGGACTTCAGTGGTCGACTGGTAAGGCATATTGCTTTTGATGAGGTTCGTCTCATAGAAACGAATGTATAAAACGACAACAGTCTTCCACCTGCCATCAGATTCGATGACTGAGCATAGACTCCTTCGAATTGAAGCCTAAATCTTCGTTGCTATAATTATATAGTTGGTTAGTTGTTTATGAGGCGCCCTTGTATACAGCGTTAAGGCAGCGTTACGGCGTGCACCATAATTATAATATTGTTGTTGTTGTTATTATTATTATTTAAAAAAATTATTTTGTCATCATTATTATTATTAAAATTATTATTATTAAATATATTATTATTAAATACATTATTATTATTTTTATTGCCCTGAGGTACTTCGTTCCTCCAGGGACTTAGAATTTATAAAAGCAATGTATCTATTCTGGAACGATTACACCTCATCCATATCGGGCGTGGGTAGAATCACAGTGTATATAGGCTTATTATTATTATTATTATTATTATTATTATTATTATTATTATTATTATTATTATTATTATTATTATTATTATTATTATTATTATTATTATTATCATTATCATTAACATTATCATTATCGTCGTCGTCGTCGTCGTCGTCATCATCATCATCATCATCATCATCATCATCATCATCATCATCATCAGCCGTAGTGATTGCGAATTTTGCGATAGCCGTTGAAGATAAATTTATGACATGTTATTTTGGAATCGCATTCTTGGTTCAATTCTCTAAATATTGGAAAAATTTTAGCATGATTAATCATCAAGCATTAGAGATATAAGAAAAACAGTTTGGCTTACTTTTCATTGAACCACGGTGTATAGATTTATGATAACAGGCTTATATGCAGAGGTGTTTTGATAGTAAGAAAGATGATGACGTAGTCAAAGCGTATACGCCTAGTCTGTTAAAATAAACCTGTGCAGTCCTCACTGGCTGTCAACATTTGTCTTGCTTTGTTCCTTGGACGAAGTCGTCTGCCTTTCGTCCTTTGACAGCGCGGGAACAAACACCATACTTCCCCACCCCGCACGCGGCCACGTGATCCTCTGCAGAGCACCTGTTCAGGTCGGCAGAGCCATCTGGCGGGCAAATGCACCTAGATGACCCTAGCTGTAACCATGGATTCAGTGGCTGGGTGATGCAGAGACTGATGGACAAATTCTGTTTGTTATTCATCTGAGCAAAAGCTGTATGTACAGAAAAGAACCGGATGGCAGAGGTCAGCTTAATGTCCCGATGAAAGATAATGACGGCCTTTTTATTGCGCTATTCATTATCCGTCTCAAGATGGATGATACCTAAGAGATCCAATTCACGCCAAAGTATTAACTATTTAAAATAACGCCATTAATAAATTAGCTGGCTTAACTCCTACTTATAATTAATAATTAACACCATAGATCGATTAGTTTATTTTAAAAGAGTGTACTAATTCGCTACAGACCAGGAGGACGTGGCCTTCATTACGGATCTTGGTCGACGGTTGTTTCGTTTAACAGAAGACCTACAAGAAACCTTCGTCCTTTTCAAAAAGATATCTGTCACAGTACAGCGTTTCAACGCCATTGCATGCATGGGCGGAGACTTAGGGGGACAGAGGGGACTGTTCCACTCAATGGATGTGATGGAGGGGACGGCCCATGCATTTGACCCCCCCCCCCCCCCAATCGTTAAGTGTTAGGACATGTACACAGTTGCACACACGAAACACACTGTGAGGCTATAACGGTAGAAGTAAGAAGAAGATAGAAGAAGAGACTTCGAACAAACGAGGCGATGACTAAAAAATAAAAAGTCACCAACTTTTTCGGCAGAGGAAATTTTGGTTTTTCATGGACATTTCGAACGGATGACTTTAAAAAAGGTCGTCAGAAATTTTTTTTCGGCAAAAAGATGAAAAATTTCGTCGGCACTCAGCCATTCGTCCCCCAAAATCTTCGGCCGCTCGGTTTCGTCCCCCGCATGTCTCTCTCCGCCCATGATTGCATGCCTGGGCACGACGAGGACGTAGAATTCTGTTTTTAGAAGAACTTAATAACAATAATGATGATAATAATTATAAAAAACTAATAATGATTGGTACGATCAATAAGTTTATAATAATAATAATAATGACGATGATGATGATGATGATGATGATGATGATGATGATGATGATGATGATGATGATAATGATGACGACGACGATGATGATGATGATGATGATGATGATGATGATGATGACGACAACAGCCACAATATAGCTTTAGTCATGAAGTTGACCATTAAAAGTAATTATGCAAAATTATGCCGATTATATATATATATTATAACGACACGAAATAATAATAGTTATATCCTTTGGAGTGGTATACGATGTCAGAGTTTTCTGAGCGCTGCATGCCTGACCACCCAGCGGTCAAATCATCGGACGGGAGCGACGACCTTGGGAATGAGAGCCAGAGTGACGGAAGTGACGTGGCAGTCAAATGATTGGCATGGAGGAAGGAAGGAAGGAGGAGATGGAGTAACTGGAGAGATGGAAGCATGGAATCTATATTATGCACGGTCAGATGCTCGGTCGCCATAATTGATTCCTGATGATGCGTACACCTGTCGAGTTGGAAATGAGGACGACGACGAGGAGCAGGAGGAGAAGGAGGAGGAGGACCAGAAAGAGGGGAGGAGGAAGAGGAGAGGAGGAGGAGGAGGAGGAGGGAAAGGAAGAGGAAGATAAGGAGGATCAAAAAGGAGAGGACGAGGAGGAGAATCATAAAGAGGAAGAGCATGAGGACCAGAAAGAGGAGGAGGAGGAAGAGAAAGAGGAGGGAAATAAGGAGGAAAGAAAAGCGTGAGGAGTATATGAAAAAGGGAAAGGAGTAGGAAGAGCATGAGGAGGAGGAGAAATAAAAGGACGATGTAAGGGCGTGAAAAGAAATAGGAGGGAAAAGGAGGAAAAGGAAGAGAAAGAGGACCAAGAAGAAGAGGGGAGGAGGGATAGGAGGGAAAGGAAGAGGAAGAAAAGAAGGACCAAAAAAGGAAGAGGACGAGGAGGAGGGGAAAGGAGGAGAAGGAGGAGGGGGAGGAGGAGGAAAGTTTTGTGTTCTCTTCTTTTTAGAAAGAAGAGGAGCTGAAGTGTAGCCTACTATAGGAACAAGACAAACTAAGTTTATGATAAATTTATCGGCTTCATTATAAATTTGACAACTCAACTATATTAGCCTTGAAGCAAAGTTTGATGTGCAGCACTAATCTTTACGCTATTAACAACATTCATCATCTTTTACTACAAATTTCTGGCAGGAGTATAACATCGGCATTTATCCTTCCAAGTACATCTTTATCAGAACGTCATGCTTACTCAAGAACGTTTTCCTCTAACATTTAAGATCAACAACCAGACAGATTGGCGCCTGTTTATGGCTGCCGCTACTTTATTTTTTAAACTTCATTATTGCTATACTTTATTATTATTTCTGTGTTTTATTTTACATTTTTACATGTGTCACCAGGAATTGTCTGATTTTAAATTAAACGTATATACAATAATAGCAGATAGACTGATAGTCCATATAATTATAGACTATAATACACTATATACATGTGGGGCGCGGTGGTGTAGTGGTGGCGTCGTTGCCTTGAAGCCGGAAGGTTCGAGGTTCGAATCCACTTCGCCGCGTAAGGACCTTGGGCAAGTCCTTCACTCGCAATTGCTCAGCGCTTCGGCGTGAAACTCCGATGCAGTGTCTGCTCTGCATTCGGGAGCGCCTCTGAGTAGAGAGAGCTTGAAGGGGCGCTATACCAAGTGCACATACAAACAAACAAACAAACAAAGACTATAATATAGACTGTAAATAGACTATATTATATAGACCACTAGATGTGTCCACCCGGCGTTCCCCGGGAAATCTAGGGTTTTCAACACTACTCCTCTGGGGTATACCCAGCGTTGACCGCTAAATTTCGGGTTTTTGGTAACCTCCACCCACCCCGCTTCTCCAAAAAGTCATACATGACCCGTCCCTGAGGGGCTGGTGTGTGTGTTGGCTGTGGCCTAATACAATTATTGCAGTTTGTCTGTTCTGTTAGTATAGCTAATATTTCTGTGATCTGCGTTCTTGTGAATATTATTGTTTCAGCTGCATAATTGTAAACTGTAACCGGTTTCGGATTGTTGATTAACGGAAATTATTATTGGGCGTGAATGACGTCATGCGGGCTGTTGCCTTTTTACTAACGCACTGGCTACGGAACCGTCCGGACGGTGCCGTAATTTTTTCACTACGGAACCGTCAGTCACATGTAACCTGTCACATGACCCGAGTCACGAGTCTTCATTCTTGAATAATGGCGCCAGTTACCGATTGCTTGTTTTATGTCGGACAAAAGTTTTCTTGTTTTTTCTTGTTTTAATGACAGAGTAAGTAACCAATCTTCATTTACATGATAGGGTTAGGGTTAGGGATAGGGTAGGGTTAGTCACAAGAACTTTTTCTTCAAAAATCGAACTTAAAATTGCATAATAATCTTCTTTATGGGATGGGCGCCACTCGCGCATTCAGCATGAGACGGCCGCCTGCTAAGCAATCTTCATTTACATGATATGGTTAGGGTTAGGGATAGGGTAGGGTTAGTCATAAGAACATTTTCTTCAAAAATCGAACTTCAAATTACATAATGATATTCGTTTAGCCGTCTCATAATAATTTCTGAATCCGCCAGTCGCGGATTCAGCATGAGACGGCCGCCTGGACTCGTGACTCGGGTCATGTGACAGGTGACGGTTCCGTAGAGAAAAAATTACGGCACCGTCCGGACGGTTCCGTAGCCAGTGCCTTTTACTAAATACGTCAAGATGGCTGCTGTAAGGATTAAAACGCTAATAACTCTGGTTTTAAAGTGAATTAAAAGCTGAAAATAGTTGCGTTGACCTTATAATTTGGGTAAGAATCAATCGCAACAATTTTGGTAAACCGACGCTGTTTCATTTCCGAGCCTATTTTGTTACGAAGAGTCAAAATCCGTACAAACAAACATATGGAAGTACAAACATTTGGAATTATAATATAAGATATACAGACTATATATAGACTATAGGGGCCTATACAGATCATATACATAGCCTACTATATATATAGACTATATATAGACTATATAGACTATTATAATTTTAGACTATATGTATAGACTATATATAATTATAAACTATATAGTGCATGTATATACAGACTATACAGACGCGGTGAGATGATGATTATTCATCGGTAAGTTTTCTAAAAATAAATTTACAACTTAATTGAAAGAAAACCAGGTTGTTCTGCTGGAAACTAAAATTATGTATAGGTCTACCGGTTAACGGGGGAGACTGACACAGAGAGGCAATGATTGATACAACAGAATATATACAGTAGGTCTATAATATAAAGACGTAGATTGAAAGCAACAGCGTGATATCATTATGCAAACGAATCTGCCAGAGATTGAATGAAATAGAGAAGTATTGTTAAGATAGACAAGATAAGGCAAGCAGTTCAATTAGACAAAACAGAATGAGAGAGACAGACATACATACAAAGAGAAGGACAGTGTGTGAGAGAGTGTGTGTGAGAAAGAGAGAGGAGAGAGAGGGGAGAGGGGGAGAAAATGAGAGAGAGACAGACATAAAAAAGAGAAGGACAGAGTGTGAGAGAGTGTGAGAGAGGAGAGAGGAGAGAGGGGGAGAGAGGAGAGAAAGAGAGAGAGAGAAAGAGAGAGACAGACGGACAGACCAAGAGAGGCAGAGAGAGACAGAGAGTGAGACAGAGAGAAACAGTGAGAGACAGAGAGAGATAGAGAGAGATAGAGAGGGGGAGAGATAGGGAGAGGGAGATAGGGACGGAAGAAAGAAGGAAGGAAGATAGAGAGTGAGTGAGAGGATATAAATGGAGGATGCGATTGACACTCTTTCACAGGCGTATACATATCTATCCAGTGAAAAAATCTTCAGTCTTTGGAAGACTATTAATTTCTCATCGATCACCAGATCGATCAAGTGTTGAACCAATCAATCAGTCGTCGCCGATAGGTCAGTCTGTCACTCCTTCTGTCACTCCTTCTGTCACTCCTTCTGTCCATCACGTTTCTGGTCAAGTGTCTCCACCGCCTCCCAGCAATCACAACCCACCGTCTCTACTCTTTCAATTATCACCAACTCAACTGATCAATACTCCTATGAATCTCTTATTTACGGTCTTATATCGGACTTATTTCAGCGATTTCAATCTCGGACTATATTATAGCACGGTTCGTATACACGGGGACCTGTAATTGGCGTGGCGCCCATTCAAGCGGGAAGCGGTGGTGAAGGATGTCACTAGACCAATTCGTTGAAAAATTGGCAGTTTCGACGCCATAATGATACCGTGGTCGCTATGTAAATCCGAGTACATTTACATTTTATGCACGCGAAATGAACAACCGTAATTTTATAGGATAACTATACGACATCATTCGGATGTTCTGTAAACCCAATGGACTTTTGGGTTTTTAATGCAAATGCTGTCATCCAATCCTGCCGTGGACAGATCATAGTCTATTTGCCTATACAGAGCATATGCGTTCATTTCCTAAATTTTAGACCTTAAGTATAGACGTGTGACGCATCTTCAAGTACTGGAGTCGACTGTCATTTGACGATATGGACGAGATTCAACCGTTTCCTGACAGATGCGAATGTTCGCAAACAACTTCCTCGTCGGTCGTAATAACGATGTGTAGCGTATTATACAATACACTCAATGGTTTTGACCCAGCAACCGTATACTGTACTGCAGCAGACCAAACGCAATGATACGTGTTGCACTGTTTTGCATGCTGTGCATTATGCATACACAGTGGTTTTAACTTGGAAACGACGATTATAGGTGCAGCATGAATCGTTGGGAATTATGGTATACTATGAAGCTATAGACTATAGCAGTTACATCAAACGCTTCTATCAAGCGACTGCAGCGTCTGTTTTCTATACATGCGCATACACGACTGCGCTCGTGAATAAGCTGGTGCTCTTCGCTTGACTTTGGAGTGGCGCTTTAGAAGTGTGGAATGTATACGATTACTATTGTGTATTGTAGTTTAGTTCAGCAAAAAATTAACAGTCCTCCGTCCTGAGTCAGCGGGCCGATGCATAGGCTAAAGCCTATAGCTATAGACTATAGAGGAATGATGGACTTGTTTGAGCTGAGAATTTGCAGCACATCGCCAATAAAGTTGCATCAGTACCGTACCGTACGCATATTACCATTCTCTAACCGATTTCGTAAGCCGGTCAGAGGAATAGAATGATTACATTGTGGAAGAAGCGAAGACCATAGGGGGGGAGAAGGTAGTTGATGTTAGCAGTTATTGGTGAAGCTGTAGGCTATTAGCTTCACCAACAACTGCTAAAGAACCAACGGAAAAATCTTAAGAATCTAATGACGACACTAACCCTAACACTAACCCTAACCGACCCTCACGACGCGAAACCTTACCCTATACGCGAACACCATGCTTAAATTTACCTATAAAGAGCCGTAAAGTGACACATAATTACCTGTCCAAATGTTCCTCCATACGTAGGGTAATTATTTGCAAGAAATTTGAAACGTTTTACATTGCAATTCGTGTAAAATCGTGAGAGCCTGCCGACGCGCACGTGTTGTTGACAGTTTAGAAGGGATGGTCAGAAATTGAACTCCACAACCTTCTCCCCCCTATATGGTCTTCGCGTCTTCCACAATGTAATCATTGCATTCCTCTATAGCCGGCTTACGAAATCGGTTAGAGAATGCTAATAAGCGTACCGTACCACAATATTTCAACCAAAATCTGCGAAAATTAACTGATAAAATTACCACCAGGTTCATCTCTCAATTAGGTCCAATTTGATGATAAAATTAATTTAAATTGCAGCGAACTCGAATCGCTTTCATGTGGGACTAAACAGTTCTAACTCCACGGTATCCTCCTCAACTTCGCGGGAAAGGTGAAGCAAGGAAGGGAAAGTGACACGCTGTAAAGTGGATAAGGGATAAAGGGTCAACGATGCAGAGAAAAATAGACGAAAGAAAGAAGAAAGAAACACGTACAGTCATATTGACGAATAAAGGGAGCGTTGTCCTACGAGTCAATCAATCAATCAATCGATCGATCAATCAATCAATCAATCGATCAATCAATCAATCAATCAATCAATCAATCAAACAATCAACCAGTTAGTTAATCAATCAATCAATCAATTTATCAGTCAATCGATTCCTACTTATTTAACTCACTGATGCTGTTCTGATTTAAATTGTTTCTCTGCTTCATTTTCTGTATTCATTCATCTTTTGTCCCTTCATTCTTTATCTTTCGCTCTCTCATCGCTTGAGTCTGCGCTACCAGATTCCTTACACTCCACAAATGGGTCAACCTCTGCGTCAACCTCTGCGTCAACATCTGTCAACAACTGAGACTGAGATCAAACGACGGATGCGTCAAGAGAGAGAGAGAGAGAGAGAGAGAGAGAGAGAGAGAGAGAGAGAGAGAGAGAGAGAGAGAGAGAGAGAGAGAGAGAGAGAGAGAGAATGTGATATATATATATATATATATATATATTTAGTGGGGGAGACACACACACACACACACACGTATATACAGACAGTGAGAAAGAGAGGCGGACAAAGGAAGAGAGACAATTGGACGGGAGAGAGGAAGAGATGGAGTGTGGGAGAGAGGGATGGTGGCAGGGGCAGTGGGGTGGAGATCATGAGGAGGAGGAGGAGTGTTAGACAGATAGGCTAAGTGGACATATATGGCACGGAGAAAGGAGGACAAGCAACGAGAGAATGTGGCGAAGAGGAAGGAATGAAAGCAAGACGTTGTCAAGGAGACGAATACTGGGACACACAAAGAGAAAGAGAGAGAGAGAGAGAGAGAGAGAGAGAGAGAGAGAGAGAGAGAGAGAAAGAGAGAGAGACAGAGAGAGAGAGAGAGAGAGAGAGAGAGAGAGAGAGAGAGAGAGAGAGAGAGAGAGAGAGAGAGAGAGAGAGAGACAGAGACAGAGAGACAGAGAGACAGAGAGACAGAGAGACAGAGAGACAAAGAGACAGAGAGACACGCAGAGGCAGACAGAGGCAGAATAAAACCGATTTATCCCGACTATATCAATCGATTATCATATCAGACGCCAGCTGCCCGTTCAAAATCGTCCCATCTTCCACTTCTTCGCCCACCCATCAGTCCCACCCACCCCAACTGTCAACCCACAAACCACAGACCAACCACCCCGCCTGTCCTACCCTCCATTGCAATACCCTGCCCTGCCCATCTGGTGTAGGAACTCCTCGTAGCGATTAAGACTCCTGCCCTCGTCTGAACGACCTTGTCAAACGACGTGAGTCTTAGTAAAATTACCAATTTCCGGTTCTCTACTCACCGCAAGATGACGCCAGAAGCCGATCACAGGAAATTGTCCGACGCACGAGAGCCAAGAAATCGTTGCCGTTTGAAGATATTGAACAACTGTAAGCCACACGTCTACCAAGGCAGATTATTCGAATATCGAATATCGTTGATCCGAATATCAAATACCGACTATTCGAGTAGGCGTACAATCTACCGATTATTCAATAATCTGATATTTTGATTATTCAGGTAACAGATACCGGCTATTCAAGTAGACCTGCTATCTACCGATTATTGCAAGATTTCATATCAATTATCCAGATATCAGATACCGTCTCTTCGAGTAGACCCGCTATCTAACGATTATTCGAATGTCGAATGAGATACGGTAGTCTAATTCACAACACCAGACACAGATTATCAGATTCTCGAATATTGCTTATTCATTATTCAATCAATCAATCAATTCACCAGTCAATCAATCAATTCACCAATCAATCAATTCACCAATCAATCAATCAATCAATCAATTCACCAGTCAATCAATTCACCTATCAATCATTCAATCAATTCGCCAATCAATCAATCAATCAATCAATTCACCAATCAATCAATCAATTCACCAATCAATCAATCAATTCACCAATCAATCAATCAATTCACCAATCAATCAATCAATCAATTCACCAATCAATCAATCAATTCACCAATCAATCAATCAATTCACCAATCAATCAATCAATTCACCAATCAATCAGTCAACATATCAAAATTTACATAGCGCCCTTCAGGATCTCTACTCAGAGTCGCCAATAATTGTCAATGCAAATAATACCAAATATCGATCTTTTGAAACTGATCATTCAAGCAGACAATACGGATTTCTCGACTACAAAGCAGATTACTGAATTATTGCCACAATATATTATTATGTATAATCTGTCAACAGATTCGTCTACAGATTGAAGTCTACGTTTTGTATGACGTCATTGCACTGCTCAATCCGTAATCTTTGTCTAATACATGCATACACACGAACATCCTTATCCATAGTATTGCATAAACAGTGATATACTTATAAAGACATAGACCCTACAGTTCTTGATTATGGTTCGGTACAAGGGCGGATAAAAAAAAATTTCGAGGAGGGGGGCAAAATTTTCGAACTTGGAACTTGGTTGGGACAGGGAACAATTTTCGTCTTGGTCGCTGAAAAATCGGATGACTTTTTTAGTCGTACGGACCTCGCAGGCCTATACGAGCCTCGTGAGCGTGGGGGAGGGCCTGCGGAACTACTCATGGGGGAGGGCCAAGTCAACTTTCCGAGCTAAAATAGCTGGCAAAAAATAAAGAAATGTTTAAATGGGGGGATGTCCGGATTGACCCCCTAGATCCGCCCCTGGTTCGGAATTCGTTATTTTGATAATCAGTTTCGATTATTCGCTAATCGGTAATCGGTAATCGTGTGCATCGATCTCAATCGACCGTCACAGACATGGATGACTGATCACCATTGTTATGCATCTGCGGATTGCATATCCTCAACTCATCCAAAACCAGTTTCCATGACAACGGATCTGTGCGAAGATAAAGTCTCGTGAACTTCACCCTCAGCCGCAGTATATTCAGCCTTACAATAATTCCTGACGACGTCATAGCACATTCGGTGTTTTTATATTCTAGCTAGACTCTTTGTTCTTTGCTTAACATTACAGCAGCTCTTTTTGTATATATATAAATATACATATATAAATATATATATAATTATATATCCAAGGCGCTTGTTGAAAAGATAAAAAAGCTCACATACATACATACATACATACATGCATGCATGCATACACACATACATACAAACATACATACATGCATACACACATACAAACATATATACATACATACATACATACATACATGCACATACGTACATACGTACATACATACATACATGCATACATACATACATACATGCATGCATACATACATACATACATACATACATACATACATACATACATACATACATACATACATACATACATACATACATACATACATACATACATACATACATACATACATACATACATACCTATACATACGTATATACGCTCATTGCGCCAGAAAGAGTTACAAGAGAGGAGACCATGCAGGAAGGGTGGGAGAGAGGTTATGGTATAATTTTAAAAGATGTAATTGGTAAGTCAGCCGCTTTTGTACGTATGAGGGTGAAATTGCTGTAAATATGGTGTGAATGAAGAATAACAGAAGCATGCCGACCTATCTACACACACACACATAGGCTACGTAATTGTCTATCTACACTTACCTACCATACATACTTACATACTTACATACTCATTTTTACGCATCTGAATCTGATCGCCTGTCTATGCCATTCGTAACATAAATGAAAAATGTTTAAAGTAATAATATATAAAATGTATCTGTTTGCTCATATTATATAATGATATTTTTGTGCTATTTTGTTATATATCCGTTTGTGTAACTGCTAAGGTTTTGTGCTCTAATAGGCTAGTGCCTGAATGCATTGTTCTTACCAGAAAATGGCGGCGGATGGAAGATTCTCCATTTTACATCGTACTCCTCCAAATCAACAATTCCGTTTTCCCCCGACTAAGAAGCAAGACATCGCCATTGTTTCCATATAATACATCTATATAATTATGATGGGATGTTGAATAAGCCCCACGTCCCCGCGTCAGCAGCCAGCCCTGCGCGCAAGGACAAACCTCTAATCGCACGTCAATAGAAGGATGAATTGGGACGAGGAAGAGCTGCCGCTGTGGTCGCCAAGACCTATACTCTGGCTGCAGAGACAGGCGTCTATATCGCATCATATTCAAACGATCAATGCAGACATGGATTGATTGATTGACTGACTGTGTGCGTTGATTGATTGATTGAATGGCTGACAGGAAGTACGTGGCCATCACGTTACATAATAATTCTTTTTTATGGCGCCTTTATAATCGCCAGAAATTCGTGATGTAAGATTTATGTAGGGTCCGACTGCGAGCTTTTTTAAAATAATGCGAGAAATTATTAACCTTAATTTCTCATATGCCATGGAAATATTTAGCTAATGAACACCACATTTGAATGACGATGAGTCGATGACTTTATTTAATTATAACATTTAACAATGATAATAATAATCTCTCCCTCATCATTTTTTTATTCCTACAATTGAATGTTCTGTCATGTTTTTCTTTTATATTTTACATGAATTACATGTATTGGTGGCCCTATTAGCGGGATTTTCCATCCCTTCTGGGTCTCCCCTTCTTCACCAAATAATGTTAATGTATTATTCAATGCCATAATTGTATCATGTTTGTTTGTTCTTTTGGTTGAGGAAAAAATAAATAAAATAAAATATAAAAAACACCCTATACCAGAAAATCGCAAAAACACGAAGCAGCAGAAGCAGTGAATTTCTAACGATATTTATTTCCATAGCAACCCATCCACAGGCCTGAATACGGGGACCGCCGCTTCTCCGTTTTTCTAGTCCCGACGCGTCCTTGCATTAAGTCCATCGACGTTTCGCTTGGTTTCATCTATATTCAAAGAGTTGTCTGAATACAACAGTATAGCCTACTATTGATCGGTGTCTCTCATATAATAATATATCAGCTGGGTCTTTTTCTGAATGCATTTTTTGCCAAGACATAATATTATCTGTTTGCTTAAACATAGCTACATGTAAGTCAAGCATTTACTAAACTCAGTTAGCCTAGACTATTATAGTGATCATGCATAAGTTCAATGACCGACAATCATTGAAGATTCTTTGACTAAATATAGACGGGATCGTATCCAGACCGAAAATGCAAGAGGTCCTAGAGGATGCATCTACGGCAGACATCCATGATCCAAGCCTGAAAGACCATTGTGAAAATCCTAATATCCTGGTCGTGTGTGTGTGCGTGTATGTGCGTGTGTGTGTGCGTGCGTGTGTGTGTGTGTGTGTGATAGAGACAGACAGACTGAGAAGAGGAATAGACGGTATAGATCGATTACAGTTTTGCAGCTGAATAAGTCATTTGCTTAGCACTGTAGTCATAACCTGACAGCTTCAAGTGTTTATGTGATCTGCCTTTGAACCATGTATACATAATTTTAGTCATTTATTTACCTAAACTCTTCGCGTGGAGTTTACTCGGTCGGCGAATGTGGGTCGAAAAATGTTGGGGTCAGCCATCCTAAACTGTTCATTCTAGTCTACTGCAATAGGAGGCCTACGTGTACATTTATATACCGCCAAAGTTGTTCTTGAAAATAGTTTTGAAATGCAGCTTCTGCAGCCTATGATACAGCATCTTGTACAAGTTCAGCTAAGAAAACGAACCGCTGTAAAACCTCAGTGTTGGCATTGTCAATCAGTCTGCCAAGCAAGGTGTGGAACTGTGGATCACAAGAAATCTTGAATGAAACGCTAAAAGCCGTGGCGTCACCATAGCAGGGCAAGGCAGAGCAAATGTCTTGGGCAAAAAGCCCTTTGCCTTGGTTGTTGCCCTGTCACAAGGCTTTAATATCAGAATGTTTGCCATGCCAAGAATTTTATTATGCGCCTATTTATGATACAAATCGATTCACGCGCATGGTAGCTTGTACAACTTACCTGGCATGCTCTGGCTCCCTGGTTTAAAAGTCTGGCGCCGCCTCTGCTTCCCAGAAACCGGAGATAAATTCTACTGACGAATAATTCTAATTGACATTGGAATTCTTATAGATCGCTGACCTACAGTTGATGACTCAGCAGAGATCATCAATATAACTGAAATGAACTCTGTTATAATATTATATGCTTTTCAGACGAATGAATTTTCATCTATTTATAACTGGGCAGCTTCACTTTAAGCGATGCAACAAACTGATGGCATTTATAATAGCATAATGGAATTCCGTTGTGGTTATTCTAGAATCTAGGTGGAGACACTCTCAACATATATAGTCCCTATACATATAAGTGTGTACATTATACATGAATCATGCATAATATTATACCGAAATGAAGGTTCAGACAAACAGATAGTTTATTGACTGATTGACTGATTGGCTGGCTGAAAGATGACTGACTGGCTGGTTGGCTGACTGTTTGACTGACTGACTCGCAGATACCGATCCAGTTTATAACTATAACAGGCGTAAGATCGTTACTTACAACTCAGGGTACAATTTCCGTTCTATGAGTCTAACCCAAGAACAGTCTTTGGCCTCTGAATCACCAGGTGGCGCAATAAACAACAGACCTCATCCTAACTACTCGACAGGGTCGCTATCTCCATGACGCATGCTCCTTGCTGAAGCAGAACGCAATCATGATTCTGTCATACATAGTTCTCTGTCTGTCTCTCTCTGTCTCTGTCTGCCTATCTGTCTGTCTCTGCTTCTGTCTGTGCATCTGTCTGTCTCTGTCTGCCTCTGCATGTCTGTCTCTGCATCTGTCTGTCTCTGTCTGCCTCTGCATCTGTCTGTCTCTGTCTGTCTCTGCATCTGTCTGTCTCTGTCTGCCTCTGCATGTCTGTCTCTTCGTCTGTCTCTGCATCTGTCTGTCTCTGTCTGCCTCTGCATCTGTCTGTCTCTGTCTGTCTCTGCATCTGTCTGTCTCTGTCTGCCTCTGCATCTGTCTGTCTCTGTCTGCCTCTGCATGTCTGTCTCTTCGTCTGTCTCTGCATCTGTCTGTCTTTGTCTGCCTCTGCATCTGTCTGTCTCTGTCTGCCTCTGCATCTGTCTGTCTCTGTCTGCCTCTGCATGTCTGTCTCTTCGTCTGTCTCTGCATCTGTCTGTCTTTGTCTGCCTCTGCATCTGTCTGTCTCTGTCTGTCTCTGCATCTGTCTGTCTCTGTCTGCCTCTGCATCTGTCTGTCTCTGTCTGCCTCTGCATGTCTGTCTCTTCGTCTATCTCTGCATCTGTCTGTCTTTGTCTGCCTCTGCATCTGTCTGTCTCTGCCTGCCTCTGCATGTCTGTCTCTTCGTCTGTCTCTGCATCTGTCTGTCTCTGTCTGCCTCTGCATGTCTGTCTCTGTCTGTCTCTGCATCTGTCTGTCTCTCCGTCTGTCTCTCACAAGGGGTCGAATCTCCATTAATCGAAATTTCTAAATTTCTAAAGCGCTATTCGAAGCAAACGAAAGCAAAGCGCAGGGCACCAGCTTATTCGCGAGCGATGCGTCGTCTCAGAGGGCTGTCCAGTGTCCAACCAGCGATGTCCAGCGGCGATCAAGGTCCGGTTGCCATAGAGAACAGAGGGGAGGTGGACCGTGGAAGTGGAGATGCGTGGAATTCATTAGGGACGAGAAGGCTTCAAAGGCTCAAAGCTGCGGAATTGCCATGGACGGTTTAGGGTTGGAATTCTTGAAGGACTTGGGACTCTCATTTGGAATGGAATGCCTGTTTTGGATGCTAACTAGAGAAACCTAAGGCAGAGAATGGCGGCTGAACAATGATGCTAACAGGAAACTGAGCATTTGCGGAATTCAGAGCATGTTCGTTCCGTAATGTATAACACGGAACGATTGTGGAACTTGAGGCGAGTATAGTTATAAAGACGTCTTGATTGGTAACGTTATCTAACGTACTACGGCTGGAAAGATTACAGGCAGTTGTAAGTTTATGGATTCGACTTTGGATTGGATGCTCTCTGGTATTGCAACTTTCAGATAGCCTAGTGGTTATCTAAGAAGTGGAGTGCCATGGTAAAGTTCTATAAATGGCAATGCATCCTGTAACGCTGACAGCTCGAGCGAGCGAGTTTTCGATGACTGCAGACGCTTAACTTGGGTCGATTCGAGGGCGAGGAAAATCGAATTACAATTACGAAGCTTGGAATGGGATATTGGAAGTATACAGCGGAATTAGTTTTGAAGTAACGCATAATTATATATCATATAATGACGAAATATACTGTCTACGCTCCGTTCGTAGCCTATAGTGTTTACATTTTACAAACGATTCTAATGTATTCGTCTTACATAAACGTTACGATGAAGCATTCTGAATCCTAAAACAATTGCCAACACTTACATTATTGTTCAACTGGTTTAAAAGCAAACAATTTCATTGTCTTCTATTGTCATACAAAAATTAAGACCACAACTGAAGGCAAGTCAAAACTGGCAATTTTGCAAGACAAGCTGTTAGATTGATAGCCAGCCGTCTGCTATAATATAAATCTTTGAATGAATTAATGCTATGGTTAACCTCTTAACCTTCTTGCAAAGGAAGAGTGCATGCGGTCCACGTTACGCTCAGTCTACCACATCCAATCCTGAGCAAAACACATTTGAATTTAGTGACAGGTTTCGTAATGAGTTGTCTAGAGCTTTGCAATCTAAACTGTGTGCTTTTCTGTTACTCCATTACACAGTAGCTTAAAAACTATTATTGTCAATCCTGCTCTACTGTCAAATTGTAAAATAAGGGCACCGTTTTAAAGTTTATTATAGACGTTGCGCTATGTAAATTTATGTCTATAATTATATTCGAGGGCCACTGTCCTATAAACTTCCCATAGCGCCTCTGAGTAGGCCTAAGCACCTTGAAGGGGCGCTATATAAATTCTGATTGATTGATTGATTGAAACAACCAGCATCAGTTCCATTTACACTACTATATAATTATTAATCACACATGTGTAATGCAAACGCGAGTTCAAGGTTTCTACCAAGAAAGTCAGTGTCTAAATGAAATGAAACTTTGAACTCCATATTGAATCAGACAACCTGAGAGTAATGATGTTTCGTATCGGCAAACCAAGAACCACCCAGGTAAGGCGATATATCCATCTTGTGGGGCGCGGTGGTGTAGTGGTGGCGTCGTTGCCTTGAAGCCGGAAGGTTCGAGGCCCGAATCCACCTCAAGTCGCCGCGTAGGGACCTTGGGCAAGTCCTTCACTCGCAAATGCTCAGCGCTTCGACGTGGAACTTCGATGCAGTGTCCGCTCTGCAGTCGGGAGTGCCTCTGAGTAGAGGGCTTGAAGGGGTGCTATAACAAGTGCACATACAAACAAAAACAAAACATCTTGGTACTTATATAAACTGCATGGGTGTTTCGAAACTTCTATATAGTTCACTTTGATCGCAGGATATATCTAGCAATGCTCTCATACGCTCGATGAAAACACTATATAGGCCTATAGCCCATAAAATTATTGCAGCATTCAACGCATTGGTACAACAGCATGGAATGCATCACATGTATTGTAGTAGTAGTCATTCGATGTTTGCAGGCCTAAGATATTTAAATGACAACATTTTGCGCAAATTGTTAACGTTGGAAAACGACTGTAACTTTTACACTGCTTGATAATAAAGTTTATATTTTAGCTAAGTTTGACTTTGTTTAGTGTGTCAACTGTGTCATGCACATAGGAATCACTTATTTTCATGGTTAAGATTTTGTGTATACACCCATAGTTAAAGTTTAGCATGACAGCTGTTCCCTATAATGTCATCCGTAATACCTTCAAACTCGTGTGGTCCTATTACGTACTCTGGATTCTTTGGGTCTGCCAGATGTTTCCCAATGCCCTGCCATTATTTTGCCAAATTTCCTGTTGCCTGCGCATTTTGGGACTTAACGGATAAAGGATAACGCATATTTAACGGATAAAAGGTAACGCATACCTTCACCAGCTTCACCATCGATCATACGGCTGATGTTAGGGAAGATGAGGATTAGCATGGCCAACGTTTGAATGCATCTGTGACAAAGGAATGTTACAAAACATTTACAGTCCTGATAAATCAGAAAAACAACCAACGACTATAAAAGAGTTAAGAAATTTGAATTCGTTTGACTAAGAAGAAGAGCTATTCTGATATAGTGACCATGAATTCGATTTCTTTGACTCATCAAATGAAATATGTACCCCCTTTTTTTGGAGGCCTGATCTTGCCACCAGCATAACCATGTCATAGACAGGAAATGTTAAAGATTTATACCCAAGTAACAAGTTGGAAAAAATGCCATAATATCCAAGTGTTTAATTCAAACATACAGTAAGCACTTCAGACCTTACTTCCTGAGTAGCCTATTTCATGTCAGGCATTGTAGATAAACAACTTAGGTGGAGAATTTCCACCATTTGTGGAAGAAATACAAGTCAAGAAGCAGATAGTTATATTTATCCAGCGAATTCCGAAATGCATTTGGATGATGCAAACTATTATGGATCATCAAATCTCTTATTAAACTAATTCATTAATACACGGAACCGTATTAGCTAGGACTGCTAGGTAGTTAGTAAAGCGACGTTTAAAAAGAAGCGGAGCTATAATAGAAAATGTCTAATGTTGGAGGTGGGTATCCAATGCTGATTAATTGATGAAACATGTGATCATTCAATTAGGACAAGTTGCTATGGCGCCCGCGGGGAAGAGGCCATAAAGCTCAAGCGTATTGAGGGGTCTACGAGTTCACACCCCACACATATATAAGTAATTTCCGAAATATAGAAACTGATTCTGTATATTATGTATATATAATATATATATAATATATATAATATAATATATATTATATAAAAGGCACATTTCCTTACTTACGTTGTTACAGTAGGAGGATCACTGAAAAGAAAAAAGACAATTCATTACGAGTTTTCTATATTGCACCTCTTCAAGGTAATCTTCTCAGAAAGTAGATTTTTTGTTATTCAATAGTTTAACGTCGTCAAAATATGACATCAAAGGCCGTTGACGATAGTAAACAATTATGTCCAATACAGTTAAAATGCAGAATTCATCGAGTCCGATAAAGACCATTTAGAGGCGTCAAAACAGTACTTTCCAATGTCACAAAAGAGCCTGTCTATAGCTTAACAGCATAATATATTTGAGTAAACAATGTCTATGATACTCATATTGTGATAAGATGGTCTTTTAGACAAGTTATACAATGTTTGCAGCAATTATCAAGCACATACAAATAAATTACATTAAATTAATTCCAAATGAGCCTTCATGATTTACATGAGTCTTTACGCTAGATTTTTGTATTATTGTAGAACAACACTGGTGTCAAGTTTACAATGACTGTACTTATGACACGAGATTTTTATTTAATTTTAATCAAGACACAGGTAAGATGTGATACACACCTTAACAGTAGCACGATAATGAAGAAGTAGACGACTACTTCGACAAACTCCAGAAGAGTAAGAAGATCGTAGCTAAACCGAAAAAAACCAACAACGTTAATTTCTTTTCCTACATGTAAATCACAGAAATATTATAAATTTACATATTAAGTTGATTGCGGGCCAATAAAAGTCCTAATTTGCACTCAGATCTACAGTGATGAAGGCGGAAACGCAGTAGTAGGCAAATACGCACAGCGCACACTCAGATGCATTTTCAGAGTAGCGTTCAAAACCAGGCAAAGGTCAACGTCTCGCAAAGCTCGTAATTGCACCAAGGATTACTAGTTTAGTTAAAATATAATATTTAGCATAATTATTATTTTTAAATATTAAAGAACTGGCATCTCTAACGCCATAATTATATAGAACGCATTTACTTTGGCAATCCTCAAGAATCATTTCTACATATTTCGTTAAAGAAATGACATAACATTTTGATAGTCTAGAGGTGGTCAACATACGCGACCACATATCCGCGGAGTTAGGTCTTATGATTGATCTCTTCCTTAAATCTCGGTTTACACAAAAAATTGAATTTATTCTTTTCCAGTAAGACCACCTTCCAAGACCCATTATTTATTATTCTTAATTATGCCTATATAAGTTGGTGCGATAAAAAAAACTTACAACTTAGCGACCCTCTGACGTGTTAGCGGCTGAACGTCGAAGCTCACCAGATGCAATTTTGACGAGGCAGCTTTGAAAAGACAGCGGGCAGTCCATACGACAAGACTAAATCCGAAACGCCTGTCGAAAACCATTTCACTATAGATGCTTGCGATAATTGATATTAACGATAAAACGAATAGCCAAATGAATATTTAAAGAAGCGACTCCGTTCTGCAGAATATGAGACTATCTGCAGAATAAGAAGCATAGGTAATAATGTTCTGCTCGAACAAGGCAGAATAATTCTTCGTAGGCTTTTATATCAATTGCTCACAATAAATTAGGCGACAGGCATTCCCACTTCCTGATTGTATCCTCCCAATTCAACTGTCGCATTTCTAATCAGAATGAACTCGCCGGTGTGAAAACTAAAACCCACAAGCACCATCACGACATCACTCAATAACTGTAGGATGTTGGCTTAAAACAACTTGAACGAATAGAATGCAAAGTCATACACCACACGCGCACGCACGTACACCCACACACACCACACGCGGGGCGCGGTGTTGCAGTGGGCGTGTTCGTTGCCTTGCAGCCGGAGGGTTGAAGGTTCGAATCCACCTCAAGTCGCCGCGTTGGGACCTTGGGCAAGTCCTTCACTCGCAATTGCTCAGCGCTTCAGTGTGAAACTCCGATGCAGTGTCCTCGCTGCAGTCGGGTGCGCCTCTGAGTAGAAAGCGTGAAGGGGTGCTATAACAAGTGCACATACAAACACGCACATGCACAAACCTACAGCATACTTCAATCATCCCAACGTCAACTGCCCTTCTTCCTCTTTGGAGCAACCACCCAGTCTTAAGACAAAATTTAATGTCCGATCCACCCCGCGCTCTCTCCAGATGTCACCCATTGCAACCTCTTCGCACGTATTAAACTCAATACTGAAGACATATCACATCCCGATATTCTTTTTCTCACTTCTCTCCCTCGTCGATTTTAACCATAGACACCATCCACCTTAGGCATCTGACCGTCTATTCTACTCGATCCTTTTGGATCTTGACATGGAAAAATTTAATATAATTGTAGCTGCCATTGATCATGTTTTGACTAAAGGTCAATGAATCAGCAGGTTCCCACGCCTTCAGTTTTGGGACTGTGTGCATGAAATAAAAAGAATTCAGTATAACGAAGCAAGCCATATTTCAAAACAACTGGTCCATCAAACATACTCGATGACGAGAGACATTGTGCAGAATAATAGGCTCACGCCTGTGTCGACGATTTCGTGGGAAGAGTATTCCTGCCAATGACACAAAATGAAAATTTTACTAATTCTGGAATTTTGAACTTTAAAATAATAATGGCTAAGTAGCCTAAGTTCCAGAATTTCCTACTATCTTCAAGATGTCTTCAAGAACAAAAAAAGTTGAGGTATGGGAAATTGGGAATAGGTTATTCACGGCCGAAGCCATGGCAGGCAAAGTCCTTCGATACTGAGCAGAAAGTTCCATTGAAGATTGACAGAAGGTAGCCTATAATACGACACAAATGTAGGCTCTGCAAGTATGCCTCGACAATACTGGCGCTTCACCTTCATTGGTCCTGCACTTTAAATCGGTTTTCTCCATAGACACATTCTCTGTTATTAACTGGCACCCGAATCACATCATTCGCCATCTTAAAACTGCTTTCTTCCATGGATCTTTCGCGCTGATTAGTGTGCAGTGTGAAATGTGAGAGGCCTTCATAGATCTATAGATACAATACAATACAATAAAGAAGGATACTTTCTATACACAGCCTTTTACAAGCGTGTGAACTGGACAGCACGTGATTAGGACTCGGAGGTAAAATATCTCCACATCGTCCAGAAGATACGACTACAATTATATAGGACGGAGTTTTAGAAGAATTCAGCAATGAAAAACAAATAGTGATCGCGCAGGAAACTTATAGGCCTAATGAATCAATTCTTGATTTTCTACTAAATTTCTATTTCCTTGCCATTATTTCTATTCTCAAGACCACTAATTAATAATCTGGATACGAGACAGATATGCAATCTATACTATACGCAGAGACATGCACAGAATGGTCTTGCAATAGTGACAACGCACTTGCAAACAGGCTACAATGTAATATAATAACGACGTACATGTACTCTGCGTACTCTAATGTATTCTACTTATATATCGATATAATAGAGAACCGTAGCGCACTCACCCACGTGCACCCACCAAACACAAGAGTGCTCAGTAGAAGAACTGAGAACGCCACGAGAACCATAAAGGTGCCTTTGATGAAGAAGCTGTCAGAAGCAATAAATTGCTCACATTTACAAAATCATGAAAGGTTTACCAAATCTATTCGAAGTTATAAAACTAATCTCTGATCATGATTCGTCTGAACATAATCACCTCTATTACAACCCATTGTTTATTCACTTGCATATCACTCAAACTATACCAATCAGTGGCGTAGCCAGGAATTTATGATTTTTTTTTGTCTGGCCGGATGCCCTTTCTGACACCAACCCAACAGTATTACAGTAAATAAAAAGGGAATAAAGTAACAAAGGGAATAAAGTAAGAAAAACAATTGTTACTCCAATTGTTTTGTTTTTTCTTATTTAAGCAGATAAATAACCTTTAAAAACTTTTTCCTAGGCCAATGAGGGGTTTTAACCCCCGAAACCTCCTTGTCTACGCCACTGATTCCAATCATCATCTTCAAAAGTAAAAAACCACCAAAAAGCAAGACAGGACCCAAATTCAAAATCATCTGCAGTGAAAAATCCAAAAACTATTTGGTGCTGAAGGATAAGCTATAAGTCAGAGCTGGCGGGAGAAGTCGTCTGCAAGGTGCCATGGAAGTTATGTGCACCACTAATGAACAATTATTAATTAATTTTGTTTCTAATTAAAAGTAAAAGAGAAGTAAATTGCTATGAAATGTGACTGACCTCGGATGGTCATTGAGATGATGGAAGTCTTCGTAGAATCTCGGCGTCTCCTGGATAAGAAAAAGAACCCATCGAAACAATTTCATTCAAGCAATTCACAGATAATTATCAAAGTTAACATCCTGGTTTTTGTCCAACCTTAGAATCAAGCGTGCATCAAAATTGCTTAATAGTTTTCAGACTTTATTTGATGACTGGTGAATCTTAAATGAGCTTGGTATTAAGCCTACGGATGGAAGTTACGCATGCATGGGATCTGTCAATACTCATTATTTAACCAGAGCGTGTTAAGAAGCTGGCGCGACTTTACCTGGATAAATGCGATGATACAGACAGTGACCGACCACACATAATAAACCCCGATCAGGCTATGCACGTCTTTTCTATTTCTGAATTTCAGCAACATCTTGTTTTTCCTAAAACAGACAAACGAGTCATATGCATCTTGCAAGCAAGTGAAATTTAACCACATGGTTGGCAATATTGAATGCGTGTTTGAATGAATTGTCGGAACACTGATCAACTGGTCTCGTACATGTCCTCAATGTTCAATTTAGCAAATTGTCCTCCACATTACAAGGATGATACATCATCATTACAAGGATGCAAGAGCGGGTACAGAAATTTTCGAGGGGGACCCAAATTTTCGGTGATATTTGCTAGAAAAAATACTGATGACCTTTTTTTAGTCATGAGTCGACGTAATCTAAGCATCTATGCAAGCCATTGATTGACTCATTGATTTAATGCTTGTTAAGGCCAAATGGGAGGGGGGCACGTCCAATGCACTTTTCAAATGGGGGCCATCGGGCCATGGCCGGGCTGGCCCCCTCGATCCGCCCCTGCAAGGATGCATAGGCCTAAGCATTCCTCGTCTTTCAAAGTCGACACTTTCCCGTGGTGATCCTTCGAGCTTTCGACCAGTCTCAAATTTAAAGATGCAATCCAAACAACTCTTCTGAACTTGTCGAATGTGTTCGACACGGTTGACGATGGAATTCTATTTCAACTTATTTTAAGCCCAGACAATTGAACAGGCTCCCTTCTCAACAGTCGTCCATCTTCTCTCAGGGGTGGTAGGCTATCCAACTTCCGAAGTCCTTATAATGACACAGGACTTTCTCTATTGCCTTATCAACTATCCGCGTTAACACCGTGGCCCTAACTACAAAATCAATATACTATCGCAGTACATGTATATTTAAAGGTTCATAAACATTTATAGTTGTACTTTTAAAGCAACTATATCTAGATCTCCAACAAATCAAATGCCTATTGGCGCATATCAGACCAACCAATTATTATTAGAAAAAGGTCTACATGCATTCGTCAAATTAAACAAGTTTCTGAATTTGAACGAGAAATTTAATAAACCGTCGACAAAAAAATAGTCCATTTGTTTCTTAGTTTCAAGAATAAAAAAACCAAACTCTCAATTCTTTCTTCATTAATCCGCATCGTACAAGAACCAACGACATGAACAACAAGCCTTATTATTCTGACCAAAACCCCATTTATTCGAGTGGAAAATAATGTATTGCTGTGTCATTATTTGCATCAAAAGGCATCTAAAATGCCATAAAAGAACTTTCGGTAAAAGTACGTGGTTGTTGACTAGACCCGAACGCTAAATTTTCCAATCATCCGATTGTATATTGCAAAGTAATAGCGTCCAAAATGCGGTTCATCAAAATCATTTATTTGCTGTCAACCATATTAATCACCTAAACAAAATGTAGTACATGTAAGCGAATGAAGCGGTCTTTTAATCAAGCAATGGTTTTAGTTTCATGAAATTTATTTTTCCGATTGGGCCTACACTCGTCCGAGAGAATAGCGTCTCCTTCAAATCAGCGACCTATGAAAGAAAAAACTACGCAGTTTACGCCCCAAAACCCCCGTTGAAGTCGACAGCGAATCTATCCACTTCGGACACACTCGATCTGCAGTCCGTCTTCTAATGTTATATGACGAATACCATTTAATTCTTAGACGAATACGGGTCAATTTCATATATTTGTTACCTTTTAAAGACAACTCCGGAAGTCGACAGCACGTCAACAAATGTATATCCGCGGCGAGGCAATTACGTTGAGTGACGTCACATTTAAGTTAAAACGTGTGTCCTCGTCATAGTTGGTTTCTTAGTATAGTGAAGAATAATAGTACATACAGTAACCTACTATACAAAACAATATACAATACAATTAGTCATTTATAACGCGCTTTAACAAAAACAAGTCTTGCACAAGAGCGCGCTTCTCTACAGATCTAGTTATAATGCAATGAAAACAAATGGGTTTTTAATTTTGATTTAAATTCTGCAACAGATGAGCACTGACGAATGGAAATTGGGAGACTATTCCATTACATGCATATACATGTAAAAGACAAATTTGGAATCAGGATCAAAGCTGATGCAAACCTGATATAGGAGCATCGAAAAGCTAAATCGACTTTTCCAGCTCAACTCAAAAACTTTGAGGTATACCCACTCGACCATGTCCGAATCGACTGTAGCATGTAGGCCTATTTAACCACACGTTGCAAGATAGCCTACATTGGACATAAAACTCTAAAATATTACTTAAATGTTTTATGTTTTCCAAGAAATCGGAGCTTCCGTGACCCAACTCTCCAAGGCATTTAACAAAACTTGGTGATGTAGCCTAGACTAGAGTCTACACTAAGTCTTGTTAAAGTTTAGGGCCTAACATCTCCAGAGCCGATAAATTTAGATTATTTTATTTCTGTAGGCCCATGTACAGTTTCCTTCAAAGATTTCAAAACTATAATTAAAATTATTATTGTATGTCTTGTATTTTCAGTTGTATTAAATGTTGGGGGGGGGGCCCGGTAGAGTAATGGTTAACACGCTGGCCAAGAGTGCGAGAGGTAGCAGGTTCGAGCCCCCGTTGGGCGGATATGCTTTGTAGGCTGCTATTAGCGCCGTGTAATTACAAAGCTGTCTGTTCAGTTAGTAGTTAAGTTTAATTAAGATTACTGTATAACTTGTAAATGTAAAGCGCAGTGCGTCTTGCAGGCGCTCAATTAAAGAAAAGATTATTATTATTATTATTATTATTAAAGATGCTTCATAATCATATGATATATACTTATATAGACACTCGAAAATAGTAGATCTGTAGGCCTATCATAATCGAAGTGACGTCACAATGTGCCTAGCTAAATAATCTAAAAAATAACATTTACATAGTAGATCTGTAGGCCTATCAGAAACGAATTGACGTCACAATAGGCCTAGTTTTGTATGCCCATGCAGAATGAACTTTTATCATGGTAGATGTGCATCATAATCGAAGTAGCGTCACAATAGGCTTTGTTCAAATTTTCAAAATGAATTTCTATTAGAGTTGATATGTTTCATAATCGAAGTGACGTAGCAATTGACCTAGTTTAAATTTTCAAAATGAGCTTCTATACAAACAGATTTTTATTACAATTGAAGCGACGATACAATAGGCCTAGTTTTGTATTCTCAATATGAACTTGTACTAATATCATATAGTAGATTTGTTTCATAATCAGAGTAACGTCACAATAGGCCAAGTTTTATATTCTCAAAATAAACATATATAACAATAGCTATGTATCATAATCGATGTGACGTCACAATAGGCCTAATTATATTCTGAAAACAAAGATCTGTACGGTATCATAATCGAAGTGACGTCGCGATATGTGTAGTTTTAGGTTCGCAATCGAACCTCTGTAGATCTAATAATCGAAGTGACGTCACCGAAGGCCAAGTTTTATATTCTCAAAATGAACTTATATTATAATAGATATGTAATATTATCGAAGTGACGTCACTATAACATTAGTTTTGCATTCTCAAAATGAACTTTTATTGTAGTAGATGTGTATCATAATCGAATTGACGCCACAATAGGCCTAGCTTTACGTCCTCAAAATGAACTGTCTGTAATATTAGGTTTGTAACATAATCGAAGCGACGTCACAAAAGGCTTTGCTTCTATTCTTAAAAGGAACTTCCGTAATAGCAGATTTGTATCGTAATCGAAGTGACGTCACAATATGCCTAGTTTTATATTCTTAAAATTAACTTCCATAATTATTGTAGATTTCCATCATTAATCGATGTGACGTGAAAACAGGACTTGTCTAATGATCTCAATATAATCTCAAACTTGGTTTATTTTAGTTGGTTAATCGAAAAGAAGCTGTTCACTCTTGTTTCAACGCATAGGCGGAGACCTGGGCCGAGAATTGGGGGGGGGGGGACGGAAAGACGCGAGATTTTCCGGAAAATTTCTGACGACCGGCGAAATCTCGGAAAAAAAGTTTTTTTCGCCGCCCAAAAAGTTGATGACCTTTTTTTAGTCATCCGCCCAAATCTCGACGATATTTTCTATTTTCGCTGCCAAAAAAGTTACTGACTTTTTTTTAGTTTTGACGCTCAACGATTGGGGGGGGGGAGGACAAATGCATGGGCCGTCCCCCCAACACTTTTTGGGGGGGGGGACCGTCCCCTCTGTCCCCCCTAGGTCTCCGCCCATGTTTCAACGTCAAATAGATCGCCTGTGTGTTGTCGTCAGAATAAGCTTATAGCCGAAGAAGAAATCCCTTTGAACCGTTTGCTCCTGACACGTTTGACCTTCAGCAAGTCAATGATGGTTTCTGATGGTGTGTCGGCTTTTGGCAGAGCAGCGATAGCCTACACTTCGTATAACCGGGTTAAAACTAACGCTGCATACTACCTTGATGTTGTTTATGCAGAAATTGCAACCAGATATCCGAGATTTGTCCGGTTATTAGTCTTTTCATTGCAGGATGTTGCTCAGTGGCGGCGACAGAAGGCTAGGGAGGCTAAGCCCCCTAAAAAGGCCATCTGGTTTTTCTTGGCATGTAAAACTGAAATTTTGGCTGACGAAAAAGAAAATTTCCTCCGCGAGGATTCAGCCCCCAAAACTTAAATCCTGGATCCACCACTGACGTTGCTCCCGCTAACCTAGATGGCGATATACTGTTGAACTTCTTACAGACAAGACTCCAGAAGTCATACTCCCTTCACTTTGGCCTCCAAATAGCTAGCCAACCACTTAATCCCGTGGACTATAAAATCTGGTCTGTGATGCCAGAGAAAGTTTACAAGACAGAGGCACGCAATGTCGTTGAACTTCGCCAGCGTATAATGCAGGCATGGGACGAATTTGATCAAGCTGCATTCGATCCAGCAATTAGTCAGCGGCGAGCGCGTAGGCTATTTGTGCGTGTGTGTTGAGGCCGAAGGAGGACATTTTGAAGTTGAACATACATTATTACCACAAAATTTAATGATAGTTATTTGCTTCATGTCCTTTAAACCGAAGTGTCACGGTGTTTAAAATGTACAAATTATTGCATAAATTATCGAAACAATAGGAGAGATTAGGTTTTTCCGCCCCCTGTGTATTTAGTAAATCCGTATCATAATCGAAGTGACGTCACAATAGACCTAGTTTTACGGCTTAAAAATAAACTTCTATAATAGTAGATCTTACTTATAATCGAAGTGACGTCACAAAAGGCCTAGATCATTACTGTCTCATTATGAACTTCTATTATAGGAGATCTGAATCATAATCGACGTGACGTCATGGCACAATAAATCTATTTTATATTCTCAACACGAACGTCTGTGATGGTAGAGCTGGATCATAACCACAGTGACGTCAAACTAGGTCTAATAGGCTGTTATGCTATCAAAATGAACTTCTTTAAGAGTAGATCTGTATAGTGTATAATCGAGGTGACGTCACAGTGGGCTTAGTTTCATGTTCTTGAAATGAACTTCCAATAAAATTGTTATATGCTCTTATAATATTCCTTACTTGCATAATTTTCTACTATTCCGCATTGGCTAATTGGATTACAATTGAAACTTTAAAATAGCGTGAAAGATTATTATTAGGCAGATCTTCTTCTTCTTCTTCCTTCAACCTTCCTCGACACGAGGGTTGGTCGCATTTTGGACAGTTCTTCTCCATCCTCTCCTGTCTTCGGTTGCTCTCAACAATTGCTCTGTTGTTAATCCCGTCCATTCACACATGTTGTCCCACCACCAGGCAGATACGGTATTATATAATTAACACAGTTTGACGTCAAATTTCCTGTTCTGCAATTAACATTCGACTATTTTTATGATGTCGCATTATGTAGGGATAATTGCTTCATTAAAGCTCTGTTCTCTAGACTATTACAGGACCGCAATAAATTTTAATTTGGATAGCGCCATAGCTTTAATGCTCAAGATGTAAATGTAGCCTAATTCGACGCTCGCTAGTAAACTAAAATCATATAAAGACCCATATAATTACAGCCAAGTGGCAATATTTAGTATAGCCTATACATGCATCGTTTATTCCAGAGATACATCGGGTAACCTACAATGTCATGTACTTCTGCGTGTGTGTCAATTACTTCACTCATGCATTCGCCTTAAGACAATGCCTATAACTGATTTGTGCATATAGAATCCTGACTTCTGCCTGTAAAACTCAAGGTGTTTCCTGTAGTTTAAAATTTAAACTACAGGAAACACCTATTTAATAGGTGGCATGCCCTATAATTGTTCCGTAAGTAGACAAAGTAATAAATTGCTTAAGTCGACCAAAATTAATTGCTATTGAGCTGATTTCTTCACAGGAGTTCACCTATGATCTGTGGACGACTTACTGTCTTACTTCTCTGCAGTATAGGCTACACTTGGCCCGTCCGAAGTACTGTTGACATCTTCGGCTTAACGCTGGCCTAGTAGTTCCGCAAATATAGACATATCGGTTAAAACCAAGGGTTTTCTCAAGAGAACTAATATAACGGGTCATCAGTCGGTCTACAATAATCAGAACGTGTACTATAAGATGCGTGGTTTTGGCAACTGTTTCTGAATGTTGGTGAATTTATTGATCTGAGTCAGATATTGGTAAAATCCAAGCAGGTCAGTTTCTAATCGCTTGCAGTGTAGATCGTAGATTTGTCTGTGTCTCTGTAGACAATTATGACTGGCTAATGAATTCTAGGATCATCCCGATTTATGATTGAGATATTAATTCATTCGTGGATTAATTATGTAAACTATTATGTATTGGCGCACGCACAAAGGGTCAAGAAGGGCACTTGGTACCTGAAAAATTGCATCTTCCAGCTGCTAGACTACTTTTTTTAGCTTTTAAAAAATTTCTTCGCACTGTGGCACTGATGATAGGCCTAACATAATACACGTTTTATTACACACATAGTGAATCTGAAAAATCTACATCAATTGGTGAAAAATTCTATGAAGAGGCCTAATACCCATTTGACCGGGACCAATGTGTATGCCCCTTCTGCAAAAATAACTGCGGGCGCATAATTTTATGTGCGTTTTATGCGCAAAATGTCTTGATTGCCTCTGGAAAGACTTTTGCTAAAGGTATACACCTATTAGGCCTTTAATATTATTGTCTTACACAAATGGGCCTAGTCAGCAGGGCACAAAGCCTAGTCGTGATTCAATATCCACGCATTGAAATGAAAATTACAATTTTCTATCACTGCTATTGCTATCACTTAACATAAATGTGTAATACTGTGTATGCATCCGATCACACGTGGTCTTATTGCGTCTTTAAGAGACTTAAGGTTTCCTATTAGCTCAATTTTTTTAGTTTGTTTTGCCACCAGTTAAAAACTCGGGTGCTGACCTATACAGTGTACACATTTGACTCAGTATCCAAGACAGTTTCTAAGATGATAAATCAGCGAAAGAATAGCCAGAAAAGCCTCTGAAGAAAGATTTAGAACTCGACTGTGTACTGACGAGGATTGACTGTGGGTGGTCAAGTTTACTGAGAGATGTTCTAAAGGTCCTCACAGAGATAGGGCAGCCCCTCGCGGTAATGCCTGCCAGCGTGGTGTGCATAGCCTTCTGCATTGCGCTAAATTTACAGTAGGACTTTGGGACGTTGCTTTCTAAAATTAAGCTTATATGTATCCTTGGGAAATTGCGAAATATGTAACATATGTATGCTATATTATATGCCCTTGTACCTCAATCTGCTCTCATCTGCTACAATAAGATGAACCATCAATTCTTTAAGTAGGAGTATTGCATTGGAAACGGATGGAAAGTAGGCCAGATGCGTTGATTTTACCCTGGCAGCCAAGTTGGTTAGATCCACGTTGCAATCATGGGTCAATTCTTTATGGTGTCAGGATACTCGAGGTTTGAAGCAAGCATCGTGTAGTACTCTAGTACAGTAAATATACCGATTGATTCAAACCATGCGCATTTTGGGGAATTTTTTGTACGTTAAATTGCAATTGCAATTGCTTTGGTTGAACATTTCAGTCTCTTATATGCATCCGCTCATACCATTGCCGTCTCTATAGGCCTAATTGGATTACAATTGTACCTTTAAAATAGAGTCAAACCCATCTCTACAATTAGCAGATACTAGACAATTAAAATGGTCAGAACTAGAAATCTACGTGGTACGAATTATGTAAAAAAAAGTACTTAGGCTAACCACTTTATTCTCCCATGCACGCATGATTACCGATTACAGATGACTGTCTCACTATCGGAATGAATCATTAAAGAACTCCAAGCTAATAATTATATGGGTTCAATGGGCATTCGGTATCAGTTATGCGAGCATATCAGTTGTCATGGTTACAACTGACGTCAAATTCCTTCAATAAACATAATTATAGGTCTATCCTGACGCAACACTATCTGTAGTTTATCCGTTAAGATAACTGCCTCAATCAAGCACTATTCTCTCTGGCAGGGCCGCAATTAATCGTAATATGCATAGCGCTATAGGAATGTGTGGACCATTTTGGACAAAACAGCAGCGCAATGCATTTTAACGATTTATTTTAACAATTGCATTTAATTATTGCACGAACGGCGACGTCAACAAATAAATAGACAATGTAAGTGACGTCAAAACTCTCGCAAATTCCTAATAATGTAGGCCTAATGGTTGTGGTTTCTGCTCAGTGGTTTCGCCAAAGCCCTTAGTTAAGTCTTTAGTTAAGTCATTAGTTAAGAGTTGTTTTTCTTGTTATAATTATACAGAAATGTCGATTGCTTAATAAAAAAAATTCTCTCTCCCTCATCATTTTTTTATTCCTACAATTGAATGTTCTGTCATGTTTTTCTTTTATAATTTACACGAATAATGAGTGGCCTTATTAGCGGGATTTTCCATCCCTTCTGGGTCTCCCCTTCTTTACCAGATTATGTTAATGTATTATTCAATGCCATGATTGTATCATGTTTGTTTGCCGTTTTGGTTGAGGAAAAAAAAATAATAAAAAATTTAGATGCAGGAAATTTAGACTGAATACTATTACGGACTACATGTATCTATTATAATTTGATTGCTAAGAAGCGGTTTCTTGAAGCAGTAGGCCTAGCTAGGAATCAACATCGGCGTCCGCCGTGAAGTCTAATGAATAACTGATGGAGGAAACCAGAATCTCAAGATCAGTGTCTGCACAAGAGCATGTTGCTATATTCTGTTTTGTTGTGTTCTGTGGTCATTAAATTACCAGTGGCGGCGCCAGGATTTCAGTTTGGGGCAATTGGGGGGCTGAAATCCCGCGGCAAAATTTGACATTTCCATCCGCCAAAATTTCTGACGACCTTTTTTTTTAGTCATCGACCAAAATCTCATGAAAATTTCCATTTTCGCCGCCAAAATATCTGAGGACCTTTTTTTAGTCATCAGCCGAAAATTGTGAATATTTCAATGTAAAATAATTAAGATGGCCATTTTTTTTTGGGGGGGGGGGGGGCTGAGCCTCTTCTAGGGGGGCTTAGCCCCCCACACCCCCCCTAAGGCACGTGAAGCCAATTCTTGTAGCAAATAATTATGACTGAAAATAAAAACGAGTAGAGAGGTAGAGAATCGAATGTTAAAGTTATAGGCCTAATTATCTCGGGTACCCGGTCGTTCTGCAGTTCAACTGTTAGGCTATTTCCAAACGCGGTTTCTTAAGAAAATGGTCTAGGGCCGAATAAAAACATGTGGTGGCCCTGTTCTTATGACTGTGGGTCCTTATGGGACTCCACATGATCGCAACAAAAGGACGAATGCTATAGGCTATTCAACAACGGAATTTTTAAGCAATGCCAAAAGAGATGTGCATAAATGTGCACGTATAGACATTTAGAAGTCGACCATTAAAGACTGTCCATGATGCCATGAAGTGAACGTTATTAATTACACGAATATGATCTCTGCAAAAATCTTTATAGTTTGTCAAAATGGTAATTACTCCCACGCAGCACGAAAACAATATAGACCTAATGTTTTGTTTCAGGTTTTAGAATGGAAATGTTAAACTGTAATTTACGCTATTTAATGCAACTATAGTAGGCTATACGTATGCAGTTACACAGAACAATGATGATGACGGTCTTGCATATAAATTGGATATATAGGCCTAGCTGCAAAATTTAATAAAAGTTCAACTTTACAAACTAGTAGCCTAATTCGTAAAAAGAACAAGCGTGTACTGTTCAGTGTAGGCTTCGGGATAACATGACGGCATTTTATAATGCACCATTATTATAGTACCTGAGTTACGATCAGGTGAAGTAGTAGGCTGAGTATATATAGGCCTATTTTAAAAAGTCAAAAATTGATCTTAGGCCTACCACGATTTATCGCTGAGTTTAAGATGAATCTGCCTGATAGCTGAAACTCCAAATAAGGACAATCCATAACTGTAGGAAAATTTTGTATGTTAAAATGAATAGTTTAAAACAATTTGATCCTGGGTTGTGCCCATTTTTAACATTGGGCTTTTTGACAAAATTAATAACTGAACAATTGGCGGACTTCAATTACTCAGCGTTTCCTTTGCTACTAAGCTTCAGCTGCCTCTTATTTTCTGATGATTTGCAGTAGGCCTACTTCTATCAGCTGCCTCAAGTCACAAATTATGTCTTGTGACTCTTGTAATAGTTCGTGAACAGATAAGACGAGGAAATGCTGCTCTAAAGGACAAACAGGTCTTCGCCCGAGTTTGAATCGAATCGATTTTTGATCACGATTGCTTTCGAGTAAAGATTAAGATCAATGGTTGACAGCAATGTCATCTGCATCTGCTCTATTTATAAAGAAAACACTTTGGTTGGTCAAGTGGTTAGTTGGCCTATATACCTCAGCGCAGATGAAAATTAATCATCGTATTTGCTTATGATTCAGAGTTGTATTTAATATGGCTCAAACTTTCACAGTCAAAAATCGGTGGGTGGTCTCACTAAAAGTGAAATAACTTTTGTCTGTTTGAAATATTTTGATGAAATCTGGCAATCATGTGTAAATAGTCCATGAATTGTCTTTAAGCCTGTAGAATATCATTTCGAAATTCTTACTTCTGGCCAGGATAATTGCAAAAAATCTTAGGGGGTCTTTTTGGCCCACCCTGTATACATTCATTCGTCATTACCCCATCTATCTCCATTCGTCTGGGTCTTTCTCCTGCCTTCCCTTCCACTCGGCCCTCGGTTTTAGTCCTCAAAAGTCTATAGCAGACACATGCATGATGCATAGACCTACATGGGCGCCAACAGAAATTTTTGCAGAGGGCAAAACACAATGGCCAAGGTTAAAAACTGTTGGCAAGAGGTTGAAAACTAAGTATGAAATTCAGAACGAGGATATGTTTCATAGTAGTTTCTAAAAGTGTAGGTGTATCAGCTTCACCTTGTCTATCATTTGTATCATTAGTGATTCATTGCGAAGAAATTTGTTTACAGCTAAAAAGTAAAAGTTAAAAAACAAACCGACAATTTTCCAGAGGGGTGGGCAAGTGCCCCTCTTAGCCCTATGTGCGGGCGCCCATGCTACTGACGATGCTATATAAATTGTCTGAATTACATTACATTACATTACATGCACTCGGGTCTAGGGCAATTACCCCCTGGACAATTACCCCCCGGACAATTACCCCCGACAATTACCTCCTGGACAATTACCCCCAGGACAATTACCCCCCGGACAACTACCCCCCGTACCAATTACCCCCCGGACAACTACCCTCCCGTACCAATCACCCCCCCCCCGGACAATTACCCCCCGTGCCAATTACCCCCCGGACAATTACCCCCCATAACAATTACCCCCCGGACAACTACCCCCCGTGGCACAGTGTGAGCTTGTTCCCTCATGCTTAACTTTGTATACGTGTGAGGGTCCTGAGGGAACGAACATTCAATTTTTCGGAATGAATGAATGATGAATGAATTCTCATGGTCATGGTCTTCGCATTTGCCTGTCCTAAAGTAACGTTACTGTGTCGATATGGAAGTTCGTTGGCTTTATCCAACGGGAACAGGCCTTACAAGAAGTTCATTGTAGCCAATCTCTGGCTGGTCATCCACCACAACCGACAAGGAAGAAATATGCGGACACAAATGCAAGGATTCTGGCAATCGTTCGCAAATACGACACGCACAAGACCATTGACTACCTTCGTTGAATTGCTCATGACCTCGCTTTTTAAACTAACTTAATCCAGACCTCTATCGATATCATTTAAATATTTTATTAGGCAGGTGTTACAACTTATCAGGCAGACGCTACAACTAGCTTAGCACGGTAGCACTGTTTTTATATTGGATTTTATTTAACATTTAAATATTTTATTAGGCAGGCGTTACATCTAGCTTAGAACCGTTTTTATATTGGATTTTATTTAACGTTAAAATATTTTATTAGGCAGGCGTTACAACTAGCTTACAACCGTTTTTAAATTGGATGTTATTTAAAAATAAAATATTTTTATACAACTAGCTTAGAACATTTCACACTCACTTGTGTTAAACACGACAGACTTCTTAATTGGGGGGTAGTTGTCCGGGGGGTAATTGGTATGGGGGTAATTGTCCGGGGGTAATTGGCACGGGGGGTAATTGTCCGGGGGGTGATTGGTACGGGAGTAGTTGTCCGGGGGGTAATTGGTACGGGGGGTAGTTGTCCGGGGGGTAATTGTCCTGGGGGGTAATTGTCCAGGGGGTAATTGTCGGGAGGTAATTGTCCGGGGGGTAATTGTCCAGGGGGTAATTGTCGGGAGGTAATTGTCCGGGGGGTAATTGTCCAGGGGTAATTGTCCTGTCACCCATGCACTCATATCTTCTTTGACCGTGACATGCAAATAATCTTCTTATAGCTACCTTATTGCCTCGACCCCATTCATTTTTCAATTTATTTTGGTGTTGAGATCGTGGCTTTATTGCTATCTTAGACTTGTTTAGGTACTTTAAGCTAAGGGTTCTCAATCGCCAATCGCTCTACCTGTTGTTTTCTGATCACTTACAGTGGACCTACTTACGGATGAAAATAAGGGTTTCTGTAACCTCGATGTTATCACCAGCACTTCACCTGTGACTGGCTGTGAGTCTCCGATTCTATGACAACATTAATTAAAATACAATGAATAATTCATGAATTAATAGGCCTATCAGCTAAGTAAACTTATGGAGTTCAACGCCGCATACATAAAATGATTTATTTATAGATTCATCCATGAGTTGATTCCACGTTCATACCATGGTGACGACGACGACTACAAACACTATGTAGGTCAAGGTGCGCAACTGATATTTCACTGCTATTGTCTTCAACAGAGTTCTGTCCGCGATGGCATCGACTGTAGGTCTACAGCAGCCAAGGAGAAGCCTGTCCGGAGATTCACTGTCCCTCATGTGCTCAGACTTTGTTCATCTGCGGCAACATTTTCCAGCAAAGGAAATATGCCAGGAAAGAGGCACCATGCAATCAAAGTCGTCTGCCCACTCTGCAGATATACGACATGGAAAAAACCTTAACTACTCATCACTGGATTCGAAAAGGACATTCCAGTCTCCACAAAAATCATCCCGTTTATGTGATTTGTTCTCGAGAGAAATTACGGAGAAGATAGATAGCAAATCGCTGAAAGATAAGAAGAAACCAACTTCAAAACAGATTCTGACTCTCATTTGTAACTAGAATGCTTTTTACATACTAGTTACTTTGTTTTGTTTTTGTCGATAGTCTTTTTTTGATGTCGTATGTGAAGTTTTTATATGTGATACTTGTTCACCAGAGTGCTGTTTTGCAACTGGTTGCATTAAAGAATATACTTACTTACTTACTTACTTACTTACTTACTTTTTTCTCTCAGATTACATGGATGGTTTGGGAAGTCTACAACATCCTGATGCAAATGGAACAGCACATTCGAAACGTTTACTGACAGATCAGCGCGACGGAAATATCAAACACCCTGTGACAAATTCACTTGGGTTGGGAGCAGCTCGATCGATTCGAGTGATACATGCTCCGAAGCTGTTGTCGAACGGTGGAAGCGATACACCAATACGCTTCACGGATGATGATACTACGAGAGAGTCATTGCATGAAGATAACATGGACCATGACCTTGAAATGAACATCGTACAAAATGACGACGACCTTGCAGCAAAGAATCGCCGTGACCTTGATGAAAATGTTGGAGAGTGCGCCAATGGAATGTCCAGCGTCACGGAAACTTTCCATGACAACGCAGAGGATCACGCAGCAACTGATTCCATGACAACCCTTTCCACGACAAACGGTTCCACAGCAAGTTATGCCTTAGCTGCAGATGTCTCACTTCATCCAGATCAAGAAAATCGTAGTTTGGGAAACTTTAACTCCATGAATAATGATGCTAGAGCAAACCACCGCGCGCAGGAGACTGGTATGACAGTTCGTAGGCTTGATATTTCGTCTCAAGAAAGGATTGGCAGCGATGATATGAGTGGGAACATTGTTGACCATTCACCAAGTGTTAATGGAGATGTGCTGAAGCAAGGATCCAACGGTGTGGAGGATCATCACCTAAGACGAGTCATACGGGTAGTATCGCTAACGGACAAGGATTTCATGTCAAGGACAAAACGCAACTACACAAACTGTCGAGTTAGTAGAAGTCACTCAACATCTGTTCCGCACGAAAAGACATATGGATCAACCAACGGAGGAGATGTTCCACCCAGTCAACCGATAATTACCAGATCGGACTGCGTGGTTCAAGAAATTGCATTACAATCAAAACTCGAAGAAGCCAACGCTAAACGATTTGGGATGCCTGCTTTTGAGGAAGTGTCAAGAAAATCAGAAAATTGTGTAAGAGTAGAGTTCGATGTGAATCTTCTGCCACAGACCATTGTAACTGGAGTTGGAGGCCACGAGTTGTGGAGCACAGAGAAAGAGACTTTGATTATCGAAAAAGTTCAAGGCAAGGACCAGTTTGCTTCAAGTAGGCCTATAATAAAATCCATCCTCACAGGAAATGAGAGTCTGACTAACCCGGGATCAAGAGAATTGGAGTCAAATACGACAGTCGTAGACGGTGAATGGGTATTGCCAAAGATCTACAATGAGAAAGAATATTATATTCAAGAAAAGCAGGATCTCGTGCAAACGAGAGTGGCAATGAAAATGGTTTCAGAAAATGAAAAGCAAAATCCCAATTGTAGTGATGAGCCTGAACGCGGATTGGTGACCGTCAGCAGAAACAACCAACTTCCGCTTCACGATAAGTCAGATATCATGCATGTAACTGATACAATGAATTCTGAATATATCGACGAAATCTTACAAAACAAAGACCATGAAAACATCGATAGCTTTTCACAAATCAATAATTTAGACAGTCATAACTTAGACTTGGCTGAATTGCCCAATGAGTCATCATGCGCAGGGATATGCGAATCACGTGTTGGCATCGAACCCCTTTATGATGTTGGTAAAGAGGCAAGGATTTCTGTCGCAAATGTAGCCACAAAAATGGACATTACAGAGACGTGTCTTCAGAGTTCAACAAGGATGGTGGAAGGCACATCACAAAGTTTAGAAGAAAAGCGAGACAGCCAGGATCCTCAGCCACTCAGCAGCGCCGTGAAAAGCGAAGCACGCTTCGTTAAGAAACAGAGACCCACCAGGAGGGTAAGAAGAGCCATGACTGTCTCAGCAACGAGCGATGAAATCACTGAGGCCTTGTGGAAGTTCATTGAGGTTTCAGCTGAACCAGGACGCAGTAAAGACGATCTTGCACAGCCCGAGCACAACCGGAACGTCACTGGGCCGTCTTGCAAAGACGTCGCACGGACCGCCAGTGAAGATGATCCAAACAGCAAAGAAGATTCATTGGGATCAGCGAAGATTCATGCACCAGAAAGAAATAATTACATCTCAGATCCGAAGCTTTGTATGAGACTGCCCTTCCGCAGACCGCTTACGCGCAGTAATACGGTCATGACCGATGACAGGAGTTACCTGAAGCAGCTCTCAGAAGAGGTCAGATCATTGCTGATTCTAGACGCTCGACAGAGAAAGCTAATCGCAGACAAGACCATCAGAGGATATAAGACCAGCCCGAAAGAAAATCAGTCAGAGACTGACGACGAAAGAAAACTGATACCCTCCAACAGGTCCTCAGAGAAAGTGATTTGCCCTCGCTACCTTAATTCCATCGATATCCTTAAGCTTGAAACGCTTCCATTAAAAGGCAGGGATCTCGGAAACGCCCTGAGTAAGGAAGGAAACGGTGAGGCTGATAAAATCCATAGGGAAGAGCTGAGGGAAGAGACGTCTTCAAAGCTTGCCGAAGGGGTATCTCCGGCCGACCACGAACTCCCTGAAGTAACCGACTCCGTCGTAGTTCACGAATTCACTGAACTGATCAGTGCATCAGCGATCACCAACGATAACACGTGCATCTCAAGTGAATTACCAAACATGGGAAGTCTCCTTCAAAACGGAAGCAATGACGACCTGTTTGAATCTGGCGACCTGTTGACCCGCGCCATACGGAGCATGGCAATACTGGCGGTAACCGAGCAGTATATGAAGCAGGTTGAAGCCCAAGCAGCAGCTGAGTATGAAGCATTACGCCGCAGACCAAGGAATGATGGGAAAGTGTTTCTGCCACGGAGGCCGCTCCACCAGAAATCTCTTCCTGAGAATGACACCGTCCCGCTGACATAAACAAATCTGGAGTCGGATCAAAAACTAAGAGGACAACGAAATATTTTAATATAGCTTTTGACACCAGCATTTTTTGTCCAATTTTGCATAATACGATCAAAATGACCAGGGAAAGAAATTAACTTACACTCAGTGCAGTTTCGTTTATGTAGGCTAGAAATGATTAAAGTTTGCTGTAGTGTAGAGTATACACTCAAGAGACTGAAGCGATGATCATGAACTATTATGCACTGTTGTAGTAGTCATAGCTATTGTAGCCTACTACTACTGCTGCAACTACTGCTGCTGCTGCTACTGCTGCTACTACAACTACTACTTCGACTACTACTACTACTACTACTACTAGTTCTGCTCGAACAGCAATAACTACGACTACTAGTAGTACTACTACTATGCTACCACGACTACCACAACAACAACTACTACTAATGCTACTATCACAACGACGACGACAACTATACCACTGCTACTAGTAGTACCATTATTACTACCACTACTACAGTAGCTAATACTACTACTATACTGTAGTAGTGGCAGTAGTAGTGATAGCAGTTGCTAATCGTAGTAATTTCAACATTAGTGACAGTTGTAGAATAGTGTAGGTATTAGTTAGTAACTTCCATATCGCCGATGTCTTAACCGCTGCTGCACCAAACGCAAGTCGTCACGATCTCTGGTCAACATACATAAAAGATCAGTGAACGTGATATAGCCTACTGCTCCACTTTACATTGCCCTAAGTTCTATCAAACGCGGATTGCCATTATTTTTAGGCTATTACTCTCACCACTAATGTCACTAATCACAGTAATAGGTCTATTACTGTTTTCACTGCTATTTGTCGAATGGAAATGCAAAGAGACTATTTCGAATTTGAGCAACTTTACGGTATGTTCGTTCGTTAACGAGTTTGGGTTTGTCATTTACCTCAAAAAATCGTTCGATATAGACTATCGCATAGTAGGCCTATTTTAACATAGAAATGCCATAGCTAGGCTACCGATTAAGACGACGAGACAAATTGTATGATTGTGCTAATAATATAATCAGAGACTTACGAATAAACTTTGTTCAATGCACATTGTCACCTTATTGCTTAGAGACTGTTTTAAACGAGATTATCTAGATTCTAGAGGCAACCTTCAGCCCAAGAACAGATTTTAGTATTTTAGCTTCCGACATTTTTGCAGAAAATCCACCCAATGATGTCAGTAGAACCCACATCTTTCCACTCGTTTGCGACTGGTCTTATAATAAATGATAATTATTATGCAGTTTTATTTTCAACATTTTCTATTTGTCTGTCTTTAATCTGTTCTTTTATATGACTTGCCTCGACTGCGTTACATTAGTTTATCCTCAACTGTTACAGTAGTTGTAGCCGTTAATCGGTTTATCGGATTACTGCGCAAGTAAAGCACAGAAATTGTTTGGAATTAATCTAACTAGATGCCTACTATCAGAAATGTCACAGAGGAAAGATAGATAAGAATAGACAGTATCACATGCAGAACTGATAATGAAGCATTCCGTTTCGACGATGTAGATAATTAGTGAGATCGACATTATGGTGATTTATGGTAATTGTCAAATTAACTGCAGTTTGTTTTTTAACCCACGTGCTTTGCGTTCGTTTATTGCAGTGACCCCACTTCAACGCCTGATGGCGGGAAACGATCGTGCATCAGAACGCTTGTCTTTATTTCCTTATATGACTGTCTGTCTCTGTCTCTGTCTCTGTTTCGGTCTGCCTTTGCGTGTGTTTAAATTTTAGGCAGGTCTGGCAGAGAATCGTCGTCAAGCTAAAGGCATGAGAGCACAGATGAAGTCAGTTTTAATTATTGCCATGCTTAACAGCGTAGTCTACTTTCACTGTAGGTCTACAGTTTGCGTCTCCGAGCAGTATAATCTCAAAGTTGGATAATCATTATTTTTGCGTAATCATAACATACAATCTTCTAAGCAAAAAACATACCTCTGCTCTCAAATACAATACAACTGGACACTTTTTTGTCGGAATCTGAGACAAGTAATGATGATAATGATGACGACGACGATGACGATGACGATGATGATGATGACGATGATGATGATGATGATGATGATGACGACGACGACGACGACGACGATGATGATGATGATGATGACGACGACGACGACGACGACGATGATGATGATGATGATGACGATGATGATGACAACGACGACGACGACGATGATGATGATGATGATGATGGCGACGACGAAGACGAAGACGACGACGATGACTATATTGTTTGCGCAGACAACTGAATCAGTCGCATATACATGACATTGTGTTCCTTGTCGAGCGTATGTTCTGTGGTGGAATCAAATGGTCTCCAAGAGAGTTTGCAGCATGGTCTCACAATTGAAGGTTGACGATATCGGAGAGTTCTCGGAACGTACCCAGAGCACGATTTCAATCGTCATTCTTATCACCCGACTGGCATTGATCGTCTTTCGCCATTCTGCGCTTTGAAGCCCCGAAGCTAAGAGGTCAAAAGCAATTTCATTATGCACCCCTCCCTCCACCCCTACGTCTCCTTACCATCCTTCTTCTGCCCACGTAACTCTGCATCGTTCTACGCCTGCATCTCGATCCAAAATAATCTTCTCCTGGATCAGTTTATCCCTCCTGTATATATACGCGCATATATATGTATACGTACATTACATGTACTTACACATGCACATACGTATAGGCATATACAATTATGCATACATACATACATACATACATACATGCGTGCGTGCGTGCATACATACATACATACATACATACATACATACATACATACATACATACATACATACATACATACATACATACATACATACATACATACATACATACATACATACATACATACATACATACATACATACATACATACATACATACATACATACATACATACATACATACATACATACATACATACATACATACATACATACATACATACATACATACATACATACAGAGTGGGTGTTCATGCATTCACTTAAAGTAGCCTACTTATATAGCTCCCCTTCGAGAAACCCACTCAGCGTCGCGCCAGTCCAACCGCGATCTTTGTGTGTGCGTGGGTGTGCGTGTGAGCGCTGGATAGTACAATTGTTTAGAATTGGCATTGACCATTGATGGTGTGTGGCTAGTCCTCTCCCTTCCCGTTTGGTCACACCGAGAGCATACGGTTAGTGTATTCATCATTGCTGAGTTCGCGAGCTGCGGTCGAAAGTAGAATTGAATCGAGAGACAACATTCTTCCCGAGCAGAGCCATCAAATCCAGACATTTCGATTGAAAATCTAAAAACGAATAGAGTCGTCTTTCAGTGTTAACGTTTTGCATAATGTCGTTTGAAACTCAGAATGCGATCTGTAGCTGAGAATTTGATGTCGATACTTGCTCACCTGCTTACTTACTCATTTACTTATTTAACTCGAAATAACCTTGGCCTGAATCCGAACTATGATCTTCTTCTGTTAATCAGAACGAAATTATTCTCGTTTTTACTTTCCAGAAGTGCAGAGTCATTCGTGCTAAGAACGCTCACTGAGTGGTTGTATTAGGCCTACAGGTTAAAAATCTAAGACTTCGAAAGTAACCATAACCATAACCAACTTTGAATCAAGTAAGCAAAATAACATCACGTCAAACAAACAAATCACTTGGTCACAAAAGGAAAACCAGAAGGGACTGCAGAGTCCCACTGGTTAGGGTCGCCTATGCACGCTTTCTGGTGTTAGAAGGTTGACAGGTTAACGACGATGAGCGTGGGTATAATGTGACATTTACAGATATGATCACTCCATTACACATCAAAACAATCTCGACTAAGAAAACGTACACGGTATACAGGGTGGCTCAATAAAAAATGTCCCACCAGCAAAAATGCAATTTCTCCGCAACCAATCGAGATTATTTTATGAAAATAGCAGGATTTATAGAGGAAAGATTTTGCAGCAATCTCTGAAAATCTCAATAATGAATTTTCATTACTTCAGAAGTTACAGCCGTGTAAAAACGTTTTTCCATTTTTTCAAATTTCCGCAGAATGATGTTCAAATACATGTGATTTCTTTAAGATTTTTATGCAAATCACAACACATAAAAAGAGTATGATTTGATATGACCTCACTAACGGCTGTAAAGAAGCTGTTTATGAAGCAAGCTGTTAGTATTTGATGAGATTTTATATATTACGGTCTCTATTTGTGAAGCCGTTACTAAACGTCATGGGCAAAGTTTCTGCCGATGATAAAATGGGAACTCGGACGTTGCGTGAACAGAGACTGAGACATCGCGTGATCATGCAAAATGCCTAGTGAAAAGTAGAGCCTGAGCACAATAAAGGCTATCTGCAAACGTATTTATGCAATGGAAGCTAAATGTCGGAAGAGAAGCAGAAAGTGGTCGTTTGGTATGACGGAAAAGAGCGCGATGTTCACGAAATTCGCTTGGTAATCGAAGGAGTCACGTTTGCAAAGCACATCATGGTTTTGGCATCAGATATGCTGGCGTGTGTTACGGCTGCAAGAAAAGACTGCATTTAATCCCATTCAGTAGGTTAGATGTCAAACTCATCTTTGAACTCTCTTACCCAGACTCAATGAAGACCAGGTATGCTCTAACATCTGGTTTTATTTTCCAGCAGGACGGTGTGCCTGCTTGCTCGCACGGCAAGGTTGATATGATGGCGCTACCTTATTGCCATCAACTGAGGTAGGCCTAAACATATTGGCAAAGATGACTAACAAACTCGCCAGACCTTAGCCCTCTTGCTTATCACGTCTGGTGGGCTATGCTGGAACGCTGCAAGACATTTCATCCCAAGTTGGAGAACATTGGACAGCTGAAGCAAATCTTGCTGCTAATGTGGGGTCAGTTGCCGCAGGACCCGACCAACAAGGCCATACTGAGCTTCACAAAAAGAATTCGAGCTCGTGTTAAGACAGGGAGTGGACACTCTCATTATACCTTACAATAAACTGCAAAACAAAATTATGAGGTCGTAGTGAAAAGTGATATCATTTGACATGGAAATCTACAAGTGACGTTCATTTTCCGCGAAAATTTGAAAAAACAAAAATGAAAGTTTAAACAGCTGTAACTTTTCCAAACATGAAAAGTTTCAAATGAAACTTTCAGGGATTGTTGGAAATTCATTCCCCTGCAAATTGGGAAATTTTCCCAGAAAAAGTTCAATCGGTTGAGAAGATATCGCATTTTATCCGGTGGGACATTTTTTATTGAGCCACCCTGTACATCCATAGTCTAAACATCACGATGCTACATAATATTATAACGTCATAATGTAAAGTATGAAATCTTAACTATAAAACATCAAACCTAAACTAAGAAAGAAAACTTTAACTGTGAAGCATCAAACCTCAACTAGGTTAAATGTTGGTCCACGTAGACTCCAAGGAATTTTACAGATTTTACTTGTGGAATGTCGAGTAGAGCTTGAACTCTGTTATGGGCAGGCTCAGTGGCCTAACAGCCTAGTCAGCGTAGGACTCATTATCAATGCTCATTATCAAGATTGAAAATCATTCGATCGATATTTTACTGCAGTTAGATGGTAAAAATAAGGCCATAGCCTTTTGATCGCTGTCATCCATAATCCTCAGTTCAAGTTGCAATACAAGAAACAATTGAAACGCATTTGCCAATTTGGCTTGTCGCCTTAATTTAAATGGTTTATTTATATATGATGAGAAGCAGGGGCGGATCCAGAGGGCCAGTCCGGCCATGGCCCTCCATTTAAAAATTGCATGGGACGTGCCCCCCATTTGGTATGAACAAGCCAATGCAGCGGGAGAGAAAAGCGAAAATAGGATACTAGAGAGCCATTGCCCATTACGCTCCGATCTGATGACTAAAAAAAGTCAAAAGATTTTTGCTGCTAAAACGGTATCTGATTCTTGAAAATCGGGCGTTGCATAAAAAAAATAAAAAAAGGTCATCAGATTTTTGGGCGGCTAAAACGGTATCTGATTCTTGGAAATTGGAGGATGACTAAAAATAAGGTCAACAGAGTTTTCAACGACCAAGACGATCATCATCATCATCATTAGGCCTATCATCATCATCGTCGTCGTCGTCATCGTCATCATCATTATCATCATCATCGTTGTCGTCGTCGTCGTCATCATCATCATCATTATAATTGTTTTTCCTCTGTCCCAACACAAGATCAAAATTTTTGGCCCCCTTCAAAAATTTCTGTATCCGCCCTTGATGAGAAGCAAGCACAGCCACTCTCTCCTAACTTTTAGATTTTCAAGAGAGAAGTAGGCCTAGCAGTAGACCTCGTGTCAGTTATTGACTCTCAGAATGCGATCTGCAACTGAGAATATAATGTCGATACTTACTCACCTACTTACTTACTTAACTCGAACCTTGGTCTGAATCGGAACTATGCTCCTCTTCTGCTTATCAGAACGGATATCCAATGATAATCATTTTCGTTTTTACTTTCTAGAAATGCAGATCCTAATGACGCTCATTGAGTGGTTTTACGTCAATATCTGAGGTTTCGAAAAGTAGAACTCTTCTATATATATACATGTAGACCCAGCAGATTAATATTTCTAATTCATTACAGAGGACTCAACGTACTTTGCGTCTGTCGCAACCGACTGTTGGCCACACAGAGTTTCCGAACATAATAGGTTTGCTACGTTGAGTTATAGCCTAGTTTATGCTAAAATGAGGCATTGGTTACAGTAATATTTTGTGTTTTGCTAGGCTGCTCGCTACATGTTACGCGTTACTGTAACTTTTAACTTTTTTTAAAGATCTAGTAGCTAGTCACTTCTTTGAAAAAGTTAATATTTACGTCAACTGATTAGGCTACTTTTATGAGCTAAAGGTATCTAAAGAAAAACAGTTAACCTATACTACTTACTTCGCGTTACTTGAAATTAATTTAGCGCCCAATGCAATGTGCCTTGTAGCATATTGCGTAGGCGAATAAAGTTATTTGCTTGTATGTGCACCTGTTATAGCGCCCCTTCAGGCTCTCTACTCACTGTACTCAGAAGCGCTCCCGGCTACAACGCGGACACTGCATCGGAGTTTCACGCCGAGGAATTGCTAGGGAAGGACTTGCCCAAGGTCCCTACGCGGCGGCTTGAGGTGGATATCAGCCTATACATCACAAACTTATAATATAATTATCAAGTTAGTTTTCAGTTTTCTCGTACTATTTTCTTTCGTGAGCATTGAGCCTAAATTTCTCTAACAGAAAGACCGTTAGGCCTACATGTCAAATCTGGCATTTCAATAGAACATGAGAATCAGATTGGATGATCATGTCATTGGTCGCTAATCAATTTCTCTTTCATTTCGACGCATTATATCGTCTAAACGCAGAATTTTTCAGTGAATTCCAACACTCGAAGTTTCTGGAACTTGGTTTGCAAACCGTGCTTATTCCTCGGTTTTGCCAAAGCTTTTTTAAAAACTGAAACTGCTGACGTAGCCTAATAATTACGCGCTTAAATTTTGAATGCAAAAGCAATATTTAGACCTAAGACTAACTGTGTAGTAACCCTGTACATAGACTGCCTAATTGAGTGAACTTAGAATTCTAGAATACTTGAAGGAAAGTGGAGGACTATAAACTATTTACTACGGAATTAAATGGGAGATGGACTAAACAAAAAACTTTAAAGACGTTTAAGACGTAGACCAACGCGTCTTAGAAACCTTTCGTAAACGGTATATAACCAGCGTGTCTAAATAAAACCGCTAACGCGATGATTGGTCTCCCCGAATGTATGGAGAGTGAGGTTTACAACTTTACATCATGGACGGTTTGAATGGAATGCTACGTTAAATGTTACAGCGTAAAAGAGAGTCGGGGCAGAGATAACAAAATATGTTGCAAAGGAGAATATCAGAACCCATCAGCGACTATGATGAAGGCAGCGATGTTGACAAGGATGTGACACTGAGGCAGCAGAAAGAAACCACCCCAAGCAACCAGGAAAATGTTATGAATTGGTCACTTGATAAAAGACGAAAAGATGAAGACATCAGTAGCGATTGCTTTAATAAGGACAGCGATAGTGTTGACTTCATCAGCGACTATGATGAAGGCAGCGATGTTGACAAGGATGTGACACTGAGGCAGCAGAAAGAAACCTCCCCAAGCAACCAGGAAAATGTTATGAATTGGTCACTTGATAAAAGACGAAAAGATGAAGACATCAGTAGCGATTGCTTTAATAAGGACAGCGATAGTGTTGATGACAAGGATGTGACACTGAGGCAGCAGAAAGAAACCTCCTCAGAAGAACAGGAAGATGTTAGGAGCTGGTTACATCTTCAAAGACGAAGAACCTATCATGTCGAAGAAGGAAACAGAGTCGACAGAAGTAAGAAATATGACATCGAGTTTTCTATAAAGAGTCACAACATTCCTCGGTCGACAAAAGAATTGACGAAAACCGTAAAAAGCGAAGTCAAAAGCTCAATTAAACCAGGCGCATCTGTTGGTATCATCAGTGGTAAGTGATTTGCATTCCACCTAAAATTGAACTACGTTTCCTCTTTTATTACCTCGGAAATACAGTATAGGGTCTATTCAATATCGTTAAATATTTCTCACTCACCCCTTCCAGCTCCTCCAACAAAAAAATCTCTGGAAGCCCTTCTTTATCACCGTTCTTGTTCACCACTGCCAATCTCCATTGCTTCCCTCTATCGCTGATAATTATCTTCGAGAGATTATTCTGGGACAAAATCTACCCCTTCCCTTTACAGTACAACCACCTATGGGTACACTCTCTAAAGTCTAAATGGTTGACTCAGTCTTCTATTCGCCAGATGACGCTAGTAAATGATTCGTAGGGTCTTCTATGAATGACTGCTATACAGGTATATTCAGGGCTGAAGCGCCAACAAATGAATGCCGGGTCTGAGACCCGGACAGACCCGGCTCACTTTCAGCCCTGTTACAGTATATTAATTTTGACTCATGCTGTTATTGTCTGTTACTATCGTGTTATGTACTTTTACTGTGCACTTGCAAGATTAAACTGATGAGGAGAACATAATGTTATTATAGATCTAATACTAGCTGAATAAACCAGCGTTGCCCGGAAAATATAAGTTTTTGTCCCCAGCCACGCCTGACCCCGTTCCCATTCAGCCATTCTCACCCCGCCTTCCATCGGCCCCGAAATTTTGGTACTTTGCCCGCACGCTGACCCCCCCCCCCGCGTTAAAAAGAAGTCACCAACCTCTCCGCTAGGTGTACATAATTATCTGGTCAATAATTGCGAAACTGTGGGCGTACCTGGTATAAACATAAATACACATTCACAAATCACAACTGCGCACTCTCCTTCCCCATGCATGTGGTTTCTGCACTAAGGCTAAGCGAACCTCTGGGTAACTAAGGTAATTATTCTGAGAGCCGTGAGAAGACATGGCGTCACGACTCTGCTAAGCAATCATGGAGGCGAGATATTTATTTAACGTTGCAACGGGAATGGCTTTTGTTTGAATCTGTAGGCGCTTGTCGCGTGGAAGTTAAAATGTTCACATCACGGGTTTTAAAGTGAAATGATATCTGAAAATAGTCGCGTTGAACTACAAATTTGAGTAAGAATCAATTGCAGAAATTTTTGTAAAACGAATCGCTGTCATTTCCGAACAGGGTCTGGGAAGAAAAGTAAAATACATCCGGGCATACAAACAGAGGGACAAACTTTGGGACTTATAATATAAGATACTAGCTGTACCCGGCCAAGCGTTGCTGTGGCTGAAAAGACTCTCCCACGCTCCCTCCCTACATCACTTCCCCTGCCTCCCTGCCTCCCTTTGTCCCTACTACCTCCATTCCCCTGCCTCTTTCCCTCCCCTTCCTTCCCCTCTCCTTCCCCTCCCTTCCCCCTCCCCTCCTACCCCTCCTCTAATCCTCACCTTCCTTCTCCCCTCCCTCCCTACACCCTCCCCCTTGCCTTCCCTTCCTCCCCTACCCTTCCCCTGCCTCTCTCCCACCCGTTTCCTTCCATTTTTCCCAAAAAAAGCATATAAAAACCCTGGCCATCGAATTCTAATGGAACGTTGTGTGAAAATTTCAACGCAATAAGTGAGGAACTTACCGAGATCCTTGATTTTGTACAAACCAACGGCTAGATATATATAAATATATGCGCTATAAAAGGACGCTCGGATATGCGCCATGAAAACACAGCCGCATTCGAAAGCAACGACGTGTAAAATTCAAATCGATATCGGTCGAATCGAATGGAAAGTTGTGGTAAAAAAATTGCGCTTTTTCCAAAAAAGCATATAAAAACCCGGGCGCTCGAATTCGAATGGAACGTTGTGTGAAAATTTGAAAGCAATCGGTGAAGAAATTACCGAGTCCTTGATTTTGTACAAACCAGCAGCTAGCTAGATATATGCGCTACAAAAGGACGCACGGATGTGCGCCATAAAAAGACGGCCGCATTCGAAAGCAGCGTCGGGTGAAAATTGACGACTCAAATGCAAAGTTGTTTTTTGGTCGAAAAGATTGCGCTTTTTCACAAAAAGCATTATATACAAACCCGTATTAGAATAGAACGTTTTGCGAAAATTTTCAAAAGAATCGGTGAAGAAGTTTCCGAGATCCTTGATTAGACACAAACTTTTTACATTTTTATTTATATGGATAATAATAATAAAAATAATACTCCGCCAAGTCTCAATGTTTATTCTAGACATCTCCAGGGGAGAATTCTCCTCCCAGAAATGACATTTCCCAATAGAAAAATTTGACAAAATGATAGGTTTTGGTTGCTGGTTACATTATCGTACTACATGGATTGTAATAATATATCGTGCTATTATTTGCTATTAAAAGATTATAATATTATTTACTATAAAAAATATGTTGCCATCAGTTATAACGAGCATGATTCATTGCGTTGCCCGGGCCCTAAAAATCACCGGGTCTCTGGGTATTTGCCTCTGCCCCCTCACGGCGGATTTGACTTTTCCCCCGAGATGTCTGTATTGAACACTGGTTGGTAGGCTACACGTTTCTTTGTTAAATAACAACAATAATGACTGTCTGCAATATAAGCTTTATTTGCACACAATTAGTCTATATGAGAAGTGACTTAATAAAATAGTTTTTGGCTTTTTTTGCTGAGTTATGTTTTTGGATCGTAAAAAAAACAGTGGTGTACTCACTAAAACGTGAAAAAATTTTTGTTCTGTCCGAATTTTTTTGTGACATTTGGCTTTTGTGCGTAAATATGAATTACATAAAAGTTGATATGTGGCGCCACTCACCAAAACCAGCATTAAGGTGATTTTGCAGCATATTGAGCTTGATACATCATTTTAAAGGTCTCGTCTCAGGCTTCAAAATGACACAAAACTATTGCTCTAGCAGTCTAGCTTTATTCTAGTCGAAAATAAAAGGCAAAAAGTGATCCAATTAATTAATTAATTAATTAATTAAATTAATTAAAACAAATAATATGCATATCAAGAGCATTAAAATAGCTTAGCAACTTGTCTTTAAAAAAAATAAATTCTTAAAAAAATTTGAATTTTTTAAATAACAAAAATCACAAACATAAGCCTACTATTTCCCTAGATATCTGTGATGTGTAGGCCTAATTTCCGACTTAACACCGATTTTGGCGTGAACCGCCGCATATAAACTTCTTACTTTGGACAAAACTATTTGCAACAACCCTAGGGATTTACTTTTTAACCACCCTTTATATATATATATATATATATATATATATATATATATATATATAAAGAGAAGATTCTGTGCGTCTGTTTGACCGGAATGCATTTCCACAGTTTTTGAGCTTTTCACACCAAACCTTCACTACTGTGTCCGTCTCAGCTCCGGACGCGTAAAGGAGGGGTTCACGAATCTCCGCCACCATGGGGCCAGGCTGGGGGCAAAAACCCTCATTTTCCCTGTTGGACCTTGCCCTTTCAGGCTTATGACAGCACTTTTCTTTCGGGTCCCATAACGTAATACCTAAAAAGCAGCGGTTGACAGCGTTTTAGAGGTGTTTAGGAACGTAATTTTCACAGTACGTCTTTCGGTCCCATACGAATAAAAGCAGCGGTTGACAGCGTCTTAGAGGTGTTCAAGGACGGATTTCACGGGTCGCGTACCGGTGGAGGCGGGGGTGGGGAAGGTGGGTGGGGTGGGGATAGTGAGGAGGGAGGTGGTGGTGGAGGGAGTGGAGGTATGTATGAGGTGGAATGGGGGTCGAGGGGTGGGGGTCGAGTGGTGAGGGGTGGAGAGGGTGGGATGGGGTGAGGGGTGGTGTGGTGGGGTATGTGGTTGGGTGAGGGGGGTCGAGAGGTGGGGGGTTGGGGTGGGGTGGGGAGTGGGCGGTCGGCGGGTGGGGGTGGGGATGGGGTGGGGTGGGGTGGGGGTGGGGGCCGGGTGTGGTGGGGGTTGTGGTGGTGGGTGGAGGGGTGGTGGTGAGGTAGAGGGGATGGGGTGGGAGTTTGGGGTGGAGTGGGGGTGGTGGAGTGGGAGGGGTTGGGTGGGGGTTGGGGTGAGAGGACGGGTGGGGTTGTGGTTGGGATGGGGTGGAGGGTGGGGTGGGGTGAGGGGATGGGGTGGAGTGGGGGTGGAGTGAAGGTGGTGGGGTGGGAGGGGTTGGTGTAGAGGGATGGGGTCGGGAGAGTTGGATGGGGTGGAAATTTTCCTGAAACCTAAATTTCTCGGGTGGCGTACCGGTAGAGATCGGAGTGTGGTTGGGGTGTTGTGTGGTGGGGGTTGTGGCCGGAGCGGGTCGAATCCTAAATTTCTCGGGCAACGCCGGGTACCCAAACTAGTACACACACATATGTATATATATATATATATATATATATTTATATATATATAAATGGCATCGGTAGAACTGTAAGAATTTGGCCGATTTGCAGGAATTGTCGAACTCTGCATCGCAATTAAAAACGTCGATTTTAAGCCCTTTGCAGATAGCGGGGTGAAGTATAAAGGAACCGGTGTCGCCGAGAATATTGTCTATGGTAAGAAGGCGTTCGCCCGTGCATATGTTCTCGAAGGCAGCACTGGCTTCGGAAGTATGGCGAACCTCAGCGTGTCGGCTCTTTCCACTAGTGCACATGCTGAGTATGGCTGGAATAACGGAGTCGGAGTGGATGCAACTCTCGTCAGAGTGGGCGGTAGCCTTGGTCCAGTACAGGCCAGTGTTGGATTTAATCTCGACACTCATGCTTCAGTTGGAATGAATGGAGGAGTCTCGGTCTCCTTCCTTGGAATGGGGTTCAGTATCGGACCTCGATGGGCAATTAAGACGCCTTTCTTTGATTTCGCTGTTTCTTTATTATGAGATTATAATTATTGACGATCGCGGGTCATTTTGGTCAAATACAAAACAGAGTAGGCCTATACCTAGGCTACATAATTAGGCCTATTCACCAAACTCACAATCACCATAGCAAAATTTGTTCTCAAAATACGGATGACTTCATTGACTAAACGTACGTCAGCACAACCATTAAGAAGAGTATCTCTTACCTACAACGCCATTCAAATCTCTGAATCATTTTTTATTCCACAACTATTGACCATCCTTCAGCCCATGCAGGTCTACTTGCTCATCGTCACCTTTCGCTATCTCGGCAGAGCAACATTTATGATTTTTTTGTAATGACGGTAACTATTTCTCATTTATGATGTTGCAGAGAAACTACTTTTGGTCTACGACAATGCAGATAAACGATTTATGATTTAGGCCTATGATAACACAGAATCTTTCTGATTTAGGCCTATGATAGCACGGAATCTTTCTGATTTAGGCCTATGATAACACAGATAAACTGATTTGAACCCAGAATAACGATTAAAAGATTTATGTCAATGAGAGAAGCAATTGCTGATTTTTTAATAACGTAGAGAAGCTATTTCCGATTTGATGAACTTCACTGGATGTTCGTGTGTGAATTTGTGCTTGTCGTTTTCCTTAGAACATGTTCCATAGCACAACATTTCAACATAGGCCTACTAGTCGGCGCGATATAAAAAAAAAGCTAGAAGAAATTTGTGAGAAGCCAGTTTTATAGTTTTTAGTTAGGTAATATCATGTAGTATAACATACTAAAACCTGCAAAGCCAATGTCATTAGGAAAATTCACAAATTAACACCAAAGTAGCGCACTTTATGACACACATTTTAGGCTGTAATTCTGTGTACAGTGGGCGGATGTGCACAATCCTGGTGCCTGCTGTGCGTGTTTAGTAAGTCAGATAATCGGTTTGTATTGAAATTAAGGGGCCATTCCACATGTTTTACTAAATCGACATGCATTGAAAATATGCAGGGGCGAGCCATGTAATGTAATGTAATGTAATGTAATGTAAATCTTCGAAAATTTCTCAGCGCCCACAAAAGCCACGTCAGGGAGACCAGCTTATTCACCGGCGCTATATCTAATCAAGTCCGCAATAGCCAGAGCTGCCGTTTTCGTTCCGGTGCCAGGTCAAAATCCAGGGAGGTCAAGCCGAGGAGACAGCGTGGTGCTATGGTGGTTGTCGGTGATGGTGGTGGTTGGGTGATGGAACCTGATTGGAATCTGGATAGGATAGCTTGAAGAGTTCGGTTTTTAGTCGTGAATGGAATGCAGCAGAGGAGAGTGCAAGCGGAGGAGAGGTTGAATTTGGAGGTGAGACTGGAGAGATAGGAGGATGAGCGAACAGGCGGAGGTATGTTGGGAGTCCGTTCCAAAGAGCTGGTGCAGCATAGACTAAGGAGCGGTTGCAGAATTTCAGAGAGGATGATACTGGAGGCCGTGAGAGTGAAAGATATGATGATGAGCGAGTAGACCTGGGCGGTTGGATGGTGATTAGTTGACGAATGTAGGAGGGCTGAGAGGTTTGAAGAGCGTTGTAGGTTAGAGAAACAATCTTGTAATGGATGCGCTGAGGGACTTTTAGCCAATGAAGAGACTTGAGAACAGGGGTTATGTTCGGGAGTTCCATTCCGGTTTTTAACAAACTTTTTCAAATGGTCTTGGACGCAAAATACACAGAACTAGTTCTTTTAAATTAGAATTTTTTGCTTCGGGTTTGAAACCGCCAAACCAATTCCTAAACGGGGGGGGAGGGTTAAGAAAGTTATATGTATGCCTAATATATTGACGAGTCGAACGAGCTCTCAGATTGATTTTTTCAACAGCCTTTAATAAGCAATACTTACCCACTTACTTAAATAGCCCAATATGAAACAGGTGTTCACAATCAATCAATCGTAATTTATATAGCGCCCCTTCAAGGTACCTACTCAGAGGCGCTCCCGGCCGAGATCAAGCGAAAAAAACAGTCTTCAACAGTTTGTGAAATTGAGACGAGCTTGGGAGGTGTTGCATAGTCAAGGGAAGTCCATTCCAGGTTGTTGGACCAACCACAGAGAATGAACGCCTCTGCATTGTTGTAGAGCGAGTGAAAGGAACCATTAAGTCACCATGGACAGCAGAGCGCAGTGCGCGGCGGCCTATGCAAGTGGAAAGAGGGAGGCAAAGCTCACACAGATAGGAGGGTGCCCAGCCCGATAAGCGTCGCCAAACCACTCATCCAGCAAGCACTTGTCAGTAGAGTGAAGAAATGCATGTCATTTGGTATACACTACTGTGTCAGGACTTAGATATTTTATTGTCTCTTGCTATCTAAGCTAGTAGACCTAAGAGAAGGAATTGACGTCCTCATCCATTACCCTGCTTGCAAATATTAAAATAGCGCGTAAACTAAGAATACAATTTTAATATGCAGACAGTGGTGGCTACAATTTAGGCAGGCCGTGTCAAGCAGTTATTCATAGCAGTTATTCAGTAGGTCAGGAAATTAAATGTAAACAAGAACTAAAAGTTCCAAGCAGGTCGTAAGGCAGGTCATGAGCAAAATTGGCAGGTCACCTACGGTCATGATAATAATTATGTCTAGATACAATGGAAAACAGTAGGCCTAGTTGGTGTGTTCTGGTTGCATGAGAGTGGTAATTAAGTTTGTAGCATTCATACATGGACAGGATGCTTAGAGTCCACATTGTACAGAGAGTGTGATGCACTCATCAAAGCACAGAATATATAGGCCTATATAGATAGTCATGCTACTTTGTTACACTATATAGATCCACAACAGTCACAAACATTCCACATAATTATAAATAAACAATTTAAACATAAACATGCCATATATCGATATAAGACAGTGTAAATATAGAACTCTTTATTCATTAATTACAGCAGCATGTACAAAAAATTAAAAGAAACCAGAACAAAGCAGAATGATTTAAAAAAATAGTGCATGAGGACAATCTAATTCATTTTTTCTTAATACATATGTATATCTATAGGAACACACAACTGAAATTATATGGTTTCAATGGATTGAGGTAATAGGTGTGGGTGGAATTAAGTAACTGTTAGGGTTGTGTGAGTCCCAATGGAGTTTAATGTTGGCAATTTAATCATATAATTTTTGTGAAATTTGTTTGTTTCATAAACGTTTAAAGTTAATTCGGCCTCAGATTACATAAAATTGTTAGCAATTGATATGATTTTAACTGGTAGTTTAACCTGTTATCAATGTCTAGCGTTTTCATAGCAATATGTAACTGAGTTGAGCGATAATTTGCTTCACTATGCTATTGCGATAATTTGCTTCACTATGCCATTAATGTCTGCAAAAATGTCTGTAATAGGGGTGGAATCCACAGTTTAGCCAAACTTCTGTTACGAATGCTGGCGATATTTTCATGGTCAAACTGTACATCACGTATGCTGCCTCGTATGCTGCCTCGCAAAAGTTTTCCTGCAGCGTCAATCCGCTTACCCAGTACTCTCTTGTCTGCGTCCCTGTCATTGTTCCATTTGTCACTGATTATAATACCTGAGGCTATACTTTTGAAGCATATTACATCTCTGACACCACTAACACCATCACTGAAGTTTGCCTCCATTGACTGACATGATGTCTGAAATACTTGTAGCACATCCTCTCTATCTCTGACCCCTACTGCTGCTGCCAATGTTTTCCATGCCTTTGTGGTCTCTCGCCTCGACTATTGAAGTTCCCTCCTGTCAGGTTCCCGGTGATCCAGATCGGGTGTCTTGAGTGGGTTTTGCGCACAGCAGCACGTCTTATAGGTCACATCCCTAAATTTGACCAAGTCATGGGGTACATACGCAATGTACTCCACTGGATTTCTATTACACATCGGTTAACCTCTAGAGTTTCTGCATTAGTCTGGCGCTGCATGGAGGGTCTGGCTCTCATGTACTTGCAGGAGCTCTGCTCTTGGCCCCTCGCTCACGGACTACTATAATGTACCAGCGCTCTTTCTCATTGGCTAGTCCTAGAACCTGAAGTGGGCTCCCTGTTTCAGCCCGCCTTGTGCCTAGAGGTTAAATCCTTTCTCTGAGATGGGACTGCAAAACTGCCTTATTTAGCCGTTGTTAGACTGGGAGTGAGTAGGTTACCGTGAAAGTGCGCTATATAAAAAGTTAATAATAATCCGGTTCACCGCTACCAGATTACGCTTATGCAGTTCGCAATGTCGATCCGACCCCTATAATACACCTTTCTGCAGTGTTCATGAACCCTAACTATGCCTGTCCAGAGTCTAGCCATGTATTGGTTATAACGCTATCATCACGCCGAATACTAGCTTTCTGAGATGGAATTTATTCCTCTTGCTTGCGCAAATGGTCACGTTAGAATCGCTAGTCAAAGAACTAGTAACAGAACGGCAAATAACGCATTTATCGTCGCATAGCTCAGCTGTATCTGCCTGATACGCCATTATCGCTCAACTCAATTACAAATTGCTACAAAAATCCTGCACAGCGTTAATAGATCAAACTACCCGATAAAATCGAAACAATTCTTAACAATTAAACGTTATCTAAGTCTGAACTAACTTCAAACTCGCGTGAAACAAATAAATTTGACAAAAATTACATCATTTAATTGCGCGTTATCGACATAAACATGCAACCGAAGGCTCTAAACAGGCTGTAACTCTGCTCAGAAAAGACTACGCGAGGCATCAGTTCGCCAGCAAATTAGTTCCAGATTAAAGTTCAAATTTCTCATTTTGCTAAAGGCAGGTTCTTTGCAGGTTTTTATGGGAATGAACCTAAAGCCTACTTAACACATTGAACAAAAAATCGCTTTGTCACAAATTTCTTCTAGCTTTTGAAATTTTGGGTTTAATTCTGGCCTACTATACCCGTTCGACAATCGTATAGGCCTATGTCTATGAGGACGATGAGACATGTTGTTGAATGTGTTAATTTCAAATTTAGTAACAAACAAGCTTGTGCATTTTTATCTTTCACAACTTCGCATTACTTTTTGGACAACCCACTGACTTGATGCAGCACTCGTAAACAATGTGTTGCCCAGGTCTTGACTTCATATTGGCGCTTTAAAAATTCCTAGAATACAATTGAAGACAAAATGGAGATCGAGGATGATGACGTTAATGGATTGGATGAAAAAGGAGGGCTATATCAAGTTGAAGGACAGAGCCGGTGTCATGAAATAGAGTATTAATCGTATACCGAGATGAAGAGAAATTTTTAAAAGGCACTTTCATCTGTTTTTGTTTTGTTTTTCAAATTAACTTCCTTCTGCTTTGTTTTGAACAATGACACTAACAGGTATGTTTATTCCTAATAGCTAATTTTGTTTGCTTTGTTTTTAGAGCACTTAGAACATTTAGAACACTTCTGACATTGTAATAATTAGAGTAGGCCTATACAAACAACCTGAAATGAGCTTAACCAAATGTTAACAATTTCAAGCATCAATTATTGTTGAGGTGTCATTTCTCACAGGTAGGCCTATACGAAATTAATGCTTGCCAGAAAAAATTGGCTTGACTTCTTGCATTATTTGCCATACGTTACTATATGTAGGCCTAGGCAATGGTTATTACAATGTCAGAAGTCGACTTCAAGTCGGAAGTCGGTTGTTTTTATGCCAAGTTGGGTCAAGTCGTTGACTGACCAAATTCACTCCCAGGTCTATTTACACATGACTTTGGACTAGGCTACATCATGAGTCTATCCATAATTATGGCGACCATAAATATAACACTGCGGCCATTTAAACTCGCTTATTTATCCTTTTATTCATTCATTCAGAAATGTATATAGCGTCTTTCAAAAAGCTACTCAGAGACGCTCCCAGCCCAGCCACGGAAAAAGTGAAAGAGCTTCAGCAACTGGTAGAAAGCAGCAAAATTATTCCGAGGTAGTAGGCGCGGCGCCCATTCCAAGAGCGGGAGCCCATTCAAAGTGGACGGGTTAACAACGGAGAAGGTTCGGTGCTGCAGTCTGACCGAAGAGCCGATGTAACGAAATAGAGTGTCCCCTGTATTAATCGTATCCTCCAAACTGAAGAAAAGTCGAATATGCCACTTCCGCGTGTATTTATTTTTGCAAATTGATTTTCATCTGCTTGTTTTGAACAATGACACTAACAGGTATGTTTATTCCTACTATATAATGTTTTGCTTTGGTTTTAGAGCACTTAGAACATTTAAAACACTTAAGAACACTCAGAGTCACTAAATAAATTCGAGTTGCCTTTCTCTGAACATTGCTTAGGACACTTAACCCTCAGGCTACCAAGTTTTTTTGTAACACGGACTACCAAGGGGGGTGGTTACCACCCCCTGGATTTTGGGTTTGGTTTGTGATATCATAACTTGTAATACACCAAAGGATTCAGCATTCATTTCTGCACAAAATGGTATATTTAGGTTTAACCCTCATCCGAACAAGGGGGGGTCTGGCCAGACCCCCCCTTCATATATTTGCTGCATAACTTTTTTAGGAGTGATATTTTCTCAGATTGCTTTTATGACTTTGTTCCTATATTACCGAGCTACAATTAGCACATCTAAACGACCAAATCGATTTAGTGATGTGGAAGTTCTGGGGATGATACTGACCGAGACTACAATGATGACAGTTTGGACAGTGAGAGCAACTATAAAGAATGTGGACATGAAGAGATGCCAATGCCTGATGAACAACATTCAGGTGTTTCTTCTGATGAAAGCAATGTGAAATTGAATATGATGATAAACACGATGATGAGACAAGACCTGGTAGTGAAGATAATGATGACAAAATTGCTTATACTGATGAAGCCGAGAGACCTAAATTATAGGCTAAATACAAGTAAAGATACGGATATTTTTTGGCACTCAAAAGCGTTACCAATTGGACGTGCTCTGTTGCATAATGCAGTAACAGAAGATGTGGAATAAAATTATACGGACACTGTGAGAATATTCAAGATAGTTTTTGACAGTTTTATAACAGCCGAGATGAAAGGCATCAACATTCGACATAAAACCCGAAAGCAACAGCTAACGGACTATGTGTGATACATGTTTACATTTTAGGCTTGGTCCCATAATCCCATTCCATTATTTTTAATAGATATTTTATAGAAAATGCTGACTCTGATCAAAAGAGCATTCTATTCAATTTTGCTAAAATTATGGTTTCTTTATTTTGATTTCCAAATTTTATAAATAGACAGCTATTGCGACGATAAACATGTATGAACAACCGTCACAATTAGTGTAAGTAGGCCTAAGCGTTTAATTTCAAATTCATCATAAAAATGATTTATATTGCATAAAGAGACTAGTACATTGTTGTTTTGAGTTACACTGATATCATCTTACAAAATTGGCATGTAAAAATTTCTATTTCATATGGAAAACCCGCATCAAAACGGGGGGTCTGGCCAGACCCCCCCCCTGTTCAAATTGAGTTGCATTTTAGCTTGTTCGGATGAGGGTTAAAAACTATGAATGCACCTCGAAATTATGAATTTTCTACCATGGGTACCCCTCGATTCCACAAAAACGTACACTTACGCATAGCAATATATTAGGTTCTGTGTGTTTTAAACATGATTTATATATACAAGAATAGTTTACATATAATAAAGCCCAATGTTCAACTATAAAAATTAGTAATAAGTATGTTTTATGTACAAACAAAACAAAAAACATGTAGTAGCTGCTGAAAAACGTTCACGCAGACATATCGATTTGCGTTGTAAAAAAACCCAACATTTTTACGCATTTTTATTTATTTTGAGCACTTCCGGTCATCAAAAGACAAATTATTTAGTATCAGAAAATAGCCCTAAATGCCCTCTACAGAATGGCATAATTTATTTCTATTAAAAAATAAATTATGGATAAGTTATAATAGAAAAAACAAATGTATATTTTATGAAAATGAAACACCTTTTTATATTTTTTGATTTATTTTGAGCGCTTCCGGTTGTCACAAGACAACTCAGTGAGCATGGAAATGTAGCCCCACATTCCCTCTATAGAATGGTATAATTTGTGTCGCTTCATACTAAAGGGCGGAAAAGTTATAGTCGATAATCTAAGGGGGGTGGTATCCACCCTCTGGTACCTTGGGTATATCGGGTATAACTTTTGAATGGTATGGTATATCATAAAAATTTAGCTCAAAATGTGTGCCAATGAACCCTCTACAGCTACCCAAAACGTCAAAATTTTATTCTAAAACGGAACACGTTTGATTTGGGAAAACCTAGGGGGGTGGATACCACCCCCTTGGTAGCCCGAGGGTTAAAACAATCAGTCACTTAAAATTTTGATTAGAACATAACATTTTCAATAATACACATTTTTCAAAAAGGGATAGAATGGTTTATCCCCCCGGATAGTCTAAACCGGTTAACTTCATCCGAGGGGATAGATTAATTCATCCCCCCGGATAGCTTTCAGGGGACAGAATGTCACGTGACACCGGCTCGAGGGACCAGAATCTCCCGTTAGCCAAAGAGCGCAAAGCTCTACGGGAGGCAAAGTCGTAGATAAAGATTCTAGATAAAGATCCTACATATAGTAGATCCCAGTTAATAGTCTACCTAATGCTTCAGTATACCAGATCATCGCTGCTGTGACAAAGATTTTCGGGATACTTTGATGCCTCTCGTTGTATATATATATATCTGCTATACTCGGAATGATTTGGCTTAGGACAGATATCACGTCGCTAGCTTGAAGAATGGTGTTCGAAAGCAGCGAGGATCTGGTATATGCCGACAGGTAGCTCCAGAGGCAAAACTGCCACGCAACTGGCATGACTTTCTTCGAAATGAAAGAAATAAGGAAGAACTTTTCAATCTGCTGGCGAATTACGCCCTGCTTAATTTAGGTAAAGTTCATGTTGCCACATATGTAGACAAGAAAATCCTCTCATCCGTCAGCCAACAAACATCCGTTGTTGGTGCGTCATGCGAGAAAATGAAAGAAGCAAATGGTCATCTGGTATTGCATGTGCGTGATATGGCCTGCCATGGTGCTCTTTGTATTAAAGATACTGACGTTGTCGTGTTAGTAATATATTTATTCCATGTTCTTCCATGTTGTGGGGCGCGGTGGTGTAGTGGTGGCGTCGTCGCCTTGAAGCCGGAAGGTTCGGGGTTCGAATCCACCTCGCCGTGTAAGGACCTTGGACAAGTCCTTCACTCACAATTGCTCAGCGCTTCGGCGTGAAACTCCGATGCAGTGTCCGCTCTGCATTCGGGAGCGCCTCTGAATAGAGAGAGCTTGAAGGGGCGCTATAACAAGTGCGCATACAAAAAATGTTCAAAAGTTCTTAAGACTTACTGAACTCTGGATCCTTTATGGCTCTGGTCGAAATCAAAGGTAGCCTACCTACCAAGCCACCAATTATATCCGAACATACGGGACATGAAAAATCCAATGCGCTCCGAGGTTCCCAAGCGTTTACTGGCTGCGATACAGTCTCGGCTTTCAGTTCCAAGGGTATAAGCACACTGCCTGAAAGATGCGGAAGGCTTATGACGAAGTAACCACAGCCTTCACTGCCATTTCCAGTCCCCTACCTACTGTAGCCTACTTCAGCCCCAAAACTAGACAACTATTAGAGCGCTTTGTGGTCATTCTCTAGGGTGGTGCAGCACTTGAACTTCAGACTGTCAACGCAGCACGCAAGCACCTTTTCGCGACCAAATCAACATCATTGTCAACTCTCCTCCTATATCTGATGCTCTGTTCCTACACGCTCCTCGAGCCATATGTCATATGTCTTGTAAGGTGGGCGTGTATGGGGTCAGGCATTAACTATCATCTCTAATATAGGCCTACCATCTCCAGTTCATTGGGCTGGACACAGCAAAGTGAGGTTTGGACACCGCAGTGGACAACACAACCAGCAGTTTGGTAGGCATGCAGAGAACTATTGAAATGTGGATGCAAGGGGAGTGTGTCAAACAGATGTTCTTGTAAACCCGCCAGCATCCAATGCATAGTACAGTTTATAACTCTGCGCAGCATGGTAGTCCCAAATTTGTATAATTAGCTTTGAGTAATCGCAACATACAATTTTCGAAGTAAAAACGTGCCTCTACAGTATACTCTTTAACACACTACAACAGGACAGTTTTGTTGCCAAGCCCTGAGACTAGTGATGATGATGACAACGACGATGACGATTAAAACGATGATGATAATGATGAATGATGATGACGATGAAGATGAGGAGGAGGAGGACGACGACGACGATGATAATGATGACGATGACGACGACGATGATGATGATATTGTTTGTGCAGACAACTGAATCAGTCGCATACATGACATTGTGATCCTTGTCTGGCTTATTTTCTCTGGTCGAATGGTCTCCAATAGAGATCGCAGCATGGTCTCACAACAATTGAAGGTTGACGATATCGGAGGGTGCTCCGATCGTACCCAGAGCACGATTTCAATCGTCATTCTTCCCGACTGGCATTGATCGTCTGTCGCCATTCTGCTCTTTGAAGCCCCAAGGTTAAGAGGTCAAAAGCAATTTCATTATGCACCCCTCCCTCCACCCCTCCGCCTACTTACCATCCTTCTGTTGCCTACGTAACTCTGCATCGTTCACCGCATGCATCACCACACAAATCTTCTCCTGGATCAGTTTATCCCTCCCGTATATATACGCGCATATATATATATATATATATATATATATATATATATATATATATATACGTACATTACATGTACTTACACATGCACATAGTATAGGCATAGAGTCTATACAATTATGCAATATACATACATACAATGCATACGTACATACATACATACACTACATTCATACATACATACATACATACATACATACATACATACATACATACATACATACATACATACATACATACATACATACATACATACATACATACATACATACATACATACATACATACATACATACATACATACATACATACATACATACATGCATACATGCATACATACATACATACATACATACATACATACACTGTGGGGCGCGGTGGTGTAGTGGGTATGTTCGTCGCCTTGCAGAGAAGGATTGCAGGTTCGAATCCATCTCAAGTTACCGCGTAGGGACCTTGGGCAAGTCCTTCACTCGCAATTGCTCAGCGCTTCGGGTGAAACTCCGATGCAGTGTTCGCGCTGTAGTCCGGAGCTTCTTTGCATTGGTGTATCATGCGAATAGTGTCTTAACAAAGCCATAATACACTGACCTATAGAGTGACATTGTGGTAAATGCCCAGAATGCATCGGTCCGCTGTTTGTTAGTCCTCCGTTTGTCCTGCAGTTTCATAAAACGAATTCTTTCTAATCATTTAATTAGGTCTTGGCTTTGCGTGACCTTCCACCCGACCCATTTGCCACCAATCACTTCACCGTAATCCAAGCGCACTCTTGTCGATTGGCCATCGTGATCCCAGCCTCCTCACTCCCTCCCACCCCACCCCACCCCACCCACCTCACCCACCTCCAAACGAACCGAGAAGAGAGCGACAAAGAGGCTTCCTGTCTAACAGGATGTTCGCTCAAACAATCGATTCCCAATGCTCTCATCACCGATTGCATCCATATGCATACATATACATTACCAGTATGTATGTATATGTATGTATAAATTGATGTAATTATATATATGCATTGTGCATGTGTATATATTATATGTATAATTGTATATACATGTATGTATGCATGTATGTTTGTATATTATATATATATATATCAATGCTGTTCATATAAGCTTATTGATAATAATAATTAGGACAATTCATATGGCGTTTAACATAGCAGCCATGTTTGTTTGTTTTGTTTGTTTGTATGTGCACTTATTATAGCGCCCCTTCAAGCTCTCTCTACTCAGAGGCGCTCCCGAATGCAGAGCGGACACTGCATCGGAGTTTCACGCCGAAGCGCTGAGCAATTGTGAGTGAAGGACTTGCCCAAGGTCCTTACGCGGCGAGGTGGATTCGAACCTCGAACCTTCCGGCTTCAAGGCAACGACGCCACCACTACACCACCACGCCCCATGTATAGTTACAAGGGCGCCTTATACAAAGCAGTTAACAGGGGGGGGGGGATAAGAACCCATCATATGATAGAAACTATGCAATAATTATATCCATATGAGAGTAGAAGAACAGGTTTAACCCTCATCCTACCAAGTGGGGTCCGTTCGGACCCCAAGCACATAAACTGATGTGCAACTTTTTTTCAATAAATGATTAAGAGTCGGCATTTTATGAATTTGTCTATAGGTCTGTCCTACATAATATGCTGTAGCTACTTTTTTGAAAAAAAATAATTTTTAATTTTTAATTAAAAAATTTCCGTTGGGGTCCGAACGGACCCCAACGTAAAACAGCGTGCGCATGAGCTTTTTAGTCAATGCAGAGCAGGATTTCTGCAACTCTGCACTACAAGATTTGAGTTCTAGGACTGTTTTTCAAAGGACAACTTGTCAAGGTAATGTTATTTATATACTTAACCCAAAAAATACATGCATACATACATACAAACATACACACAAACATACATACAAACATAAATGCACACATCCATATATCAGGAATGTGTGTACATAAAAGCAAAACTACATGCATGCATACATGCATGCTCAATACTAACATAATATTCAGACATGAACACATGCAAATATGCACACACATGCAAGCATAAATACAAGCATACATACATACATACATACAAACATACATGCATACATTCATCCACAAATACCTGCATGTTTGACAATTGTTTGCTCAACATGTATGTATATTGATGTATGCATGAATGTATGTATGTTTGTATGTGTGTGTGTATGTATACATGTATGTATGTATGTATGTATGTATGTATGTATGTATGTATGTATGTATGTGCGAACGTGCTTACATACATACGTATGTATATGCATACATTTGGGTATTCACACATATGTATGTATGTACATATAATTATACATTATATATGCATGTATGTATGTATGAATGTATGTATGTTGGTATGTATGTATGATACATATACATGTACATGCATACATACATGCATACATACATTCGCAGGCACATACATAATATTACATATACATGCATATTATACATACATGCACCACTGCATGCATACATACTTACCTAGAAACATACATACATACATGCATTTATACAGACATGCATACATACATGCATAGGCTACATATATACATACATACATGCAATTATATATGTATGTTTGTGTGTATATAAACAAGTATGTATGTATATATGTTTGGGGTCCGTTCGGACCCCAGTTGGTAAACAACGTATGTAAAATGTGTTGGTAGGATGAAGGTTAAATACAAAATAAATTTGCTGGTATCGCCAACGACTATACCATATGGTTTGCAAAGCCTTACTGCAATAATAAATATTTTAGAATAAAACTATTATTATCCACTTCTTCACGTCGTGCAGATTTTCATAAGCATCCATGTTACAGTCTAGCGAATCGGTCTTGAGATATATACTACAAATAGGCCTACAATGAATATAGCCTACAAGCTTTTTATAATACAGAACTAGCATATTTTTAGGCCTATAGAAAATTGTAATGTATAAATAAACTTTCTGCATGTATTTTAATCATTCGTATATCATGCGGATGTTTAAAAATAATAAGCAGAATTATCCGCTGTTGCTATACTTTCCGTGTTTAGGGCAAAACTGTGCTTCCAAATTTATCTGTAACGTTGGCAATCAGAAACAATTGTAGCTTCCATATTATGTTATTCCTTTCTGGTATAAGCTTAGTGGCTAAGTGGTTTTTGTCTTCTGTATACATTTTGTTCGCTCTTTCCATTCATTCACTCGTTCATCCGCCCGTGCATACATCAATGCATCCATGCACCCACGCGTCCATGCACCTATTCATGCATGCATGCATCAATCTATCTATCAATACGTTCGTCCATCCATGCATCCTTCCATCCATCCTTCCATGCATGCATCCATCCATCCATCCATCCATCCATCCATCCAACCATCCATCCATTCAATCTTCCATCTATCCATCCATCCATCCATCCAACCATCCATCTAATCTTCCATCCAATCTTCCATCCATCCATCCATCCATCCAACCATCCATCCATCCATCCATCCAATCTTCCATCTATCCATCCATCCATCCATCCATCCAATCTTCCATCCATCCATCCATCCATCCATTCAATCTTCCATCTGCCCATTCTATACGTCTGCATGACCGTCTGCCAGACATTCTCTGTCTGGTTAGCGGTGTACGTGATTTTCTCTTGCCTCTGTAGTTTCGACGTCTAAATGGCCCTTGAGTTGGTCAGCAAACAGTCACGGGCTGACATTCTGTTTGCTCAGCCGTCCTGTCCTTCTCCTCCCTCTCCCTCTCCTTCTCCTTTTCCTTCTCCTCCTTCTCCACCTCTCCTCCTCGTACTTCTCCGTTCTTTTCCTCGTCTTATTTTTCCAGCATATAATTATAATACACGATGTCTTCTCTGCAGCTGCATGTTGCATTTTCTTGGTCTCGCTTTCCTCACTCGTTAGTGTCCTCTGCGCTTAGTGCTTACCCCTTTGGAGCATTTTCCTCCTTCTTCATCCTCCCCTTCCACCTTCACTTCCTCTTCCCCTTCCCCTCTGAGTTTTATCTTTTCTCATCTTGCTCATGACTCTTCTCTTGCTCCTTCGTCCTTCAGTTTAATCCAATTCTGATCTTTCTCTTTCTCTTTATTCTCCTCCTATCTTCCCCATCATTTTGCTCTCTCCACTTCTCTTCTTCCTCCTCCTTCTTTATGCCTTCTTTTTACATTTCCTCACCTCCCCTCATCTTGCTCCTCTTCTATTCCTCTCTTCTGCGTTCTCTTCCATCTCCTCACTCTGCTCTTCTATTCCTCCTTTATTCCTCCTCTGCTCTTCCATCTCCTCACTCTGCTCTTCTATTCCTCCTTTATTCCTCCTCTGCTCTTCCATCTCCTCACTCTGCTCTTCTATTCCTCCTTTATTCCTCCTCTGCTCTTCCATCTCCTCACTCTGCTCTTCTATTTCTCCTCTGCTTTCCAATCCTTCTCCTCATCCTCTTTCTCTTCTATGGATCTATATATTCATCCTACTCTCTCTCTCTTCCTTTCTTCCTTCTTTCTCCTCATTCCAAATCCATGCACATGTTGTTCCTCCATTTCTTCCTTCTTCCTTCTTTTCCTCTGCCCTCTTCTCTGTCCTACTCTATCCCCTTGTATTTTCTTTCTCTCTTCCTTTTGCCCTTCCGCTCACCTTTTCTTCCTCCTTCATTGTCTTCGTCCCCCCACTCTTCTCATATCTTCCTCGTAATCCTCACCCCATCTTTACCCCCAAAAACTACATCCTATCTTCGTCCTCAAAATCTCCCTCGATGGTTCCTGAAAAAAAAAACCACGGAAACTCCTTTCGCTGGCCCAATGAATTGATTGCATCTACAAAAATCTCTCTAAGCGAACACTTGATCCTGCGTCCACTGCATGGTCAGACTTTGACCAGCTGATCAAGACTGGACTGATCAGCATGACTGACACGCACGCGCCGTTGGCACAGACCGACTTAGTCACATGGCGTACAGACTTTATCTTTGGAGGATATTCTGTAATGAGAGGATCTCATGCTGTCAAACGACACTGCCAAGTCGACATTAGCCTATGTCATGAGTGGACTTTTCATATTACTATAAACGACATGAGTTGACAACAGGAAGCATGAGTTGACATTAAGGCATGAGTTGACAATGGGTATGAGTTGATATTAGGGCATGAGTTGATATTATAGGACATGAGTTGACAACAGGCATGAGATCACACTAGGGCGTTAGTTAACAACAAGCATGAGTTGACATTAAGACATGATTTGACAAGTGGCATGATTTGACATTGGGGCATGAGTTGACAACATGCACGAGTTGACATTAGAACATGAGTTGACAACACGGGTGAGTTGACAACAGGTATGAGTTGACATTATGGCATGAGTTGGCAACATGCATGAGTTGGCATTACGCACGAGCTAACAAAAGACATGCATGAGCTACATTAAGGCCAAGAGTTGACAACATGCTTGAGTTGACATTAGGGCATGAGTTGACATTATGGCATGAATTGGCAACAGGCATGAGTTGGCATTACGCACGAGTTAACAACAGACATGCATGAGCTACATTAAGGCATGAATTGACATTATGAGACATGAGTTGGCATTTGTCCTGAGTCAGCAGAAGGTTATGAGTTAGCAAGCCAGAAAGGTTCGGTGGTTGTTCCTCGCAGCTAAAAAAATGGGGGAATTGCATTGCATTGTGTTAACACTTATTGATTGGCAATTGGTTTTGGGTTGTTATTAGGACATGAGTTCAACATGTCATTAATGATTACATGTGTCATCACGAGCTACAGTACTACATGGTACTACATGGTACTACATGGTACTACATGGTACTACATGGTACTACATGTCTGTTGTCATCGTAACAACACTTAGCTAAAAAAAGACGTTAAATGTTACATGTACAATACATTTGCCTATGCTCCTTCGTCTGGTTCGTTGTGCGTCCAAGTATTTCTCCATCCATCATGTGTCCGTCCGTTTGCCCATCAGAAGTCTGTCCTTCTCACCGTCTATCCATGCACATTCGCGTATGCCTGCCTGCCTGCCTGCCTGCCTGCCTGCCTGCCTCCTACTTACCTGCCTGCCTGCCTGTCTGCCTGCCTGCCTGCCTGCCTGCCAGCCTGCCTGTCTGTCTGTCTGCCCGCCTGCCCGCCTGCCTGCCTGCCTGTTCTCTTGCACTGCCTCCTCTTTGTTCCAGGAAATTGCTCAGCCTGGCAATTAGACACACGCACACGTCACTCGAATTGAGACGCCCCACGCACACGCGCGCGCACAGACGCATGCAGACGTGCACGCTGACTTGAATACAGAAGCGCGTGTCGTCAGATAAGGACTTGAGCAAACATGGGTCTACTGTATGTGATGAGTCTGTCTGTCTGTCTGTATGGCTGTCTGTCTGTCTGTCTGTCTATATGGCTGTCTATCTGTGTGTTAATATATTTGGCTGTGTGCTTATGTGTACGTGAATCTATTGCTTCGTTCGTTTGTCTGTCTGTTTGTCCGTCTATCTATCTTCCTGTCTGTCTGTCTGTGTGTTCATCGGTGTGTCTGTCTCTGTGAGTCTATATGTATGTGTGAACGTGTTTGTGCATTCGTCTGTGTGTCTGCTTGCCTGTCCGTCTGTCTGTCCATCTGTCTGTCTGCGTGTGTCCGTCCATCCGTCTCTCTGTCCATCTGTCTGTCTGTCTGTCCATCTGTCCGTCTGTCTTCTGAGCATGTGGCTCTGTGTGCATGCTAAACGTAGGTCGCCGGCATTCGGTAGATGTCGTTACCGATGACCGACAGTGGATCGTCGCTTAACTCGATTTGAAGGGAGGAGCAGCAGCGTTGGATCAGCGACGACGACGGTGGTGGTGGTGGTGGTGGTGGTGGAGTTGGACGCCGATAGGAGCCGACGATGGAAGGGGCGGACGGGTGAGGACGGAGAAGGACGAGGAAGGAGGACTAGAAGGAGGATCTCTTTGGACAGGGGAAGTGGGATTGGGGGAAAAGGGGAGTTAGTGGATGGTGATGGGGGATGGGGTTCGGTGGAGGAAGGATGAGAAAGGGGATGGATGGAAGACAGAAGACAGAGGGTGGGATGGATGAGAAGAGGAATGGAAAGACAAAAAAGGACGGAAGAAGGGCAAGAGATGGGAAAGAGAAAGGCAGGGGAGAGGAAAAAAGCAGAGTATAGGAGCATGAAGATAAAGATTAGGAGAAGTGAACGAGTAGAAGAGCAGAGTAAATGTAATAAGAAAGAGGAGATGCAGCCAGGGGTGAGAGGAAGAAGGAAAGAACAGAATGGAGAGAGAGAAAGACAGACAAACAGAAACAGAAGGACAGAAAGTAAACGGGAGAGACGGCAAAGAACATGCGAATGGAGAAAATGAAACAGATGAAAACTA